>OU342741.1:417760196-418265900 GCA_910589775.1 Avena eriantha | reverse complement strand
GTTTCATGAAAAGAACAGACATGCAATGGCACTGGTGGATCCATATGTGGTTTGTGAGAAGAACAGACATGCAATGGCTCTAGCTGTGGTTCATGAGAGGAACACACATGCAATGACACTGGGTGTAGTTCATGAGAATAAAACACATGCAATGACACTGGAGGATCCATGTGTGGTTTGTGAGAATAATAGACATGCAATGACTCTAGATGTGGTTCATGAGAAGAACACACATGCAATGACACTGGTGTATCCTTATGTGGTTTGTGAGAAGAACACACATGCAACGACTCTAGCTGTGGTTCATTAAAAGAACACACATCCAATGACTCTAGTTGTGGTTCATGAGAAGAACACACATGCAATGACACTGGTGTATCCTTATGTGGTTTGTGAGAAGAACACACATGCAATGACTCTAGCTGTGGTTCATGACAACAACAAACATCCAATGACTCTAGATGTGGTTCATGAGAAGAACACACATGCAATGACACTGGTGGATCCATGTGTGGTTTGTAATAGGAACAAACATGCAATGACACTGGGTGAGGTTCATGAAAAGAACACACATGCAATGACGCTGCTGGATCCATGAGTGGTCTCTGAAGAGAACACAGATTTCAATAACACAGGTGGATCCATATGTGGTATGTGAAAAGAACACACATGCAATGACTCCAGTTATTGTTAGTAAAAAGAACACACATGCAATGACACTGGTGGATCCATGTGTGGTTTCTGAAGAGGACACACATTTCAATGACACCGGTGGATCCATATGTGGTATGTGAAAAGAACACACATGCAATCACTGCATTTGCGGTATGTGAAAAGAACACACATGCAATGACACTGGTGGATCCATGTGTGGTCCCTGAAGAGAACACACATTTCAACGACACTGTGGATCCATATGTGGTCTGTGAAAAGAAAACACATGGAATGACTGCAGTTGTTGATAGTAAAAAGAACACACATGCAATGACACTGGTGGATCCATGTGTGGTTTGTGAAAAGAACACACATGCAATGACTCTAGTTGATCCATATGTGGTTTTTGAAAAGAACACACATGCAATGACTCTAGTGTCCATATGTGGTTTGTGGAAAGAACACAGATGCAATGACCACTGGTTGATCCATGTGTGGTTCATGACAGGAACACACATGCAATGACTCTAGTGGGTCCATACGTGGTTTGTGAAAGGAACACACATGCAATGATTCTAGTGGATCCATATGTGGTTTGTGGAAAGAACACACATGCAATAACCACTGGTTGATACATATGTAGTTTGTGGAAAGAACACACATGCAATGACACTGGTGGATCCATATGTGGTTTGTGAAAAGAATACACATGCAATGTCTCTAGTGTTGGTTCTAGTATAAGAACACACATGCAATGACTCTAGATGTGGTTCATGAGAAGAACACACATGCAATGACACTGGTGGATCCATATGTGGTTTATGAGAACAACACACATGCAATGACACTTGGTGTGGTTCTTGAAAAGAACAGACATGCAATGGCACTAGTGTATCCATATGTGGTTTGTGAGAAGAACAGACATGCAATGACTCTAGCTGGTGTTCATGGGAGGAACACACATGCAATGACACTAGGCGTGGTTCATGAGAAGAAAACACATGCAATGACACTGGTGGATCCATGTGTGGTTGGTGAGAAGAACATACATGCAATGTCTCTAGATCTGGTTCATGAGAAGAACACACATGCAATGACACTGGTGTATCCTTATGTGGTTTGTGAGAAGAACACACATCAATGACTCTAGCTGTGTTTCATGAAAAGAACACACATCCAATGACTCTAGATGTGGTTCATGAGAAGAACGCACATGCAATGACACTGATGGATCCATGTGTGGTTTATGGGAGGAACAGACATGCAATGACACTAGGTGTGGCGCATGAAACGAACACACATGCAATGACACTGGTGGATCCATGTGTGGTCTCTGAAGAGAACACACATTTCAATAACACAGGTGGATCCATATGTTGTATGTGAAAAGAACACACATGCAATGACTCCAGTTGTTGTTAGTAAAAAGAACACACATGCAATGACACTGGTGGATCCATGTGTGGTCTCCGAAGAGAACATACATTTCAATGACACTGGTGAATCCATTTGTGGTATGTGAAAAGAACACACATCCAATGACACTGGTGGATCCATGTGTGGTCTCTGAAGAGAACACACATTTCAATGACACTGGTGGATCCATATGTGGTATGTGAAAAGAACACACATGAAATGACTGAAGTTGTTGTTAGTAAAAAGAACACACATGCAATGACACTGGTGGATCCATGTGTGTTATCTGAAGAGAACACACATGCAATGACTCTTGCTGTGGTTAATGAGAAGAACACACCTGCAATGACACTGGTGGGTTCATAGGTGGATTGTGAAAACAACAGACATGCAATGACACTGGTTGTTGTTAGTAAAAAGAGCACACATGCAATGACACTTATGGATCCATGTGTGGTCTCTGAAGAGAACACACATTTCAATGACACTAGTGGATCCATATGTGGTATGTGAAAAGAACAGACATGCAATGATTCTAGTTTTGGTTCATGAAAAGACACACTCCAATGAACTCTAGTGGATCTATCTTGGCATAATTTGATGTATGCCACGATCTATTTCATTGTACAAGGCACTCACTTTCCATTTTTATACTACTAAGTTTTGCCCTTGGTTTTTTGATACTACTCAGTTTTGCCCCCCTCTCTCTATCTTTCGTAGAAGCCCAAAACTATGCTCACCCTGCCTGTTACTCCCTGATTGGTTGTCACAGTTGTTACGCGGATCGTGCGCACCAACCGTTGATTCTCTGTGATTGAACGATGATCGTTGCAGACGTCATGCCCTTCACAATACAGCATGAGACAGCACGGACGTCTCCCTCAGTGAGACTTCTACAAGTAGGAACATGATGCCATCCATGGAAAACATCGTTGAGCGGTCATGTCATGTTTAATCAAGTCTGAAAAGCCTACTACTACTACTACACCACAACACATGCGTCATCGAGTGCACGATCATCGATGGACAGCTGCAATCTATTGCCACTTGATTTTAATAATACATATCCCATTTTTTATGTAGCGGCTCTCAATCTCACTTCCAACTGGGCCCCACCGTAAGAAGCTTGCACGCGCTAGCCGGAGGCCGAAGAGCTGAGCTCGACGAGACCTAACGTCTCTAGCTTCATCGAGTCACTCGCAGCCATCAACACATCCGTCTACCCGATCTAGCACAACCCCAGAAATCTCGCCGTACAACCACCTACCTTCCCCTCTACATCTCCACTTTTAACTATAGCCAATTTTAGGGCCGTGTCAAACTTCGTACATAGAAATTGTGTGTGCGCCCTTTGCATGCGGCTCAATACAGAACTGCCATGCATGGCCCGGGAAAACCTGTGACGTACCGTGCATGTGTCGCGGTGCACGGTGCAGTAGACTACATGGCACGTTGCACGGTGGTGCAACGAAACGTGCCTTGCTTCCATCCACCTTAACTATAGAGCCCCTCTCCGCACACCTACTCCCACTCTCACTCACTCTCCCCACGCAACTCTCTTACCGTCCCACCAGCATCCACAAACTCCCAAGAATGCCCCGTGCGCACCAGCGATGGCCGAGGAGGATAAGGTGGCCATCGTCGCCTCCGAGGCAGCCCTGAGGATGCCCCCGTCTCCTCTCCGGTCCACCTCGACGCGTTGAAAGAAGCCACCGTCCATGTCCATGCCCCAATCGAGGCATCGATGGCAGCCGCTGTTCCCGTCTAGGCCCCCGTCCCCGCTACCAACGGAGCCGCCGAAGAGGAGTCCCCAGCCGGCGAGGAGCCCCTCACCGGTCACAAGCAGATCAAGCACTTCTGGGGCACCTACGATCCAGATAAGTACATCGCTTCGCTGAACCCCTACTACACCGGCTTCGATGACCCATGGTCGGAGGTAACTAGGGTTTGCTCCCCTCCCTTGGTTCTTCTACCGTTCCCATCGTTGGATGCTAGACCTTGGTTTATTAGGATTCTCTTATTCGCATTTCGATTGCTCGATGTTCTTACATCATCTACTCCCCCATTTTCCTTTTCTTCCAATAGGTTTCTGGCAGTGACGCCTACAGCGATGACGAGTCCATGCACACCAAGACTCATCAGGTGCTGAGGAGGCTGCGGGCCGGCCAGTACGATGCCTTCTTCAGGGGTGGCTACTGGCGTTGCCCCTTCTGCCGGGCGAGTCTCGCCGGCACTGTCTTCAACTACTTACTAAAGCATGCAGAGGCCCCGGGCTCCGGCATCCACAAAGGTGGAGAGCGCAAGACCGTGAACATCAACGCCTACATCGCTGAACACCGGGCTCTCAGCATTCACCTCCGAAACCTCCAACGGGTGGATCAGGCCCAAGGCACCCAAGATCAAGGGACTGGGCAGCAAGAAGTGGAGGAAGCACCGGAGGGAGGAGGCGGAGGCGCGGGCGCATGAAGGACGGGTTAGATGTGTCCTTGAATGTATCTGCATCTACGGCGGCTGCTGCTGCTAAGCAGCTTCTTTTGATTTTCTATATTTTGCTAGCATCCTATTTCTGGCTGAATGCATGAACCTCGTTAAGCAACCTACTTTCTATCGCTATATCCTATTTAGCTGTGCACAGCTATATCTACATTTGTTTTGTTTTCTGAATGAATGTCTTCTGCATGGTGTGATTTGCTGCTCTAGATTTGCTACCTGATCAGAGGCAAAAAGAGGTCCAAAAGGGAACGATTTATCAAAGAGAGAATCTTCTCTAGATTTGCTACCAATTTGGGCAAAATGAAACATATCTATTTAGCGAGAGAGGAAAAGGGTACTCTTTCAAACTACCAGTTAACGAGCTACCATCTTGACGAGGCCCCATCTTGACGTCTCCCTCTACAAGAAGGAACAGGATGCCGTCCATGGAAAAAGTCGTCGAGTGGTCATGTCACGTTTAATCTAGTCTGCAAAGGCTACTACTGCTACTACAACACATGCGCAGGGCAACGGGGTCATCGAGTGCACGGTTGTCGACGGGACGCTGCAATTTATTGCCACTTAATTTTAATAAGACATAACCCATTTTTATGCAGCGCTCTCAATCTCACTTCAAACCAGGCCCTACCGCTAGTAACTTCCATGAGTCAAGGGCCGCCCTCAAGTAGATCTAACATTGTAGAAATTGGTTCCGCACCACTTGCATGTAGTGGAATCAAGGTCTGCCATGAGCGTGTTTTCAATGCAGCTCTAAAGTGGAGATCGTGGCTGTTTCAAAAAAAAGGGAACCCAGAAAAAAAGGTGGAGATCGTTGTAGCCCCTCGCCCACCACACATGTCCACTCGAGGACTACGAACGGTCCGGTGTTTATAACCCCCCTCGACCTTTATAACCCCCCTCGACCTTATTCTTCCACGTGCTCGTGTCATTTTCCCCCAGTCTGTCTAGTCCCAAGACCCCAATCTGCACCTATCGCGCGTGCTGAAGCTCCCTCGCTTGCACTACATCCTTCCCTTGGTGAGCCATGAAGTGTACGCATGGAGACGAACCAGAGGTGAAGCTAGCTGAAGGCGCAACAACAGATGGCTCAGTCGTTGCCAAGCAGGCGGAGGCATCTTCTCCGGGCACGAATGCCGCTTGTCACCGCGCCGTCGAGGGTGCGAGCTCATCCGTCCAGCTAGTAGACGTTGCTGCCGAGCATCAGGTGGACGACAACGTCATGGCCGACAACATCGTGGTGCCAGCGATAGATCTGGATGGGGGGCAGGCGGCAGGCGGAGGCAATCCGGTGCTCTACATCAACGACCCCATCGCCGTACAAGAAATCTTTGACGCAATCGCGGAGAATGACGAGTTTGAGGAGGAGGTCCTTGATGAGAAGTCCAAGGTACTACATTGCTAGCTTCTCTAGTCGCAGCCGCAGATTTCACTGTTCATACATAGGATTTGCTCAATCGTGTACATATTCTTTTGCTCTTGAAGTAGGGTAGTATATATATGGTTCGATTGGTCGATTGATGCATCTGCCATCTAGTCACAAAACCCCAATCCGTCTAGTCACAAATCCCCAATCTGCTCATCTGCCATCTAGTTGAGTTTGCTAGTTGAGTGTTGATTTCAATACACAGCATGCCTATAACATTACAATCTCATATGGAACATATATATATAATATTTGTATTGTTTCTGATCTATGAATGCATTGTATGATGCATATGTATATCCCCGAATATTGTTTTGTACGATTACATTTCAATTTCTTATTGTGGCCAATGATTCAAATTTGCCCCAAAGAGCGGCAGACACATTGGTGTCAGATTTTTTCAGGGACGAGTGAGCGAACCTGGGGCCATGTACAAGATCAATATAAGATGTGCAATTGTTACTTGGTTCGCTTACGCCATCTCTGTAGAAACTTATGAGGCTGCAATCTTTATTCTACATTCATAGAACTATGATATTTGAATTATCTAATCCATGCATTCATAGTGTATAAGAATTACATTTTAGTTTGTCACCAAGGCCGATGATCGAAATTTTCCCCAAAAGAGTTCAAGGGGAGACATGTATGATGGTGTAGTGTTTTAGGGATGGGTTGGTGAACCTGAGGTAGCAATGCACACAAACAATATAGGTTGTGCTGTTGGTACTTTGGTTCGCCAACTCCATCTCTAAAACAAATTATGAGGCCCTAGATTTGTTCTCATATGGAACTACATATATGATCCTTGAATTGTTTATGATCTTTTAATGATTGGTATGATGCATATGTATATGAATGGTTTTGATCATAAGTATTTTTAACATGTACCTGAAGATTAATTGTTTGGTTTTTTATTTATAATTACAATATTTAGGCTTGTTTTTGTACCTGACTATGTATATCCCTGAATAATGTTTTGTACGATTACATTTCATTTTCTTATTATGTCCAATGATTCAAATTTGTCCCAAAAGAGAGGCAGGCACATTGGTGTTAGATTTTTTTAGGGATGAGTTAGTGAACCTGGGGCTATGTACAAGAACAATATAGGTTGTGCAATTGTTACTTGGTTCACCTATTCCATCCCTGAAGAAACTTATGCGGCTGCAATCTGTATTCTACATACACTCTGATGCAATTATTTGTCATTGTGTTGAGATGAAATGATATATGAACCGATCAAACTATTGCTGAGATGTTTTATCTTTGATATCCACGGATATATTGTCTTACATATACATGTTGTCAATTCTTGAGTTGTAATACAATTGAATCATATGTATGAGTTCTAAGTTATGTTCTTAAAAATCAACAGGAGGATGATGATGAAGTGGACGATAGCAAGGTATCCAGGGATAACAAGAGCCGCTACGTGCTGAGGTGGTTACGGTGTGGGCTAATCTGTTTCCACCGTAGGGGGAGACTGTTTTGCCCATTTTGTGGCAGAGTAATCAACATGGACCTCGACAGCATGATCTAGCACGCGGAGGGCATTGGAAGAGGCGGAGGCAGAAGCCATAGGACGATTACCTTGGCACGACACGCAGCCTTCGACAAATTCCTCTGGGAGTATGTCAGTTCTAGCCTGTATCCCATCGACTAGGCTGTCGCTGCCTCCTGCTAATATGCCCCTGCCCTGCTAGGCGTCTCCGTGTCCCGGCCTCCTACTGCCGCCCCTACTTTTATTTTGTTTTAGTTAATTATTACTTGTGTGTGGCATGTAAGACAATATATCTGTGGTGTCTCCGGTGAACCTTCTATATTAATCTACTCCTTTATATGGAGTGCCTTAAAATTTCCAGTGTTCAATTATATTACTGATCATGCTCATGCACACTACAAAATATTTCTAGTACTGGATTATATTATAATTGTCAAGGAATACATCAACAAGTTAAATTGGTCGAAATTTTGTATTGAAGTAACTAAATGATCTCACATCGGCGATGGACGTTGGCAGAAGCCGAAGGCATCAGCCGAAGACCTTGGAGCGACACGCAGTCTTCAGCAAATTCCTTGTAGGTTCAACAATAGGTTGCCGCCGCCCAGCTCCGAATTCGCTTACAGGTACAACATGACAGAACTTGAGCTACCATAGAGACCTCGGCAGAGGTGGCAGAATTGGTGCGGGTGCAACCACGGAGACGGCGAGCTCGGATTCTAGAAGAGGAAACCAGAATCGAGCATGGTCGACACGGTGACAGATCTCATTGGGAACCAATTCTCGTCCCTACACCGTGCCATGGGTGCGTCCATGGTGAGGGCGAGCTCCGACTCGAGATAGGGAGGAGAGCGAGGCCGAGCAGGTTCGTCACGTCCCAGCTCTGCGCCATGGCCGCGACCACAGATTGCCGCTCCGGGGAAGAAGAAGATGCATAATGGATGCAGGCGCCAACGCTGCAAGCCTATAGGGAGGAGATCTGGGTTGAGTAGGTTCGTCCACGTCTCAGCTCTGCGCCATGGCTGCGATGCCCCACAAATTGCCGCTCCTGGGAAGAATAAGAAGACGTGTAATGGATGCAGGCGCCAACGCTGCAAGCCTAATTGACACCTAAGCAACGGGAGTGACATAACGGCGAGAACTGACAGGAAGGGCCCCAACTTGATGGCTGTTAGCCTAATTTTTGTATTGAAACGTAAAGTTGAATTCGTGCCAAAAAAGACCCTCTGAGTATTTGGCACACCAACTGTAGTCATCCCGGCTGATTTCAGGAAACTTGGGTACCGCGTTGCCTCGGCGCCCCAACTTTCTGGCCGCAAAATGATATTCTCTGTGGCTAGGGTGTGTATCGGTATAAAAAGGTATTGCCTATTTAGTAAAAAAGTAAATGAATATAAATTCAAATATAAATGACTTCTAGGAATTTAATAAAATGATTAAATCTTAGAAATGCAATATCTTTCGTTTTATAATTCATAAAAATATATATTATATATCAAAATGTTCAAAAAAATAAATTCTATAACCTAAACCTATTATTATATTTTATTTTCCAACTTAAATAAAATAATTAGTATTAATTAGTAAATACCTTATTAAGGATAAATCATAAATAAATATATCCTATTATTTCAAAATTCCCAAAATAGGTATAATATATCAGAAATCTTAGAAAAACAAAATAAAGACTTATAAAAAAATTATACCTTTTCTATCACTTAACTAATATTTAGTATTTATTAAGTGTTTATAAAGTGGAAAAACTTATAAAAATCATATCTTATTATCTAAAAATCACAAAAATACATATAATATACCAAAATGATCACTAAAATAAAATCTACACCTTAAAAATATCAACTTTCACAATTGAAGTGAAATAAAAAGGTAAAGGTCTAATAAATCTTATTAAAACCCTTTCATTTTGTTTTAATTCATTAAATATATATAAACCATTACTATTGCCTTTACCATTATTTGTTTAAAGTATAAAAATGTAATAACAAGTTCAATTGATTTTTAAGTAGAGTTAACATAGGTCTAACCATTTTAAAATGTATCTACTAAAACTATCATCTCAAATTAAGGGTATCTTAATTTTCCTAAAATGATTTTATCAATGATAAACTCAACAAGAATAGTATATTGTTTATCAAAAGGAGTCTATTCACTTATAAAATATAAGCATTAATAAGAAAGTAATTCTATCCACTTATAACTTTAATAAAACACCACCTCATTCAAGTAATAATACTTAAATTTTAACTTTGTGTAATGTTAAGCAGTAAACCATCTACAATGTGATGCCTCGTCCAAAACATGTAAATCTCCATTACTTTGTTGTGATTGTTTCTGTAACATCCCAAAAAAAATTCTCTGAAAACAATCATCATTGCACTCATATCATCAGGGCATGTACTACTTTGCATTTAGTTTATCCTCCAAAAATTTGGTGAAATTTTGAAGCCTTTTGGAGCTCTTTTGCTAAATTCAAAAACCTAGGAAAAGAAATTCTAAACAGAAAAAGAAAAAGGGAGAAAAAAATTAACAACAACAGCAATTCTGGCCATTTCGGCCCAAACCAGCCCAGCAAGCCCACCCGGGCCACTCTCCCCCTCTCTTTCTTTTCTCACGCCCCCACTGCACATCCCCACCCACTTACCTCCTGGCCCCACTCCCACATCATTGCCACCTCGTCGTCTTCAACCGAGGCGACGAACAGCCCTACTCCACTCTGTCGTTTCCAAACCCGACCGAATTCGGGCGTTACCGTGATTAAATCGCCATCATGACCGCCCCTTTTTAATCCCCTCCCCATCCTCATAAGTTTTCCCTCAGCCACTTCCCCCGGAGAGCCCCCAGGCTCCCCAATTACAAGCTCGAACCGCCACTGTCCGACGCCACTTCGGCGATGATTCCGGTGAGCTCCGGCCATGCCGCGCCCTCCTCTCTGCCCTATCTCCTTTGCCGTGTCCTGGCGTGTCTTTTAACCCTAGTCGGGTGCCATCTCTTGCCCCAGGTCCACGACGCGGTCTACTCCAGCGAAACTCCCTCTGCCACCACTGTCTGTCGAGTTTTCCGGTGAGGTTAGGGTTTCCGCCGCCCCTTTTTAGCCTTTGCTAGATCATGCTGACCCAGGCGCCCCTCACTAACCCCTCTCCTTGTTTGTTCGAGCCCCAGATCATTGTCTCCGACGCAGAGCCATGAGCTCCGCCGACAAGCGAACTCCAGCGAGGAATCTATATCAAGGCAGAGCACCTCCCACTCCACTGTGACCTCCATCGAGACCGCCACGACCGCCACGACCGCCTCGACCCCTGGTAAGAGTCCACGGACCTCCTACCCCTTTAGAACCGCCAGAACACCGCCGGCCGATGCTCCGCCGCTACACGCAGCAGGTCAGCGCCACCCATTCCCGGCCAGGCCCTAGCAGCCGTTAGATCTATCGCCAGCGGCTCAGATTAGACCACTAATCGAAAGGGTACGGGCTGATCAGATCCGTCCGTTTGTCACTTAAAATCTAACGGTCTGCAGCAGTCGATCCGACCGAACCGGTACGGACGAATAGGGTTGCGCCACGTCGACCAGGTTATCTGTTTAAATAGAAAAATAGACATATTATGTATTAAACTTTGAAATTCAATAACTTTTGACAATTCAAAAAAATGCAAATTTGGTGTCTATGGATTCAGAAAAATAAGACCTTTATTATAGAGGCCTTGTTTCACACTTTTGCTTCTGAAAAATTGGAATTATAGGCATAACCTTTCTAGGAGTATTTTGCTCACAAAAAATTATCCCATAAATTGTTTTTAGGTTTTCTTATGCCTTTAGATAGAGTATTTTAACCTCTGTACTATAGACTCTGTAAGTTTTAGAGTTGTGATCATATCATTGCATTTTGCATGCATTCATATTTTTGTGATGCTATATTGATTAAATTATTGTCATTGTATTGTTCTTTGTGTAGATTGTGTGGATTGTGAAGTTTGTTGCTATGAGGATTGTACCTATTCCCCTAGCTACCAAGGCAAGTGATATTTCATCTCATGTCCTATTATTTTCCCTATTGCACTAGTGTTATTTTGGTAGACCTTAGCATGGTAGGATTATTAATTGTTACTAAACTATGCTATGCTATCCTATAGATTATATCTTGGTAGTATTTCCTAGTTGAAAGACTTCGTATGCTAGAGTGCTTAGCCATGCTATTAGAATTCGTGGGTGGAAAATACCTATCAAGATAGTATGGAAGGATATTATTTTGTTTGACTAAGAAAACAACTAATGTTAATGAAACACCTAGGTGGAATGGGACTTGCTTGGATTATGTTGAGTGGTTACTCAGGGGCCATGTCTATGGTCAGCTGGTGTATCGCACTTGTGGACGGCCACCCAGGAACAAACAGATTGGAGACGTTCTTGTCATGAAGCTTCCAGTGCAGCCACATGGCATATGGGCTCTGCCTTGACCAACTAAGTTGCAAGAACTCAGCCAGACGGACAGAAGGTGGTAGTTATGATAGGATGGAACATGTTTGTGGTGGTCTAAGGGATTGCTTATGAAAAGTCTCGTCTCGATGCATGTCGAGTCTTATGGGGAAAGTGTACCACCTCTCGAGAGGGTAAAACTAAGTACTTAGCCGTGTCCCTGGTTATGGACAATTTCTGAGCCTCAAGACAGCGAAGCAGTTCAATAATCTCCTCATCCAAATTTCTCTAAGTTAAAACTTGTGGGTGAACAAGGGTAGAGGTTCAGTGATGTCTATCATTGGTACCTTAGTGTTTGAAAGAGAATACTTACTCTTCAAAAATTATGAGATAAAATCTTGCTTTTAGCAAAGTCAGCCAAAACCACACTTAGCCATATATTCATGTAGTTGTTGGATTATACTAAGTATCTATGGTATCACTTGCCAATACAATTCCAAATGTATTGACCCTTTGTGGATGTAACTTATTATGTTGCAGGATACTCTGATGATGAGTAGGGTTGCGGGTCTACACTCGACATGTTTGCCTGTGGCGCATGAAGACAAAAGACTCTATTATTATACTATGTAATGTGAACCTTGAGTATCTTAGCCTTGGGCGAAGTAAGTTGTAAGAACCATTATATTCCTGGATATGCGATGTAATAATGACCTTTGTTTCTGTGTACTTCATCTTAAACTGTGGGTGCTAGCATTTTGATCCAGGGACTAGCACTGCAATCACAGGGATCTTACCTTATTATGGTGAGATCTTACAGTTTCTCTTTTAATAATCATGATTAATAAGAAAACCTAAGAGTGTTAACTTATAGTTTAAATATTTTTTCCTTGTAAAGTAATCTTTTCATAAAAGGTTATCCTTTTAAGAAATATTTTAGTTACCATGCCCCATTTGAGTGCTTTAATATTGCATGCTACTAGCTATTTTTACATATTGTTTCACACACTCTCACAAGCCTTAATAAGAAGCACAAGTGTGATCCTGGTATAAAAGTGCAACACATTCCAAATAACTCATCACAAACTCCAAACCCTAGATCAGATACGATTAGTCCAGGGATTCACGTTTATCAAACTTCATTACATTACTCATGCATAATTGCATCCTTCTTCTTTAAACATTAGTCCTTACCAGACCAATGATGCTATTTCCAGATTTTAGATCTTCTATTGTCTTGAAGACCATGAGTGCATAATCTTGCAATCACAAAAGGCAAGTTCACAACTTGCTCATGTCCTTTGATTATTTTCTATCAAATGCTTGTAACTCAAATGTTGTCATCGCCTTCATTTCAAAAAGGTCAGAAAACTCTACTTTCGTAATAATATGATTATGGATTATTTACCAAGAGGTAATAATCTACTGATACAGTTCTAGTGGTAAAGGAACATAACATTTAGGACTTAACAAACAATGTCGCTAGTGATTCTAGCGTCGTATATTACACGTTAACCATGAGATTTGGAATGGGACGGAGAACTCAGCCGTATCTTCTGCCTCTCGCATGCATCCGGATGGCCAGGTCGTGGCTGCTATCATCGTTGCATGCATTTATTGGTAATTCATAGAGGATATGCAGCATATGGGTGGGAACCCTCAATGTCCCGCGATAGTTCTAGCATCTGACGGTCTGTACTAACCATTATCGTAATTCAAGATGTAGGCATGGCGTACACCAAGGGGACATGCGGGGTCGTGAAGGGGGCAGTGATTGGCTTGGATCTTAGACTGGGCCCCATACCAAGGAAGTATGGACAAGCTCATGACTTGGTTGTGCAACAATGCTAAGGTCTCTCATGGGTAAAGCAACGCACCTTTGCAGAGTGTAAGAACAGTGACATGTTACTCCCTGTTCCGGGAAGGAGCTACGAATGCGGCAGAAAAGGAACCCCTTGAAGGTTCTAGTCAACCTATGAAGGCTATCGGATATAGTTTTCAGAATAAAAGCAACCTTTGAAGAAATGTTTATGAAAACCTGCATTGCCTATGACCTTTGGTCTGTGGCTGTAGAGATAGTGCATCATACACTCCTTAATGAACTTGCTGTGTACGCTCGTACTCAACCGTACCTTCTTAACCCTTGCTAGGTTTTAAGTTGCTGAAGACGACGTCAACATCATTGTCTGCTCAAGAAACCATCATCGACAGCTCAAGTTCTTCAATAACATCAATGAAGTCAACATATACACCTACCGAAGTGAAGACTAAGTTCTGATTAGATAGGAGTAGATTAGATACGTCTATAACGTATCTATAATTTTTGATGGTTTTATGCTAATAATATGCTTTTTGTATAAAGTTTATGATTTATTTGGACTAACCTACTAATAGTTGCCAAAGTGCACAATGTTCTTGTTTTACACTTTGATGTGTAGGAATTACCAGGAATACAAGTGGAAACCTTGTTGGAGCCAAATTGGGATTTTTCTAGAAATCTATCTCGGAACTCTTTTTGAAGATGGTCACGTTTCAGGCCGAAGACGACGTCAAACGGAGAACTCTTCAACTGAAAAGTTGTTGGAAATTTCATGCAAACCTTCTAGATATAAAATTTAGATGATTCCGAGTCCGGACGGGCCTTTTAGGCCTGATTTACTGCAACCAAGATGGGGTGATGGGAATCCGAGAAGCTATATAAAGGGAGAAAACCTAATTCGCCCAGGGCATCTCCACCCATGGATTTGTAGACACCAAAGCCATGTTTTTTCCTCCCCCATGGATCCCATCTCCATGTGGGAGGGCTCCCAAGAAGCCATGATGGAAGGGGGCTAAGGGGCGGTGCTCCCCCATGATACCGGCGGCGGGGAAGGAGTCCCCCACGGCGCCGCTGGAGCCGCTGCCGCCCTGTTCACCATCTTCACCGCCATCTCCATCACCTAATCCTCCTAGTATGCAGTGGTTCATCCTCCCACACACCTCTGTACCGTCCTATGTAAACATGGTGTTTGATGCTATAAGTTATAATCCTACGATCTCTGTCATGTTTGCGTAGTTTCTTTGTTCTTAGATTGAATGGTTGAACGTCTTTGGTTCATTACAGTTGTATGTTGATATGGTACAGTCCTTTGGTGTTCATTATCTTTGTGCGCGCATGGATTAAACATCATAGGGTTTGTAGTATGTGTAAGAGGAAGGGGGAATTTCTGCCGGAGTGACAGAAACCTGAGGACGCGAACCGGAACATTGCACGTATGGGAGTAAGAGGACCATTAAATTTAAGGCTATGGTTGGGGAAACCTTAATGCATTGATTAGTACTTACGGATGTTTGCTAACAATCCAATCATATAGTACATGTAATTCCAAGTAGTGAAGCGCATGTATATTTAGCCTCTCCCACATAGAGAACTGCATCAAAGACAATGAACCCGATCTATTCTCTATTTAAACTTGGACAAAGCCACCACAATTACCACCACTATTCCACACTCATGGTTCTGTTAGTTTAGTGTATTTTATTGCTATAGCAACTATCTTTACTTTCTTGTTATTTATTATCATGCAAAGCTATCTCTATTACTCGTATTGTTGCTCTAGTTTTATTTCCTAGATAATGCAAACGTTTAGTGTGCGTAGAGTTGTATCAGTGGTTGATAGAACTTGAAAGAATATTTATCCTACCTTTAGCTCCTCGTTGGGTTCGACACTCTTACTTATCGAAAAGGCTACACACGATCCCTTATACTTGTGGGTTATCAAGACCTTTTCTGGCACCGTTGCCGGGGAGCAATAGTGTGTGGGTGAATATTCTTGTGTTCACTTGTTTGCTTAATCTCTAAGTAGGTTTTACTTTCAGTTTTAAGTTGTTCTCTATCTTAGTATGGATAGGGAATGTGAAGTACAAAAAAATAGTTGTACTTGTTACCTAAAAACGTTTTCAAAAAGGAAAGTGATTGGAAAGATGAGTAATGGTTAAGTGGAGGTCGACCTTGAACACTTGTGTTCATGCCTATGAAACCAAAACAAATCTTTCCATGGAAGATTTTCAGTTAAAAACTTTTAGGAATGCATGAAGCCTTGAAAAAGAAAGATATTTCTGGTATTGATCTTAATGCTTATTCATTCGAAAATACTTGAATCTTGCTCCTATGCCTAACATAAAGGCGTTAAAGAAAAGTACTTATTGGGAGATAACCCAAAAGTTTTAGATGAGTCTTGGAAGTTATTACCTCTGTAATAACCACTCCTTATCCTTTTTATTTGCTTTTTGTGCCAAGAGTAACCTCTAATGAGAGAGCAGTAATGCTTGGGAAAGTTGATATCTCGAAACAGATTTTTGTCCTTCGCTGTAAACATTCGTGTAAAATCTCTGTACGTCGGTTTGAGATGTGAATTTTTGTGCTTCTGCCCCAGGTAGTTATCTAACTTTCGTTAGTTCAACACTTTTCTATTTGAGCAACATAAGGTCTTTGAAAAAAATGGTCTTTACCTGCTGGTCTGTTTTGATAGATTTCTGCCATTATTTGCATTTGCTTCTTGTTGATTCCTTTTTGGGGAATTAAGCTTTTTAAGGGAAGTGCTACATTAGCTTGTGTTTTAATGGAAGTTTTATTGGTGTTGGAACTGAACCCAAAAACTTATTATCTTGAGTGCACTAATGTTGCTAATAAAGATTGGGTGAAGTTTTGTATGAAGGAAAAATTTCAGGTGTATGGAAAGAGTGATGTAATGAGATGAAGAATGGACTAAAGCTCAAGCTTGGGGATGCCACGCGTGTTACCCCCAAGAAATATCCAAGAATTACAAGCGTCAAAGCTTGGGGATGCCCAAGGCATCCCCTTCTTTATCAATAAAAATCTCAGGTTTCTTCCAAACACTTCATTTTTATTGTTTCATGCACAGTTGTGTTGTTCTTGGAGCATCTTCATTTTTGTTTTCGTTTGCTTGGTTTTCTTAATTTTCTTGAATAAATTGGTTGGACCCCCTCTTTCATACATTAGTTTTCAAATAAGTGTGGTTTGGATTGGAAAATAGTAGGAAAAGTTCATACTTAAGTGGTAAAATGAGCTCGTTTTTTGACGGTAGCCTATGCTTTATCATGTCATGCTTGATATTGTTTTGGCTTTATGATTAGTGATTTTTGCTGTAGCATGACATGTTATAAACAATTGAGATTGCTTAATGTGCCTTGAAAGAATCATGTGTTGTTTTAGCATATTAATGCATAGTATTGTGGTATTCTCCTTTGATGCATTATTTGGGTTGACTTGGCGCATGCTCACACCATGTTATGACTATCCCAAGTCACCATAGCCTTTATTATCCTCTAGTTTTCGACTTGTAATATCACTTTATGCTTTAATTAATGATGTTTTGTCGCTTGGCATGATTATGGCCATTATTGCTCTTTTAGTTGGTCGCTCCCATTCTTTTGCTAGCCTCCATAACCAAGTATGAGTTCCACTCATGCATCCAACTCCAAATAAAACCAAGTTATCCCAAAGAGTCCACCAAACCTACCTATTAGCATTTGCTATTCCAAGTATATTCATGCTTTTATCTACCTTCTGAATTAAACTTGTTATGTGAAAATTAGTGATTAAAGATCTCACGAACCTGATGGTACACTTTATTTTCTTGCACTTAATAAACTTGAACCATTGTGTCCATCTTTGTTGCGTATATGCTTGCACTTTATAAGTTGAAGTTAGTAGAACCATGTATCATGGGGAACGCTTTCAACATTGCACTTATATTCTGTTGATATCATGATGCTTTTGCTTATGGATCCCGGCGGTGTGAAATAAAAGGGGAACTTGTAAGATCATGGAGTTTGTATGTGTGTTAGAGAAACTCCTGGGCCGCTAGCCTAAGCCATGCCTAATCATGGTGGAAACTTGCAGCATAACCATAATGAGCACTCTATGAAGCATCCTAAATAAAAACCTATGCAAATAGCAAATAAAAAGATCGCTGAGATGCTCATTGTCTGCTTGACTTGTTATTTTGATTATGGGATAGATCTTGTATCATGTGCAAGGGGTACCCCGTTGGCGGTTCTCTATGATACATATGTACTTACAATGACAAGAGATTACTTGTGACTGAAGTTGAGTAGCATGAGGTTCGGTACTCGTAAGTAAGGGGCATGAGATTTCAACTTATAACTTGTCAAGCATATCCTCTTAGTTATGTCACTTTAACATTAATCACCTAAAGATTCTTATGATAGGGGCAATGAGAGCTGAAGTTAATAAGTACCATAATTTTTGGAAGCTCTTTATGAGACTTGAATCCCTGCTTCTTTCAAGAAGGACTTTCTTTTACTTTTATGTTAAGTCTCTATCTTCTATCTTTATGCACCTATTAAGAGAGCATAGTGGCCATTCTTAGTTTAATGTGCATTGTCCCAAGACTTGTTGATTGATGCATAACTTTGATATTGCTTGTTCTTAAACTGTTTGTATCTAGTCACCCTTATGAACTTTGAAGGTGTCCTATGCATTTATGTTTTGCTACTCTATGAGGGACAAGCTGAATACCATTCTCATTATGCTTTCTTTATGTGAAATAAACAAACGTCTTGCAATGCATTGTTATTCATGAATCTTTTGTTTGTGGCTTTTCATTTTACAACATAGTTGCTATGTCTTATTGTTAGAACAATATCTTTCATGATTCATGTTTAGAGTACCTTAATCCCAGCTATCAATGCTTTTACAATAATGCTGATCAAGATTGTGTTGTCTGCATGTCACATCAAAAATTATATTGTTTTGATCGTTTACCTACTCGAGGACGAGCAGGAACTAAGCTTGGGGATGTTGATACGTCCATAATGTATCTATAAATTTTTATGGTTTTATTCTAATAATATGCTTTTGACACTCCTTTTTGTATAAAGTTTATGATTTGTTTGTACTAACCTACTAATAGTTGCAAAATTGAAAAATGTTCTTGTTTTACACTTTGATGTGTAGGAATTACCAAGAATACAAGTGCAAACCTTGTTGGAGTCAAATTGGGATTTTTCTAGAAATCTTTCTCAGAACTCTTTTTGAAGATGGTCCTGTTTATGGTCGACTACGGCGTCAAACGCAAAACTCTTCAACTACAAAGTTCTTGGAAATTTCACGACAAACGTTCTAGATATAAAATTTAGCTGATTCCGTGTCCGGACGGGCCTTTTAGGCCCGATTTACTGAAGCCCAAGATGCGGCGACAGGAATCCAAGAAGCTATATAAAGGGAGGAAACCTAATTCGCCCAGCGCATCTCCACCCACCAATTTATAGCCACCAAAGCCACGTTTTTGCCTCCCCATGGATCCATCTCTATGGGGGAGGGCTCCCAAGAAGCCATGATGGAAGGGGGCTAAGGGGCGGTGCTCCCCCATGATACCGGCGGCGGGGAAGGAGTCCCCCGCGGCGCCGCCGCCGCCCTCTTCACCATCTTCACCGCCATATCCATCACCAAATACTCCTAGTATGCAGTGGTTCATCCTCTCACACATCTCTGTACCGTCATATGTAAACATGGCGTTTGATGCTATAAGTTATAATCCTATGATCTATGTCATGTTTGCGTAGTTTCTTTGTTCTTAGATTGAATGGTTGAACGTCTTTGGTTCAATAGAGTTGTATGTTGATATGATACAGTCCTTTGGTGTCCATTATATTTGTGCACACATGGATTAAACATCATAGGGTTTGTAGTATGTGTAAGAGGAAGGGGAAGTTCTGCCGGAGTGACAGAAACCTGAGGACGCGAACCGGAACGTTGCACGTATGGGAGTAAGAGGACCATTAAACTTAAGACTATGGTTGGGGAAACCTTAATGCATTGATTAGTACTTAAGGATATTTGCTAACAATCCAATCATATAGTATATGTAATTCCAAGTAGTGAAGCGCATGTATATTTAGCCTCTCCCACATAGAAAACTGCATCAAAGACAATGAACCCGATCTATTCGCTATTTAAACTTGGACAAAGCCACCAAAATTACCACCACTATTCAACATTCATGGTTCTGTTAGTTTAGTGTATTTTATTGCTACAGCAACTAGCTTTACTTTCTTGTTATTTATTATCATGCAAAGCTATCTTTATTACTCGTATTGTTGCTCTAGTTTTATTTCCTAGATAATGCAAACGTTTAGTGTGCGTAGAGTTGTATCAGCGGTTGATAAACTTGAGAGAATATTTATCCTACCTTTAGCTCCTCGTTGGGTTCGACACTCTTACTTATCGAAAAGGCTACAGACGATCCCTTATACTTGTGGGTTATCAAGATACTCTAGCCATAAAACCTACTTTTGTAGAGCATTGCATTAGTAGCAATTGAAAGCCAATTAGTTTAGATGCTAGTCTTCTTAACTAGATAGTTCAGAGTTATTACTTCTAGTTCTTCTTTGTAAGAAGTTCTTTATCTATTTGTAACCTAGAGTGTTCTCTGGATCTTTTGTAAAGAGTCGAGTTGTAATCTATAGTCATGTCTTGGACCTGCTGTGTTTCTGTTGTACCACTCTGAGGGATATATTAGTAGTGAACGGTGTTTCATTAGTGTTATGTCAACGACTGTAGTGTACTATATCATGTAGTGGTATGCTGGGTCACCGCAGATGGTATCAGAGCATATGCTTTGACTTTAGGATGAAAACCCTTTTAGGAAGATCTGTAGGTTGGATAGTGACTATAGGAGCCATCTTATCTAAACCAAGACATGTGAAGGATATCCACTTGAGGATAAACCTTGTCACACTTAAGTTGGATGTTCTTATCATCTTTATTAAGGATTTATCTATCTTCCCTAAAGAAATGGCATTAAAGTGTAGTCCTAAATAGGTATGACACCACTAAGATATCTTTAGTAAGTTAAAATATCAAAGAAGATTATGGCTAATATTAGGATATCATGTGGAGTAGTGCTAGTGATGGAGTCTATATTTAGAATTCCTATAAATTCAAAGAACCTTAACACTAGTTGATACCACTATACCGTACAGGGTAGACCATTAGAGTATGTATAGATACAACTGGAAATAAATCATGTGGCATTCACTTGAGAATTCCATGTGATGCAGTAGAATTCTGTTAAGAATCGTAATAGTAAGCTAAGTAGAAGAGTCGTCATGGTGAGATTAGTTCTTTAATCATAATGACTAGGTAAATTTTAACAAGTTCGTGATGAGAATAGCTCCGAGACCATGATAAGTCTATAATTAGGACAAGTACTCAGTAAAAAATCTTGTAATAACAGTAAGTAAAGAACCGTGTAGGTCTATGATAGAAGTCATAGGTATTATAATATTACGATAATTTTTGGATTAAGGTAGTAACTACAATTTTGTTAGTAGTTTTGAGAGATTATGTGAGGATAGTTTACGATAGAATGGAAGATTGGTAGTCTTTAGTAATCCTGAAAGAAAGGTAAGAGTTAGTCAAAATCAAAGTGAGACCACTTTGCTCAAAATTATCCTGTTGCAACTGAGCAATTTGGGTAAATATTGAGACAAACTATAGTTTAACCCTAAGTGCTAAGTATCACAAAGGAAACCTATATTAGGAGGGAGTACTACACAACTAAGCCTGAATTCTAGAGGTATCATACTCAACTACTATATTCCAGGCTTAGAATGATGTGTGTTATATGTACCACATTTGGATTTCTTGGATTTTCTTGGATCTTCTTGATTGACTAGATCTGTGCATGAAGTTTGACTTGATGTGCAAATGCATGTTGCATCATCAAGTTATTACTTGATGTTATAGACCTAGATAGAAAAGGGAATTCATGTAAGGGAGTGACGAGTTCCGAAGATCAAGATGAAGGCTTACACGAAGAAGGTCGCTGAATATAAGGACTATCAGCACTATTTTGAAGAATAGATCCATCCCAACTTATTATTAGTTGGCAACAAGAAGGATTATTAGTGCATAAAAGGTGTGGAGCAACATGAAGGAATGAATTCAAGTTCACCCGAGATAGGTGATGTTGCTCAAAAGCTAGTCCCAAGATCATGGAAGTATCATGAATCAGTGAAAAGAAGAAGTCTTGGAATAACGGTGGTATTCAAGCTCTGACAACTCAGAGAGAATGCCAATAAGTAGGAAACCTGTAGGGTAATCCATATACCTAGGAGGATCCACAACTAGTATCCGTAGCTAGTATCCTAGCAGTTTATCTAGTCAGGCCATCTTTGTATAATTTAAAGAGCATAAAACTTGGCCTAAGCTAAGAAAGACATGAATGAGTATATAATTTAATCGAACGGCTTTCGAGACGTTTTGGCGACATCGGATTTGCCGGTGAAAACTGTTGTCCATAAGGTTAAAAGTAAGACAAGTAACGTTGGAAGATTCATTTCGGAGATCCACAACTATGTGGGTGTACCGCAGATTCTTTCGTGAGACCTTATATAGGTAAGATATAAGCTAGAAAGTGATCAATATCCTAACTATTGAGTTAATGCTGGGTATTGTACATAAAGTTTAGAGACTATTAGGAAACCCCAAGGGGGAGAGTAAATAATAAACACTAAAGTGTTGTTGTCTAACTTTCTGACTAAAGGTTGAAGAAGAAGTACCGAGTCATGATGAGATTAAGCCTTATTCTCGTAAGGTTATAAGAAGCCATCATTATAAAGTATTTCCGAGAGTATGTCTGGATGAAATATCGAACGAGATATAATAGATTAAACCTAGTGGACTAGTTCTTAAAGAAACAACTCATAAGTTTTCCTTAAAGAGGGAATAAAGTACTCCAATGTAGGCCAGTGTAGTGTAACAGGAAAACTTGATTGGGATGGACAAAATGTGTCCACAACCAATTCAAAATTTGGACTGTAAGGGCATAAACCCAAAGAGATATAGTAAAAGAAACCATAGGATAGATTATAACCGATAGTGGATATTGCCAAGGATGAAGAGAATTCAAGGAAAAAGATCGTTATACGGGATACCACAATTATCCCCAAATGTGATCACAATGGAATTTGAGAAATGTCGTGATCAATACAAGTAAATACCTCATTCCGAAACATAAGAGAGTGTGAACTTCGGGGACAAAGTTATTTTAAGGGCGAGATTCTGTAACACCCTAGCATTAGAGCTTAGAAATAAGCTGAACACAGGTGTGTGCATTGCATTCATGCATAGAAAATCTGGATAATTTTTACGCTTTTAAATAAAACTTGTAAAAGTGATTGAAGCTTCTCTTAACTTGGTGGAACTGAAGTAGATCATCAAGTTGACTGCGATAAGTTTCAATATGACCTTTGCTAAAACCTTATCTTTGGGTAATATAATTTGATCTAAGGGGAGATCAAATGTAATAAAACTAAGTCACAACACACTACTTAATAAGGAGTACTTGATCTTCTAGAGATCATTACATGGTATTCCATACCACAAGTCAAGGATGAATACTTAATATTCTAAGGCTGATATCAAGGTATTATCTACCACAAACCCTGAATCACAAGTCAAGTATATAACTTAAGTAAAAGAAACTCTATAACTCAATCTTGATACACTTGATTGCCACAGTTAATTATACCATGGGTATCCTGGTAGTTCTTAAACATTACTCTTATCACAAATATAGTAGGAAAGGAAGTCAAGCCAAGACCATCCAACACATACCCTTAATATCATAATAAGAGATGACATTCCTTATTAACAAAGTCCTAGTGTCAATGGATCATCAATGTTGAGTGATCAATTCTTCACCTAGAACTTGTTGACTAATAGCCTTTGACCTGTTATATTAACCTTCCAAAGACCTTAAGTAAGTTAATAACCTTGTTAAGCCAAGTAGGTATAAACCTAAAGTAAGCTTCCTTAACAAGATAAATCCTATAGAGAGACTATTCCAAGTCTATTACTTAGTTGATAATAGACCTTATCAAACAAATAGAAGCCTAAGCCTTGTATGATTAAAGGATGGTGGTCATTGTTCTCAAGTAATTTGAGAATAGATGACTAGATGATGAAGAAGTGATGTGAGAATGCCAAATAAGGCAAAACCCTAGTAAACTGAATCATCTAGCTTGATCATGAGAAGTCAAGCTAGAGTATGATGAAGTATATAACATAAGTTGTATGGAGTAATTAGAGGCATAGTAGTTTAACCAAGCTAATACAAGAACAAACTTGTATTGTGGAGAGTAGTACCCTACCCATCCCAGAGGATTGATATCACCTAAGATATAGTGAGAATTGTAATCTGACAAGCCTTGGAAGTATATGCAAGGTAAATTTAAAGGAGTTAATGGATGGAGTTAGTAGGAGCTACATTGATAGGTACATCAATGGTAGTTAAGTAAGAGAAATTATATGTAGAGGAATGTAGAATGAAAATTATTGAAGTGGCATGACCATGTCATCATATGATGATGGATATGGTGGATTCGTAGGATTGACTTATTCAGGAAGTTGTGATCTTTGTGAATAAGATAAGAGAGATTTATGGAGTATATTTAGGAAAGGAATTCCTTATCTAAAAGATAAGCTCAATGAGGTCTTAAGGTAGGATTGCTTGAGAAACCTTAACCAACAATATATCAAGCCATTACAGAACCATGTATACCTGTTTGTCCAAAACCCCAGAATTAAGTTAGTAGTTAAACAAATTCCTATTTTTAGGCAGGCAATGGATAGTATCTCTTAGTCAAATGAAATGTCTAAGAGATAAGTAGAATGCCAGTTGAAAGTTTATGGAAGAAAGCATTGTCCATCTTATTGTCCTAAACCCTAATAAAGAACCTACTCTCATAGAACCATCAAGATCACATTAGGAAAGTAATCTTTGTAGCTCACTCTAAGTTAAGATATCACCTTGGTCACCAAACATGACGGCAATATGTATTACCTTTAATCTTCATCCATAGCCATAATAGAATGTGAGTTCATTAACTATTCTTCAAACCCATAATAACTATCTGTAAAGGAATATCTTCATTCCTCCATTAATGAACCTATTAAACCTTTCCAAGACTCTTGTCCATTATTTGAAAATGAACATTTTTGTTTCCTCATTAATGATTAGTATCCATGCATTAGGACTTAACCAAAATTGTGCTATGGTAATTCTAAATGCTAAACACCAAGTAGTTTTGAGAAGAAGGAAACACCAAATCTTGAAAAACATGGGATTTAAATCACCATAATATGAATCACAAGGTTTAAAACATTAATAGGGATATATATATATATATATATTAGTCCCCATATAAGACTAAGCTTGAACAGAATTCTATATACCTCCTTAGCCATCTTAAACCACTACAATTACATTCATTAAGTGAAAATGCAAATCATTTCTATAAGATTTTCCTATAGGAAGTAAATCTCTAAAACCCCAAATCCTATTAATAACTTTTCTTTAGAAATAACCGTTCATATACTCATGAATTTTTAAAATATAAAGAAAAACTGAAAGAGGTTTAATAAAATGAATCTCTAAACCTTCTGAATATGCCACAAAGTTTCTAGATATTAAAGCCCTTGTATAAATCATATTTGAAATGAATTTGTGAAAAATAGAAATAAAAATAGAAATAGAAAAGGAAAAATGGCAGTAGAGCTAGCGGCCCACAACCCATTGCTTTTTCGCGCTAACTGCCACCCGCCTGCGTGCCTCTCTATATTCCGCTCGCTTAGCAATAGCCCACTCTGGCCTAGGCCCACTTACTGGTTCGTCATCATCTTCCCCTGCACGTTACAAGCAGCTCTTTAGAGCTCACGTCACCGCTGGATGCCAATCATCGGCTTCCGCAGGAACCGACTGCCAAGATGCTCGACGCCGTCGCCGGGAGGGATAATAACGCCACCATGATGTCCTTTCATACTCATCCTCTTACTCTATCGCTGCACTCTCACTTCTCCTCTCTATTCAGAAAAGGGCTGAAACCCTAGCCAGCCAGAGCCGACCACCGTCGTCGGTAGAAGTCACCCCTGAGATCATGGCATGGTCGAGGAGAAGCGTCGCATCACCCTCTTCAACCTAGCTTCGTCAATTAAGCCAAGCGAGCTCGGAATTGAACAAATTGTCTCATTCCCTTCCATCGGGGTTCGCCGGAAAACTTGACCATGAACTCGCTTCCGACCTCGCCAGTCCTTGTCAACCACCGCGTTAGCATCAAGGTGAGCTTGCACATCTTCCCATTCCTTTATATCTTTCTCTCGCGTGCTACAATGCCTTCGCACCGTGTGTCACCACCGGCCGTCGCAGCAGCTCGTCGCCGGTGCACTTCCGGTGACCTAAATGGGGCGGTTCGACCGTCATTCGCACACCCGTGCTCAGCTGCTTCCCACGCATAGTCCTGCTAGCCAGCGCGTGCTCGGAATCGCCGCTGGCGACCATGATCTGGTGGTGGAGACCGTGCAGACGTCCTCATGACGTTGTGTTCGCATCACCGCCCGCCCAGTCAATCAGTTTGACCAGCCTTGCTCACGTGGCACCCGACGTGGCCCCGACCCCACTGGTCAATGGCTGTGGCTAGGGTGTGTATCGATATAAAAAGGTATTGCCTATTTAGTAAAAAATTAAATGAATATAAATTCAAATATAAATGATTTCCAGGAATTTAATAAAATGATTAAATCTTAGAAATGCAATATCTTTCATTTTATAATTCGGAAAAATATATATTATATATCAAAATGTTCAGAAAAATAAATTTTATTACCTAAACCTATTATTATATTTTATTTTCCAACTTAAAATAAATTAATTAGTATTAATTAGTAAATACCTTATTAAGGATAAATCTTAATTAAATATATTCTATTATTTAAAAATTCCCAAAAATAGGTATAATATATCAAAAATCTTAGAAAAACGAAATAAAGACTTATAAAAAAAATTATACATTTTTCTATCACTTAACTAATATTTAGTATTTATTGAGTGTTTATAAAGTGGTAAAACTTATAAAAATCATATCTTATTATTTAAAAATCAAAAAAGTACATATAATATACCAAAATGATCACAAAAATAAAATCTACAGCATAAAAATATCATCTTTCATAATTGAAGTGAAATAAAAGGTAAAGGTCTAATAAATCTTATTAAAACCCTTTCCTTTTGTTTTAATTCATTAAATATATATAAACCATTACTATTGCCTTTACCATTATTTGTTTAAAGTCTAAAAATGTAATAACAAGTTGAATTGATGTTTAAGTAAAGTTAACATAGGTCTAACCATTTTAAAATGTATCTAATGAAACTTTCATCTCAAATTAAGGGTATCTTAATTTTCCTAAAAAGTTTTTTATCAATTATAAGCTCAACAAGAATAGTATATTGTTTATCAAAAGGAGTCTATTCGCTTATAAAATATAAGCATTAATAAGAAAGTAATTCTATCCACATATAATTTTAATAAAACACCACCTCATTCAAGTTGTAATACTTAAATTCTAACTTTGTGGAATGTTAAGCAGTAAACCATCTACAATCTGATGCCTCATCCAAAACATGTAAATCTCCATTACTTTGTTGTGATTGTTTCTCTTTTAATAATAATGATTAATAAGAAAACCTAAGAGTGTTAACTTATAGTTTAAATACTTTTGCCTTGTAAAGTAATATTTTCATAAAAGGTTATCCTTTTAAGAAATCTTTTAGTTCCCATGCCCCATTTGAGTGCTTTAATATTGCATGCTACTTGCTGTATTTACATATTGTTTCACACACTCTCACAAGACTTAATAAGAAGCACAAGTGTGAAGCTGGTATAAAAGTGCAACACATTCCAAAGAACTCATCACAAACTCCAAACCCTAGATCAGATACGATTAGTCCGGGTATTCGCGTTTATCAAACTTCATTACATTACTCATGCATAATTGCATCCTGCTTCTTTAAACATTAGTCCTTATGGGACCAATGATGCTATTTCCAGATTTTGGATCTTCTATTGTCTTGAAGACCGTGAGTGCATAATCCTGCAATCACAAAAGGCAAGTTCACAACTTTCTCATGTCCTTTGATAATTTTCTATCAAATTCTTGTAAATCAAATGTTGTCATCACCTGCATTTCAAAAAGGTCAGAAAACACTATTTTCATAGTAATATGATTATGGATTATTTACCAAGAGATAATAATCTACTGATACAGTTCCAGTGGTAAAGGAACATAATATCTAGGACTTAACAACAAATGCATCCTGATGCATCCTCTTCCTCTCGCATGCATCCGGATGGCCAGGTCGTGGATGTTATCCTTGTAGCATGCATTTATTGGTAGTTCGTAGAGGATATGCAGCATATGGGTGGGAACCCTCAATGTCCCATGATAGTTCTGGCATCTGAAGGTCTGTACTAACCATTGCTGTAATTCAAGATGTGGGCATGGCATAGGCCAAGGGGACATGCGGGTTCGTGAAGAGGGCAGTGATTGTTTTGGATCTTAGACTAGGCCCCATACCAAGGAAGTATGGACAAGCTCATGACTTGGTTGTGCAACAAAGCTAAGGTCTCTCATGGGTAAATCAACGCACCTCTGCAGAGTGTAAGAACTATGACATGTTACTCCCTGTTCCGGAAAGGAGCTACGAACGCGACAGGAAAGGAAGCCCATGAAGGTTCTGGTCAACCTGTGAAGGCTGTCGGATATAGTTTTCAGAATAAAAACAACCTTTGAAGAAATGTTTAGGAAAACCTGCATTGACTATGACCTTTGGTTTGTGGATATAGAGATAGTGCATCATACACTCCTTTTTAGTGAACTTGCTGAGTACGCTTGTACTTAACCGTACCTTCTTAACCCTTGCTAGGTTTTAAGCTGTTGAAGACGACGTCGACATCATTGTCTGCTCAAGAAAGCATCATTGACAGCTCAAGTTCTTCAATAACATCAATGAAGTCAACATATACACCTACCGAAGTGAAGACTAAGTTCTCATTAGATAGGAGTAGATACTCTAGCCATAAAACCTACTTCTGTAGAGCATTGCATTAGTAGCAATTGCAAGCCAATTAGTTTAGATGCTAGTCTTCTTAGCCAGATAGTTCAGAGTTATTACTTCTAGTTCTTCTTTGTAAGAAGTTCTTTATCATGCAGTTGTATGCTGGGTCACCGCAGGCCCTCGGTGCCGCACACCTCCCCTCCTCTCCTCTCGCCATCGCCATCACCGGAGTTGTCGTCATAGCCTCTGAGAAAGCCACCACAGCCAACACCACCACCACCACCGCCGCCGCGATGAAGAAGCCGGGGCGGTTCAGGAAGTCGAAGAACGACCACAAAGCCGGTAGATCCGGCTCGAGCGGCCGGCGCCGCCAGAGCAGCGCGCCATTGTTCCCTCAGGGGATGCTGCCACCACCGCCCTGGGTGCAGGACTTCCTCAGCGTCCGAGCCCTGTGCTGGGAGGGTAAGGAGAGCGCCCGCGACTACCGGTAATTCCGCATTGAGGAGTACGAGCGGCAGTGGAGGGAGGGGGGAGGCATCGCCCACCATGATGTCTCCCTTCCCACGGGCTGGCACCTCAACCAGGAACGGGTGCCGGTGCCACCCGCCCTGAAGGACGACAGGGCGCTGATGTGCTCGTCGTAGACGTGGGAGTCTCTTCTTCTTTTGATCTTCGGGTCACTGCGCTAGAAAATATCTTGATGCGCTCGACTTTCGACGTAGAGCTCATTGGGAACCCCAAGAGGAAGGTACGATGAGCACAACAGTAAGTTTTCCCTCAATTATGAAACCAAGGTTTAATCAAACCAGTAGGAGCAAGGATACACCCCAACGGTGTTACTAGCTGAGCTTTGGCAGGGCGCACTACCGGTGCTAGTAGCAACGTGGAGACCTGCACAACACAACCATAGAACTTTGTCCCCAACTTGCGATGAGGTTGTCAATCTCATCGTGTTTTGCTGAAAACAAAGGATTAAACGTATCGAATGGAAGGAAGTAATAGTTTGCAGAAAGTAAACACAAAGCAGTAAACAGTTTATAGATTGTATGTAAAAGAAAGGACCGGGATCCATAGCTCACTAGAGGTGGCTCTCCTTAGATAGATAACATGCTGGGTGAACAAATTACAGCGGGGCAATTGACAAACACCAAGAAAGCAATACATGCATATACTAATCATCTTGACTCCTCTGAGACTTGATTGGGCATTACAACATAATACATAGACCGCCATCCAATTGCATCTATGACTAATAATCCACCTTCAGGTTATCATCCGAACCCCTCCAGTATTAAGTTGCAAGCAACAGATTATTGCTTTACGAACTGCATGTAAAGTAAACAATACAATTGTTCTATGAACAAAGGATCGTTGTTTTCTCCCTAGTAGCAATAGCACATCTAGTACCTTAGAGATTTCTGTCACTTCCCCAGATTACCAGAGGCATGAACCCACTATCGAGCATAAATACTAACTCTTGGAGTTGCTAGCATCTACATGGCCAAGATAGCTACTAACAACTGAAAGCATGCAAGATCTCAAATAACAAAGACATGATAGAATCAATAATCAATCTTGAATAACATCTAAATATCCATCGGCTCCCCGCAAACACAACATGTATGAATTACAAATAGATGATCTTGATCATGAACGGAGCTCACAAGATCGAAACATTAAAGCACACAGGAGGAGAGACCAGCCATCTAGCTACTACATGGATCCGTAGTCCAAGGATGAACTACTCACGCATCACACCGGAGGCTTGCATGGTGATGAAGAAGGCCTCCAGGGTGAATTCCCCTCTCCGGCAGGGTGCCGGGAAGAGCTTCAGATCCCCCGATCTAGGGACAGAGACGACGGTGGCTACAGACTCTTTCGTGGATTTTTGATCGGGTACCTAGGGTTTTCGTCCCGAGGGCAACTTATAGGCGGAAGGAGAGGTCGAGGGGGTGCTGGGGTCGGCCAGACCACCCTCTGGCGCGGGCCAAGCCTGGCCACGCAGCCAGGTGGTGTGGCCGGCCCCTGGCCCCTCTCCGTCTCGTATTCTGGCACTTGATCCCTTCCGAAAAAATAGGCACTTTGGCTTTTGTCCCGTCCAATTCCGAGAATATTCATTTTCTGACTTTCCTGGAACCAAAAACAACAGAAAACAGGCAGCTGGCACTGTGGCTCTTGTTGATAGGTTAGTCCAAGAAATCATAATAAAAGTACTCCAAAGTTGGAACAAAACACAATAAAGTGGATAAAACTAAGCATGGAACATCAAAAATTATAGATACATTTGCAATGTATCAACATCCCCAAGCTTAACTCCTGCTCGTCCTCGAGTAGGTAAGTGATAAAAAAATTTGAGGTGACATGCACCATCAAAGACTTGATCAAAGTATTTGCAAAACATTCTGGGATCAAAGTACTTCAATCATAACATGAAAGACAAGGTTCTAGCAATAAGCAAAGAGACTATGATGCAACATGAAAAGGCACAAACAAAAGATTCATGAATAACAATGCTTTGCAAGACGTTTGTTTGTTTCACATAAAGAAAACATAGCATAATAGTATTCAGCTTGTCCCTCAATAGAGTAGCAAATATAAATGCATAGGACACCTTCAAAGTTCATAAGAGTGACTAGATACAGTAGTTTCAAACAAGCAATAACAAGTTATGCATCAATCAACTAGTCTTGGGACAATGCATATAGAACTAAGAATGGCCACTACGCTCTCAAAGTAGTGCATAAAGATAGAAGGTGGAGACTCAATATAATGGTGGAAGAAAACCTTTTGTAAAAGGAAGTAGGGATTCAAGTCTCATAAAGAGCTTCCAAAAATTATGGTACTTATAGCTTTCAGCTCTCATTGCCCCTATCATAAGCATCTTGAAGGTGATTAAGGTTAAAGTGACACAACTAAGAGGATATGCTTGACAAGTTATAAACCGAAATCTCATGCCCCTTACTTACGAAGACCGATCCTCATGCTACTCAACTTTAGTCACGAGTAAGCTCTTGTCATTGTAAGTATATGTGTATCATTAAGAACCGCCGACGGGGTACCCCTTGCACATGATACGGGAGCTTTCCCATAATCAAAATGACAAGGCAAGCAGAAAATGAGCGTCTCAGTGATCTTTTTATTTGCTATTTGCATAGGTTTTTATTGAGGATGCTTCATAGAGTGCTCATTATGGTGATGCTGCAAGTTTCCACCATGATTAGGCATGGCTTAGGCTAGCGGCCCAGGCGTTTCTCTAACACACATACAAACTCCATGATCTTACAAGTTCCACTTTTATTTCACACCGCCGGGATCCATAAGCAAAAGAACATAATATCAACGGGGTACAAAGTACAAGTGCAATGTTGAAAGCGTTCCCCATGAAACATGGTTTTGCTAATTTCAACTTATAAAGCGCAAGCATATACGCAACAAATAAGGACCCAATGGTTCAAGTTTATTAGAGGCAAAAAAAGAGAAAGTGTGCCATCAAGTTCGTGAGAGCTTTAATCACTAGTTTTCTCATAACAAGTGGAAGGTAAACAAAAGCATGAATATACTTGGAATAGCATAAGCTAGTAGTTGGTATGGTGGACTCTTTGGAAAAACTTTGTTTAGGGAGTTGGATGCATGAGTGGAACTCATACTATGTTGTGGAGGCTAGCAAAAGACTGGGAGCGACAAACTAAGGGAGCAATAATGGCCATAATCATGCAGAGCGACAAAACATCATTTATCAAAGCATAAAGTGATACTACAAGTTGAAAACTAAAGGATCATAAAGGCTATGGTGACTTGTGATAGTCATAACATGGTGTGAGCATGTGCCAAGTCAACCCAAATAAAGCATCAAAGGAGAATACCACTATACTATGCTTTAATATGCTAAAACAACGCATGATTCATCCAAGGCACATTAAGCAATCTCAATTGTTTATAACAAGTAATGCTACAGAAAAGAATACTAAGCCTAAAGATAAAACAATATCAAGCATGGCATGACAAAGCATAGGCCACAGTCAAAAACGAGCTCTTTTTACCACAAAAGTATGAACTGTCCTACTCTTTTCCAAACCAAACCAAACTATTTGCAAACCAACGTATGAAAGAGGGGGTCCAACCAACTTATTCTGAAAGCTAAGAAAACCAAGAAAATGAAAACCAAAACGAAAACGAAAAAGAAGACGCTCCAAGAAGAACACAACTGTGCATGAAACAATAAAAATAAAGCGTTTGGAAGAAACCTGGGATTTTTATTGGTGAAGAAGGGGATGCCTTGGGCATCCCCAAGCTTTGACGCTTGTACTTCTTGGATATTTCTTGGGGTGACACGCGTGGCATCCCCAAGCTTGAGCTTTAGTCCATCCTTCATCTCATTACTCATTCCTTCCATACACCTGAAATTTTTCCTTCATACAAAACTTCACACAATCTCATTAGCAACATTAGTGCACTTAAGATAAATAAGTCTCAAGGTTCAGTTCTAACACCAAATAAACTTCCATTAGAACACTAGATACTGCACCACTTCCCTCAAAAAGCTCAATTCCCCAAAGGAACTCACGAAGGAACTAACAAGAAGCAAATGCAGAAAATGGCAGAAATCTGTCAAAACAGACCAGCAGGTAAAGACGAATTTTTTCGAAGACCTTCTGTTGCTCAAATCAAAAAGTGTTGAACTAACGAAAGTTATATAACAACCTGGGGCAGAAGCACAAACAATTAAAGCTCAATCTGACGTACAGAGCTCTTTCAGGAATGTTTACGGTGAAGCACAGAAATCTGTTTCGGGACAGCAACTTTCCCAATCATTACTTCACTCTCATTAGAGGTTACTCTTGGCACAAAAAGCAAATAAAAAGGATAAGGAGAGGTTATTACATAGGTAATAACTTCCAAGACTCATCTAAAACTCTTGGGTTATCTCCCAACAAATACTTTTCTTTAACGCCTTTAAGTTAGGCATGAAAATTTGAGAAGATACTCTCATAGGAAATATGAATTGAAGTAAAAGAGAGCATCAAGAAGCAAATTCATAACACATTTAAGTCTAACCCACTTCCTATGCATAGGAATCTTGTATGCAAATAAATGCACAAAGAACAAAGTGACAGGCATAGGAAGATAAATCAAAAGTAACTTCAAAACTTTAAGCACATAGAGAGGTGTTTCATTATCATAAAAACTTCTACAACCATATTTTCCTCTCTGATAATAATTTTTAGTAGCCTCATGAATAAACTCAACAATATAACTATCACATAAGGCATGCTTTTCATGATCTACAAGCACTAAAGCTTTATTATAAACATTTTCAAAAGAATCCTCAGGAACATAACATTCACCCTCCTTTGATAAGCGTGGGGGACAATAAAATAATGTAAGGGATAAATAGTTACTCTCATTAGAAGGTAGGCGTGGGTAGATCCATTCTTCCTCCTTTTGTCCATCACTCTCCTCCTCTTTTTCATCTAATGAGCTTTCAGGTTCAACAATTTCTTCTTCCATGGAGGTTCTAGCAGGCGGTGGTTCATCTATTATCTTAGCAGTCATAATACTGTTCCCAAATAGGAAACTGAGTGAGCTATCCATAATAAAATAGTGAATGGAGCAGAGCTAGTCATAAAGGCAACTTAATAACGGAACTAATTTTTTTGTGTTTTTGAAATAAGAAAGCAAACTTGCAAAACTAATTTTTTTTTGTGTTTTTGAAGAACAAAACAAGCAAGCAAAGCAAAAAGAAACTAAGCAGAACAAAAACAACAAAGTAAAGAGAATGGTTATGAGGGACTCCCCTTGTGAAGATGTCCTTGACTCCCCGGCAATGGCGCCAAAAAATCTTGATGTGCTCGTCGTAGACGTGGGAGTCTCTTCTTCTTTTGGTCTCCGGGTCACGGCGCTAGAAAATATCTTGATGCGCTCGACTTTCGACGTAGAGCTCGTTGGGAACCCCAAGAGGAAGGTACGGTAAGCACATCAGTAAGTTTTCCCTCAATTATGAAACCAAGGTTTAATCGAACCAGTAGGAGCAAGGAAACACCCCAAAGGTGTTACTAGCTGAGCTTTGGCAGGGTGCACTACCGGTGCTAGTAGCAATGTGGAGACCTGCACAACACAACCACAGAACATTGTCCCCAACTTGCGGTGAGGTTGTCAATCTCACCGTGTTTTGCGGAAAACAAAGGATTAAACGTATCGAATGGAAAGAAGTAAAAGTTTGCAGAAAGTAAACACAAAACAGTAAACAGTTGTAGATTGTATGTAAAGAAAAAGGACCGAGATCCATAGTTCACTAGAGGTGGCTCTCCTTAGATAGATAACATGCTGGGTGAACAAATTACAGCAGGGCAATTGACAAACACCGAGAAAGCAATACATGCGTATACTAATCATCTTGACTCCTCTGAGACTTGATTGGGCATTACAACATAATACATAGACCGCCATCCAACTGCATCTATGACTAATAATCCACCTTCAGGTTATCATCCGAACCCCCTCCAGTATTAAATTGCAAGCAACAGATTATTGCTTTACGAACTGCATGTAAAGTAAATAATACAATTGTTCTATGAACAAAGGATCGTTGTTTTCTCCCTAGTAGCAACATCACATCTAGTACCTTAGATATTTCTATCACTTCCCCAGATTACCAGAGGCATGAACCCACTATCGAGCATAAATACTAACTCTTGGAGTTGCTAGCATCTACTTGGCCAAGATAGTTACTAACAACGGAAAGCATGCAAGATATCAAATAACAAAGACATGATAGAATCAATAATCAATCTGAAATAACATCTCAATATCCATCGGATCCCCGCAAACACAACATGTATGAATTACAAATAGATGATCTTGATCATGAACGGAGCTCACAAGATCTAAACATGAAAGCACAAAGGAGGAGAGACTAGCCATCTAGCTACTACATGGATCCGTAGTCCAAGGATGAACTACTCACGCATCACACCGAAGGCTTGCATGGTGATGAAGAAGGCCTCCAGGGTGAATTCCCCTCTCCGGTACTGTGCCGGGAAGAGCTTCAGATCCCCCCCCCCCCGATCTAGGGACAGAGACGACGGAGGCTACAGACTCTTTCGTGGACTTTTGATCGGGTACCTAGGGTTTTCGTCTCGAGGGCAACTTATAGGCAGAAGGAGAGGCCGAGGGGGTGCTGGGGTCGGCCAGACCACCCCTGGCGCGGGCCAAGCCTGGCCGCACGGCCAGGTGGTGTGGCCGGCCCCTAGCCCCTCTCCGTCTCATATTCTGGCACTTGATCCCTTCCGGAAAAATAGGCACTTTGGCTTTTGTCCCGTCCAATTCTGAGAATATTCATTTTCTGACTTTCCTGGAACCAAAAACTGCAGAAAACAGGCAGCTGGCACTGTTGCTCTTGTTAATAGGTTAGTCCAAGAAATCATAATAAAAGTACTCCAAAGTTGGAACAAAACACAAGAAAGTGGATAAAACTAAGCATGGAATATCAAAAATTAGAGATACATTTGTAATGTATCAGGCGCTGGCGACGAAGATGGCCCACCGCATCCGCAAGCTCCCGCAGGCCTTCCGGTACGACCCCGCGTACCAGAACCTGGTCTTCTGGAGGAAGTTCCTTGACTGGGAGCACACGGAACACCGCCTCAGCACCTACCACGCCGAGTTCGACCCGTTGGACCCCCGTGACCTTTCGGCCATCGTGGCCGCCTCTAACAGCGTCGTCAACCACTCCAAAGCCGACCTCGGCGATGGAGAGGATGATGGCAGCAACGACATCATGGTCAAGGAGGAGGAGGACGAGGCGGAAGGGTTGTCCTCCGCATCCGCCGCCGCGCACCTGCCCCAGAGTTCCAGGCGGTCCTAGCGCGGGGCTACGACGAGGACGCCATCGTCGACCAGGCCATCGCGATCAACACGAGGGATGAGGAGGCCATGTGGGTCGGCTACCAGGAGGCCGTGCAGCTCGCCAGCCTGGTGACACGCATCAACGTCGGTCAGCCGCTGCCACCACCACTGCCCCCCACCGCAGCAGCTGCAGGCGTGGGCTGTCCCACCCGCGCCTGGGTGGTGATGGCTCAAAATGTATCGAGATCGTTGGGGAACTCCAAGAGGAAGGTATGATGAGTACATCAGCAAGTTTTCCCTCAGTTATGAAACCAAGGTTATCAAACTAGTAGGAGCAAGGAAACACCTCCAAGGTGTAGTTTCCAACTTGGAATCCTGCACAACACAACCACAGAACTTTGCCCCCAACTTACAGTGAGGTTGTCAATCTCACCGGTTTTACTGAAAACAAAGGATTAAACGTATTGTGTGGAAGATAGTAATTGCTTCCAGAAAGTAAATAGTAAATAGCTTGTAGATTGATGCTAAAAGAATGGATCGTGGTCCATAGTTCACTAGAGGTGTTTCTCCTTAAGATAGTTGACATGTTTGGTGAAGAAATTACAACAAGGCAATTGACAGACACCGAGAAAGCATACATGCATATACTAATCATCTTGAATCCTATGAGATTTGATTGGGCATTACAACATTATACATACACCGTAATCCAACTACATCTATGACTAATAATCCACCTTCAGGTTATCATCCGAACCCCCTCCAGTATTAAGTTGCAAGCAATAGATAATTGCATTAAGCAAAGTGTGTAAGGTAAACAATACGATTGTTCTATGAATAAAGGATTGCTGTTTTCTCCCTAGTAGCAACAACACATCTAGTACCTTAGAGATTTCTGTCACTTCCCCAGATTACTACAGGCATGAACCCACTATCGAGCATAAATACTCCCTCTTGGAGTTGCTAGCATCTTGATGACCCACAAGTATAGGGGGTGTATCGCAATATTTTCGATAAGTAAGAGTGTCGAACCCAACGAGGAGCAGAAGGTGCTGGCTAGTGGTATGGATCAGGAATTCTCTACAAATACTTAGCAAACGGATTTTTAGGGGTTTTCGATAAAGCAAGTAAACAAGGTACGAGTAAATAAAAGACAGTAGGAATATATGCAGCAAGTGGCCCAATCCTTTATGCAGCAAAGGACAAGCTGGTTGTATTTCTATAGATGACCAAACGTTCTTGAGGACAGATGGGAAGACTGTCAAGTGCTTTCGCTTCATGTAGTTGATTAATCTTCTCTAGCTTGCTAAGTGTTGTGTGGGTGAACCTGTGCTAATGTACCGCCCCATCCAAGACTAATACATACTTGTGATTATACCCCTTGCAAACATCCGTAAGTACAAGAAAGTAATTAAGGTAGAAACCTAACCACAACTTTAAACTCTAAGACCCTTACGTCCCTTGTGCAATGGTTTCCTAACGGGGGTTCAGGTTTCTGTCACTCCAGCAACCCCTACGATTAGTAGCCAAATACACAATGCATTCCCCTAGGCCCATATAGGTGAAGTGTCATGTAGTCGACGTTCACATGACACCACTAGAAGAAGTACACCACAACTTAAATAACAATCTATTGAATCTTTCTCAATGCAACTCCACTACTAACAACAAGACTTCTCCCATGTCCTCAAGAACAAAATGAACTACTCACAAGACATCATATGGATCATGGTCAGAGATGGAATAATGATGTATAACAATCTGAACATAAACAATAATTCAATGGTTCACTCAATAGCATCAACTACAAAGAGTAATCAACACCGGGAAAGTTTCCCCTATGAACTATGCAAGATTCAACGTAATTGTTACAGCAATATGGAGATGGTGATGAGGGTGCTGATGGTGATGATGGTGGTGATGATGATGATGATTCCGATGAAGTCCAGCTTGATGGTGGTGTTGATGGCGATGGTCTCCCCTCTCCGGGAAGGAATTCCCCCGGCAGAAATCTGTCTGCTAGCGAGATCTTTCTCTCTCTCGGTGTTTTCCGCCCCGCAGAGGCGGCGGAATCTTTCTATGGTCGCTCCTCGAGTCTTAGGGTTTTGTGGGGATGATATACGACAGAGGGGAGAGTCTGGAGTGGGCCAGGGTGGCCACACCACTCCCAGGCGCGGCCTAGGCCTGCCCGTGCCATGGGGTGGTGTGGGCCCCCTGTGGCCCACCTCCACTCCATCTTCTGGCATCCTGAGTCTTCTGGAAAAATAGGATTTTCCGTATATTTTCCCGGATTTTCTGATCTTCGCGAATTTTGCCTCCCAACCGCACCTTTTCCATCAGAATCCTGACTGCAGCGGTCCATGCTCCAAAAGTCATCAACCATGCAAAAATAGATGAAATAACATAAGTATCACCTCTCAATACGAAATATATCAATGAATAATAGTGAATTAAGACATAGAATAGTGATGCAAAATGGACGTATCAACTCCCCCAAGCTTAGACTTCGCTTGTCCCCAAGCGAAACTGAGCTCAATAAACATGACCTCAGGTTTATGGAGTGAATAGTCCATAAAAGAATACGGACAATAAGCATCAGATTCATCAAATACATAGATCATAATAGAAGACAACTCACTATTATATCACTAAACTTGCAATAAGTAAAGGAAACACAATAAAGATACATGAAGTGAATCATAATTGGTAATGGCAAACTTAGCTCTTGGTCGAAGAATAGTTGATAATTTGCTGGAGTTCACAAATAGCTGGTTTTTCAATGATAGCTTTCAAAGTAGTAAACATCAGGATAAGAGCAATGTGCAAAACAAGGAACATAAGACATGATTGAATAAATCATCATGTGAATGAATGAAACACATCAACTCAAGATACTTGCTGAGATAGAAGGGAGTAGGTTTACTGACTCAACTACAAAGTAAAAGAAAGGCCATTCAAAGAGGGAAGCAGGGATTGCAAGTCTCATAAAGATCTCCCAAAAATTATGATACTTACTAGCTTTCAGCTCTCATTGCCCCTATCATAGGCATCTTTAGGTGATTAAGGTTAAAGTGATCAAAAATGAGGATATGCATTGACAAGTTGTAAGTTGATAATCTCATGTCCCTTGAATACGAGGGCCGCTCCTCATGCTACTCAAGTTTATTCACTGGTAAGTTCTTGTCATCGTAAGCATATGTATATCATTGAGAACCGCCAACGGGGTACCCCTTGCCCGATGATACGGAAGAATCCCCATATCAAAATGACAAGGCAAGCAGACAACAAGTATCTCAGCAATCTTCTTATTTACCATGGGAATATGGTGCTTTTTTCTCTCTTTCCTCTTTTCATAATATCTCTTTTTTTCTTTTTTCTCAATCTCTATCTCTTTTTTTATAAGAAGAATGCTTCATAGATACTCGTTATGGTTACGCTACAGGTTTCCACCATGTCAGCATGGATTATACCAGCGGCCTAGGTGTTTCTCTAACACACATGCATAACTCCATGGACTTACAAGCTACCCTTTCATTTCACACCGACGACATCCATAGACAAAAGAGCATGATATCAACTTGGTACAAAGTACCAGTGCAATGTTGAAAGCGTTCCCCATGACAGCATGGTTCTGCTAATTCACAACTTACAAAGCGCAAGCATATACACAACATAGGTGAGCACAATGGTTCAAGTTTATTAAATGCAAGAAATTAAAGTGTGCCATCAAGTTCGTGAGAGCTTTAATCACTAATTTTCACATAACAAGTTTAATTTGGGAGGTAGATAAAACAAGAATTTACTTGGAATAGCAACAATGCTACTAGGTAGGTATGGTGGACACAAATGGAAAAGGTTTTGGTTTAAAGGAGGTGGATGCACGAGAAGAATACCCTCTCAGTACAGGTTTTTGGCTAGCAAGGCTGGGTAGCAAGTATAAGAGTTGAAGGAAACAACCAAACATACAAATGATAAAGACAAACATGCAATCTTCCTTGGAAGCACAAAAGATCTTAACTAGAGAATACTAGACTTATGAGCAAATCAAGAAAGAAAGATGATGAAATTATTTTTCTCTAGAGTACTTCTATCTTTTTCTTTTCAACTCTCAAAAAGGTGTTGCTACTGATCGAGCCAGGTTTGCCAAAACCAACTAAATTAACTCAATGATCCCAAAGTGCTACCAATACTAACAACAAGATCAATCATATAACCACGAATTGAAAACTAACATAAGCTATGCAAAAGAGTAAACGAAAGAACTTCTCATTAATATTCCATAATAGAAACTCACACCAAGGGATACATATCTAACGAGAGAGGAGACACTTCCATAATGCAAACCATACTACATAATAACTCCTCTATTCATGATATGACTCTACTAATAAGGTAAAAAGATAGAAGATAGTGATATGATACCGCGGAACTCCCCAAAGCTTGGAACAAACCAAGGGGATGCCAAACCTGATGACGAATTACTCCTTAGGTGGTGGTGTTATCCTCTCATCTTCGTCCGTCTTCCAGGGTAAAGGCTTCCCATCAACAAAGGACATCGTGGTTTCCAACATCCTAAAACTTGCAGCAGCACTTATGAGTTTAAATCTAGCCTCATACTCACAGTTTTGATTTTGAACGTCTAGAACTGTGCTTGCAGTTTGTTGGTTGTTTGGCGGAGTGAGAGGACTTCGTCTTTGAGTTCAGCAGTCTCCTTCTGGTGCTTGGAGATGAGTTCGGAACAAATCTTATGGATGATATCCACTTCGCGCTCCTCCATCTTCCTGTACCTAAAGACTTCATGCTCTAGTGCTTCCATCCTGTCCTCCAGACTTCCTTCACCTTTAGGGCCTTGAACCTCTTTAATCCAAACCTCTCCAACTTCGAGCAACAACTCCTTGGGATGAATCTTCAATTCTCTCATGTATGGGTTGATGGTATCTTCTAAGGAATCTCCCTTGGATGATCCAGAGGAAGACATTGTGGCTCCAAACCTGGGATTTTTACCTGGCAGAAACAGATCGAAACAAAAACACGACGAAAACACGATATACGGACCTCAGGGGATCCGGGGGGTTATATATTACGAAGTTTCATATCAAAAGGAAGGTACTGGGAGAAAACGAGTCGGAGGCGGAGTCCTGGGTGGCCTCACCACCTGGTGGCGCGGCCAGGGTGGGCCCGCGCCATCGGGTGGTGTGGGGCACCCTGGCTCCGTTTCCATCCCTTTTTCGCTTCCTAGCTTTCCTTATTGACTAAAAACTGCAAAAATATAGTTGGATTGTATTTTCGCGGAACTTTTCTTACCAGAACTGTTACCTAGTTGGAAACGGACTCTGTAGGTCTCTGAATTTGGTATTTAGTGGATCCTTCCGGAGTCACCACTTGAATAAAATCAATATCTTCATCTTCATACACTTATTACTTGAGTCATAAAACCCTTCTCTTCCTTATTACACCATTATCTCCACTTCCTGGAAATTTCTTTCACACAAAACTTCACACAATTCTCATTAGCAACATTAGTATAAGTGAAGTGATAAAACCTTTTGAGTCCAACTTCAACTGAAAACCATCAAAACAAAAGCTACTGTAGCAACTCCTTCCAAAAACCCAAAAAGAATTCAAAAAGGAAATCGAATAAAGAAGCAAATGCAAGATTGGCAAAATCTGTCAAAACAGACCAGCACGTAAAGATCAATTTTTTCAAAAATCTTCTATTGCTCAAATCAAAAAGTGCAAAACTAACGAAAGTTAAATAACAACCTAGGGCATAAGCAAAAACAATTACAGCTCAATCCGACTTACCGAGATCTCTCACGAATTTTTACGGTGAAGCACAAAAAATCTGTTTCGGGACAGCAACTTCCCCAAATATTACTTCTCTCTCATTAGAGGTTGATCTTGACACAAAAACCAAACAAAACGGATAAGGAGTGGTTATTACGGAAGTAATAACTTCTAAGACTCAAATAAAAACAAAAACAAACTGAAAGCAAAAAATAATGGGTTGTCTGCCAAAAAGCTCTTTCTTTATAGCCATTAAGATGGGCATGATAATTTTAAAGATGCTCACATAGGAATATGAATTGAAGTGAAAGAGAGCATTAAGAAGCAAAAATACACACGTTTAAGTCTAACTCACTTCATATGCAAGGGAATTTTGTAAACAAACAAGTTGTTGAAACGAGAGGCTATAAGCATAGGAAGGTAAAAGAAGTGCAACATAAAAACTTTCAGCATAAAACGAGGAAACTTGATATTATTGAGATGCATAAGAACACTTTTCCCTCTCTCATAGTAACTTTCAGTATCATACATAAACTTAACAATATAACTATCACAAGGACCATCGTAACAATGATCACTTATTCTAACAAAAAACACAGGAATACTAGCTCTCATAACACTACTTTGTGAAACAATATTGGAGGTATCTTTACAAAGGATAGTGTGTCCCTCTTCTTCATATTTAGTAACAAAGTCTTTCACATTTGCTATTATAGGTTCATCATCCATTTTTTTATCAGGTTCAATAGCTTTATTTGTACTTTCATTAAGCATACTAGCTATCATAGAATGTTCCTTTATCTTAACTAGAAAGGGATTTTCTCAATATAAGGCTCAGGTAAAACATGATTAGCAGTATAAACTTCAGTATTTCTTGCAGGAATACTCTTAGCAACATCTTTATAAGGTTCATGATACTTATTCCACTTCTTTTTAGGCACTTCAATGTAGGAAGCAAAAGCCTTAAAATAAGAAGCAATAGCTTGAGAGTCTAGACCATAAGCATTTTTCATATTTTGAAAGTCATCAGTTCCCACAAAAGATTCAATGCATTCATAATCTTTATTTATACCTGACTTTCTTCCTTTGTCATTCTCCCAAGCTTCAACATTATCTTGAATATGGTCTAGAAGATCCCATTTAGCTTCTTCTTCCATGCGAGTGAATGATCCAGCACAAGAAGCATCCAATAAATCCTTATCATGTAGAGGGAGCCTTGCATAAAAGTTATTGATAATAATATTGTTGGGGAGCTCATGAATGGGACATTTGAGCATTAGTAACTTCAATCTCCCCCGAGCTTGAGCTGTACTCTCTCCATCAAGAGGCTAAAAGTTGTATATTTGATTCTGATCTTTATGAATCTCACTAGGAGGATAAAACTTTGAATAAAAGAGAGGTACTATTTCCTCCCATTCAAGAGCTTGACCATTCTTCAGCAGCTTATACCATTCCTCAGCTCTTCCTTTCAGTGATAATGAAAATAACTTCTTCTTAACTTGATCTGTAGTAATACCTGCACACTTGAACAACCCGCATAATTCGTGTATAAAGAGTAAATGATCACCAGGATGGACAGTTCCATCCCCAACATAGTAGTTATCCATAACACGATCAATAATTCTTATAGGTATTTTAAAAGCATCATTCTCAACAGGTGGTGGTTCATTTACTACCTTAGTAGCGGTAGTAGCATTACCAAATAACAAACTCAGCGAATTATGCATAACGAAAATAAAGCAACTAACAGCAGTAAACAATACTCATAGTAGAAGTTACCTTTACCAGTTTCACTCTCCAATAGCGCTTCACTCCCCGGAAATGGCGCCAGAAAATAGTCTTGATGACCCACAAGTATAGGGGGTGTATCGCAGTATTTTCGATAAGTAAGAGTGTCGAACCCAACGAGGAGCAGAAGGTGCTGGCTAGTGGTATGGATCAGGAATTCTCTGCAAATACTTAGCAAACGGATTTTTAGGGGTTTTCGATAAAGCAAGTAAACAAGGTACGAGTAAATAAAAGACAGTAGGAATAAATGCAGTAAGTGGCCCAATCCTTTATGCAGCAAAGGACAAGCCGGTTGTATTTCTATAGATGACCAAACGTTCTTGAGGACACATGGGAAGACTGTCAAGTGCTTTCGCTTCATATAGTCGATTAATCTTCTCTAGCTTGCTAAGTGTTGTGTGGGTGAACATGTGCTAATGTACCGCCCCATCCAAGACTAATACATACTTGTGATTATACCCCTTGCAAACATCCGTAAGTATAAGAATGTAATTAAGGTAGAAACCAAACCACAACTTTAAACTCTAAGACCCTTACATCCCTTGTGCAATGGTTTCCTAACAGGGGTTCAGGTTTCTGTCACTCCGGCAACCCCTACGATTAGTAGCCAAATACACAATGCATTCCCTAGGCCCATATAGGTGAAGTGTCATGTAGTCGACGTTCACATGACACCACTAGAAGAAGTACACCACAACATAAATAACAATCTATTGAATCTTTCTCAATGCAACTCCACTACTAACAACAAGACTTCTCCCATGTCCTCAAGAACAAAACGAACTACTCACAAGACATCATATGGATCATGATCAGAGATGGAATAATGATGTATAACAATCTGAAAATAAACAATAATTCAATGGTTCACTCAATAGCATCAACTACAAAGAGTAATCAACACCGGGAAAGTTTCCCCTATGAACTATGCAAGATTCAACGCAATTGTTACAGCAATATGGAGATGGTTATGAGGGTGCTGATGGTGATGATGGTGGTGGTGATGATGATGATGATCCCGATGAAGTCCAACTTGATGGTGGTGTTGATGGCGACGATGTCCCCTCTCCGGGAAGGAATTCCCCCGGCAGAAATCTATCTGCCGGAGAGATCTTTCTCTCTCGGTGTTTTCCACCCCGTAGAGGCGGCGGAATTGTTTTCTGGCCACACCACTCCCAGGCGCGACCTAGGCCTGCCCGCGCCATGGGGTGGTTTGGGCCCCCTGTGGCCCACCTCCACTCCATCTTCTGGCATCCTGAGTCTTCTGGAAAAATAGGATTTTCCGTATATTTTCCCGGATTTTCTGATCGCGAATTTTGCCTCCCAACATCACCTTTTCCATCAGAATCCTGACTGCAGCGGTCCATGCTCCAAAAGTCATCAACCATGCAAAAATAGATGAAATAACATAAGTATCACCTCTCAATACGAAATATATCAATGAATAATAGTGAATTAAGACATAGAATAGTGATGCAAAATGGACGTATCACATCTACTCGGCCAAGATAGCTACTAACAATGGAAAGCATGCAAGATCACAAATAACATAGACATGATGGAATCAATAATCAGTCTGAAATAGCATCTCAATATCCATCGGATCCCCGCAAAAACAACATGTAGGATTACAAATAGATGATCTTGATCGTGAACGGAGCTCACAAGATCTAAACATGGTATCACAAAGGAGGAGAACCAATCATCTAGCTACTACATGGACCCGTAGTCCAGGGATGAACTACTGACGCATCACACTAGAGGCAGGCATGGTGATGAAGAAGGCCTCCAGGGTGATCTCTCCCCTTTGGCAGGATGACGGGAAGAGCTTCAGATCCCTCCCGATCTAGGGATGGAGATGGAACTAGAGACTCTTTCGTCGAATTTTGATCGGGTGCTTAGGGTTTTCATCCCGAAAGACTTTTATAGGCGAAGGGTCAAGGTCGATGGAGCGCTAGGGGGGCACACCAGGTGGCGGCGTGCCTAGGGCTGGTCGCGCCACCCTAGGGTGAGGCCGCCCTGGTTCCCCTCTTCATCTCCCCTCCGGACTCCGTGTTGCTTTGGGTAAAATATTGACTTTGGCTTTTGTCTAGTCCAATTCCGAGAATATTTCCTTACTAGCTTTTCTGAAACCAAAATCAGCCGAAAACAGGCAACTGGCACTATGGCATCTTGTTAATAGGTTAGTTCCAGAAAATGTGTAAAAATACTCCAAAGGGTGGACAAAACATAAGAAAGTAGATATAAAACAAGCATGGAACATCAAAAATTATAGATACGTTTATGACGTATCAACATCCCCAAGCTTAACTCCTGGTTGTCCTAGAGTAGGTAAGTGATAAAAAAGAATAATTTTTGAGGTGACATGCACCATCATAAGCTTGATCAAAGTATTTGTAAAACATTGATAGCTGGGATCATAGTACTTTAACATAGCATGAAAGATATAGTTCTAACAATAAGACATAGCAACTATGTTGTAACATGAAAAGGTACAAACAAAAGATTCATTAATAACAATGCTTTTGAAATACGTTTGTTTGTTTCACATACAGAAAACATAATAAGAATGGTATTCAGCTTGTACCTCATAGTGTAACAAAACATGAATGCATAGGACACCTTTAAAGTTCATAAGGGTGACTAGATACAAATAGTTTAAGAACAAGCAATATCAAAGTTATGAATCAATCAACAAGTTTTGGGACAATGCACATTAAACTAAGAATGACCACTATGCTCTCTCAATGGGTGCATAAAGTTAGAACATGGAGAATCAACATAGCAGTAAAAGAAAGGCCCTTCATACAAAGGAAGTAGGGATTCAAGTCTCGTAAAGAGCTTCCAAAAATTATGGTACTTATTAGCTTTCAGCTCTCATTGCCCCTATCATAAGCATATTTAGGTGATTAAGGTTAAAGTGAAGAAATATGAGGATATGCTTGACAAGTTATAAGTTGAAATATCATGCCCCTTACTAATGAAGACTGAACCTCATGCTACTCAACTTTAGTCACGAGTAAGTTCTTGTCATTGTAAGTACATGTGTATCATAGAGAACCACGAATGGGGTACCCCTTGCCCGATGATACGGAAGCATTCCCATACCAAAATGACAAGGCAAGCAGACAATGAGCATCTCAGCGATCTTTTTATTTGCTATTTGCATAGGTTTTTATTAAGGATGCTTCACAGATTGCTCATTATGCTTATGTTCCAAGTTTCCACCATGATTAGGCATGGCTTAGGCTAGAAGCCCATGCGTTTCTCTAACACATATACAAACTCCATGAGCTTACAAGCTCCCCTTTTATTTCACACCGCTGGGATCCATAAGCAAAAGAACATGATATCAACCAAATAAAGTGCAATGTTGAAAACGTTCCCCATGGTAACATGGTTCTGCTAATTCACAAGTTATAAAGGCGCAAGCATATACGCAACGTAGATGGGCACAATGGTTCAAGTTTATTTAGTGCAATAAAAGTAAAGTGTGCCATCAAGTTTGTGAGAGCTTTAATCACTGATTTTCACATAACGAGTTTAATTCGGAAGGTAGATAAAAACATGAATATACTTGGAATAGCAAATGCTAATAGGTAGGTATGGTGGACTCTTTGGAATAACTTGGTTTTATTTGGAGTTGGATGCATGAGTGGAACTCATACTTGGTATCGGGGCTAGCAAAAGACTAGGAGCGACCAACTAAGAGAGCAATAATGGCCATAATCATGCAAAGTGACAAAACATTATTAATTAAAGCATAAAGTGATATTACAAGTCGAAAACTAAATGATCATAGAGGCTATAGTGACTTGGTGTAGTCTTAACATGGTGTGAGCATGCGCCAAGTCAACCCAAATAAAGCATTAAAGGAGAATACCACAATATTATGCTTTTATATGCTAAAACAACGCATGATTCTTTCAAGGCACATTAAGGAATCTCAATTGACTGTAACAAGTCATGCTACAAAAATAATTACTAAGCATAAAGTCAAAACAATATCAAGCATGACATGATAAAGTCTAAGTCACAGTCAAAAACAAGCTCCTTTTTATACCACTTATAAGAATGATTTTTCCTACTCTTTTCCAATCCAAATCAACCTATTTGAAACTATGTCTGAATGCGGGGGTCCAACCAATTTATTCAAGCAAACTAAGCAAAAGAAAACTAAAAACAACAGTGAAGACGCTTTATTTGTACTTTCATTAAGCATACTAGCTATCATAGAATGTTCCTTTATCTTAACTAGAAAGGGATTTTCTCAATATAAGGCTCAGGTAAAACATGATTAGCAGTATAAACTTCAGTATTTCTTGCAGGAATACTCTTAGCAACATCTTTATAAGGTTCATGATACTTATTCCACTTCTTTTTAGGCACTTCAATGTAGGAAGCAAAAGCCTTAAAATAAGAAGCAATAGCTTGAGAGTCTAGACCATAAGCATTTTTCATATTTTGAAAGTCATCAGTTCCCACAAAAGATTCAATGCATTCATAATCTTTATTTATACCTGACTTTCTTCCTTTGTCATTCTCCCAAGCTTCAACATTATCTTGAATATGGTCTAGAAGATCCCATTTAGCTTCTTCTTCCATGCGAGTGAATGATCCAGCACAAGAAGCATCCAATAAATCCTTATCATGTAGAGGGAGCCTTGCATAAAAGTTATTGATAATAATATTGTTGGGGAGCTCATGAATGGGACATTTGAGCATTAGTAACTTCAATCTCCCCCGAGCTTGAGCTGTACTCTCTCCATCAAGAGGCTAAAAGTTGTATATTTGATTCTGATCTTTATGAATCTCACTAGGAGGATAAAACTTTGAATAAAAGAGAGGTACTATTTCCTCCCATTCAAGAGCTTGACCATTCTTCAGCAGCTTATACCATTCCTCAGCTCTTCCTTTCAGTGATAATGAAAATAACTTCTTCTTAACTTGATCTGTAGTAATACCTGCACACTTGAACAACCCGCATAATTCGTGTATAAAGAGTAAATGATCACCAGGATGGACAGTTCCATCCCCAACATAGTAGTTATCCATAACACGATCAATAATTCTTATAGGTATTTTAAAAGCATCATTCTCAACAGGTGGTGGTTCATTTACTACCTTAGTAGCGGTAGTAGCATTACCAAATAACAAACTCAGCGAATTATGCATAACGAAAATAAAGCAACTAACAGCAGTAAACAATACTCATAGTAGAAGTTACCTTTACCAGTTTCACTCTCCAATAGCGCTTCACTCCCCGGAAATGGCGCCAGAAAATAGTCTTGATGACCCACAAGTATAGGGGGTGTATCGCAGTATTTTCGATAAGTAAGAGTGTCGAACCCAACGAGGAGCAGAAGGTGCTGGCTAGTGGTATGGATCAGGAATTCTCTGCAAATACTTAGCAAACGGATTTTTAGGGGTTTTCGATAAAGCAAGTAAACAAGGTACGAGTAAATAAAAGACAGTAGGAATAAATGCAGTAAGTGGCCCAATCCTTTATGCAGCAAAGGACAAGCCGGTTGTATTTCTATAGATGACCAAACGTTCTTGAGGACACATGGGAAGACTGTCAAGTGCTTTCGCTTCATATAGTCGATTAATCTTCTCTAGCTTGCTAAGTGTTGTGTGGGTGAACATGTGCTAATGTACCGCCCCATCCAAGACTAATACATACTTGTGATTATACCCCTTGCAAACATCCGTAAGTATAAGAATGTAATTAAGGTAGAAACCAAACCACAACTTTAAACTCTAAGACCCTTACATCCCTTGTGCAATGGTTTCCTAACAGGGGTTCAGGTTTCTGTCACTCCGGCAACCCCTACGATTAGTAGCCAAATACACAATGCATTCCCTAGGCCCATATAGGTGAAGTGTCATGTAGTCGACGTTCACATGACACCACTAGAAGAAGTACACCACAACATAAATAACAATCTATTGAATCTTTCTCAATGCAACTCCACTACTAACAACAAGACTTCTCCCATGTCCTCAAGAACAAAACGAACTACTCACAAGACATCATATGGATCATGATCAGAGATGGAATAATGATGTATAACAATCTGAAAATAAACAATAATTCAATGGTTCACTCAATAGCATCAACTACAAAGAGTAATCAACACCGGGAAAGTTTCCCCTATGAACTATGCAAGATTCAACGCAATTGTTACAGCAATATGGAGATGGTTATGAGGGTGCTGATGGTGATGATGGTGGTGGTGATGATGATGATGATCCCGATGAAGTCCAGCTTGATGGTGGTTTGATGGCGACGATGTCCCCTCTCCGGGAAGGAATTCCCCCGGCAGAAATCTATCTGCCGGAGAGATCTTTCTCTCTCGGTGTTTTCCACCCCGTAGAGGCGGCGGAATTGTTTTCTGGCCACACCACTCCCAGGCGCGACCTAGGCCTGCCCGCGCCATGGGGTGGTTTGGGCCCCCTGTGGCCCACCTCCACTCCATCTTCTGGCATCCTGAGTCTTCTGGAAAAATAGGATTTTCCGTATATTTTCCCGGATTTTCTGATCGCGAATTTTGCCTCCCAACATCACCTTTTCCATCAGAATCCTGACTGCAGCGGTCCATGCTCCAAAAGTCATCAACCATGCAAAAATAGATGAAATAACATAAGTATCACCTCTCAATACGAAATATATCAATGAATAATAGTGAATTAAGACATAGAATAGTGATGCAAAATGGACGTATCACATCTACTCGGCCAAGATAGCTACTAACAATGGAAAGCATGCAAGATCACAAATAACATAGACATGATGGAATCAATAATCAGTCTGAAATAGCATCTCAATATCCATCGGATCCCCGCAAAAACAACATGTAGGATTACAAATAGATGATCTTGATCGTGAACGGAGCTCACAAGATCTAAACATGGTATCACAAAGGAGGAGAACCAATCATCTAGCTACTACATGGACCCGTAGTCCAGGGATGAACTACTGACGCATCACACTAGAGGCAGGCATGGTGATGAAGAAGGCCTCCAGGGTGATCTCTCCCCTTTGGCAGGATGACGGGAAGAGCTTCAGATCCCTCCCGATCTAGGGATGGAGATGGAACTAGAGACTCTTTCGTCGAATTTTGATCGGGTGCTTAGGGTTTTCATCCCGAAAGACTTTTATAGGCGAAGGGTCAAGGTCGATGGAGCGCTAGGGGGGCACACCAGGTGGCGGCGTGCCTAGGGCTGGTCGCGCCACCCTAGGGTGAGGCCGCCCTGGTTCCCCTCTTCATCTCCCCTCCGGACTCCGTGTTGCTTTGGGTAAAATATTGACTTTGGCTTTTGTCTAGTCCAATTCCGAGAATATTTCCTTACTAGCTTTTCTGAAACCAAAATCAGCCGAAAACAGGCAACTGGCACTATGGCATCTTGTTAATAGGTTAGTTCCAGAAAATGTGTAAAAATACTCCAAAGGGTGGACAAAACATAAGAAAGTAGATATAAAACAAGCATGGAACATCAAAAATTATAGATACGTTTATGACGTATCAACATCCCCAAGCTTAACTCCTGGTTGTCCTAGAGTAGGTAAGTGATAAAAAAGAATAATTTTTGAGGTGACATGCACCATCATAAGCTTGATCAAAGTATTTGTAAAACATTGATAGCTGGGATCATAGTACTTTAACATAGCATGAAAGATATAGTTCTAACAATAAGACATAGCAACTATGTTGTAACATGAAAAGGTACAAACAAAAGATTCATTAATAACAATGCTTTTGAAATACGTTTGTTTGTTTCACATACAGAAAACATAATAAGAATGGTATTCAGCTTGTACCTCATAGTGTAACAAAACATGAATGCATAGGACACCTTTAAAGTTCATAAGGGTGACTAGATACAAATAGTTTAAGAACAAGCAATATCAAAGTTATGAATCAATCAACAAGTTTTGGGACAATGCACATTAAACTAAGAATGACCACTATGCTCTCTCAATGGGTGCATAAAGTTAGAACATGGAGAATCAACATAGCAGTAAAAGAAAGGCCCTTCATACAAAGGAAGTAGGGATTCAAGTCTCGTAAAGAGCTTCCAAAAATTATGGTACTTATTAGCTTTCAGCTCTCATTGCCCCTATCATAAGCATATTTAGGTGATTAAGGTTAAAGTGAAGAAATATGAGGATATGCTTGACAAGTTATAAGTTGAAATATCATGCCCCTTACTAATGAAGACTGAACCTCATGCTACTCAACTTTAGTCACGAGTAAGTTCTTGTCATTGTAAGTACATGTGTATCATAGAGAACCACGAATGGGGTACCCCTTGCCCGATGATACGGAAGCATTCCCATACCAAAATGACAAGGCAAGCAGACAATGAGCATCTCAGCGATCTTTTTATTTGCTATTTGCATAGGTTTTTATTAAGGATGCTTCACAGATTGCTCATTATGCTTATGTTCCAAGTTTCCACCATGATTAGGCATGGCTTAGGCTAGAAGCCCATGCGTTTCTCTAACACATATACAAACTCCATGAGCTTACAAGCTCCCCTTTTATTTCACACCGCTGGGATCCATAAGCAAAAGAACATGATATCAACCAAATAAAGTGCAATGTTGAAAACGTTCCCCATGGTAACATGGTTCTGCTAATTCACAAGTTATAAAGGCGCAAGCATATACGCAACGTAGATGGGCACAATGGTTCAAGTTTATTTAGTGCAATAAAAGTAAAGTGTGCCATCAAGTTTGTGAGAGCTTTAATCACTGATTTTCACATAACGAGTTTAATTCGGAAGGTAGATAAAAACATGAATATACTTGGAATAGCAAATGCTAATAGGTAGGTATGGTGGACTCTTTGTAATAACTTGGTTTTATTTGGAGTTGGATGCATGAGTGGAACTCATACTTGGTATCGGGGCTAGCAAAAGACTAGGAGCGACCAACTAAGAGAGCAATAATGGCCATAATCATGCAAAGTGACAAAACATTATTAATTAAAGCATAAAGTGATATTACAAGTCGAAAACTAAATGATCATAGAGGCTATAGTGACTTGGTGTAGTCTTAACATGGTGTGAGCATGCGCCAAGTCAACCCAAATAAAGCATTAAAGGAGAATACCACAATATTATGCTTTTATATGCTAAAACAACGCATGATTCTTTCAAGGCACATTAAGGAATCTCAATTGACTGTAACAAGTCATGCTACAAAAATAATTACTAAGCATAAAGTCAAAACAATATCAAGCATGACATGATAAAGTCTAAGTCACAGTCAAAAACAAGCTCCTTTTTATACCACTTATAAGAATGATTTTTCCTACTCTTTTCCAATCCAAATCAACCTATTTGAAACTATGTCTGAATGCGGGGGTCCAACCAATTTATTCAAGCAAACTAAGCAAAAGAAAACTAAAAACAACAGTGAAGACGCTCCAAGAACAACCCAATTGTGCATGAAACAATAAAAATAAAGTGTTTGGAAGAAACCTGAAATTTTTATTGAAGAAGAAGGGGATGCCTTGGGCATCCCCAAGCTTTGATGCTTGTACTTCTTGAATATTTCTTGGGGTGACACGGGTGCCATCCCCAAGCTTGAGCTTTTTTCCATCTTCATCTTATCACAGTACTCTTCCCTACACTATAGAATTTCCTTCATATAAAACTTCACACAATCTTCATTAGCAACATTAGTGTACTTCAAGATAATAAGTCTTTTTGGTTCAGTTCCAACACAAGTAAAACTTCCATTAAAACACAAGCTACTGTATCACTTCCTTCAAAAAGGTCAACTGATCAAAGAGAAAGAGATTAAGAAGCAAATGCAAATAATGGCAGAAAACTGTCAAAACAGACCAGCATGTAAAAACTGATTTTTTAGAAGACCTTCTGTTTCTCAAATCAAAAACGGTTGAACTAACGAAAGTTGGAGAACAACCTCGGGCAGAAGCACAAAACATTAAAGCTCAATCCGACATGCAGAGATTTTTCACGAATTTTTACAGTGAAGCACAAAAATCTGTTTCGGGACAGCAACTTTCCCAAATCTTACTTCTCTCTCATTAGAGGTTACTCTTGGCACAAAAACCACACAAAAATGATAAGGAGAGGTTATTACTGAAGCAATAACCTCCAAGACTCAACAAAAGACTCCTAAAGAAATATGGGTTATCTCCCAATAAGTGCTTTTCTTTAACGTCTTTGAGCTAGGCATAAGAAGGAAGAATCAAGTATTCTCAAATGAAGAAGCATTAAGAGCAATTTTTTTAATAGGAGAGGAAAAAGGAATCTTCTCTCTCTTCTTAGGGAAGTGTTCTATAACTTTCTTGAGTGGGAATTTATATTTAATGGTGCCTTCTTTCATATCAATAATGGCACCAACAGTTCTAAGAAAAGGTCTTCCCAAAATAATAGGACAAGAAGCATTGCATTCAACATCCAAAACATAGAAATCAACTAGGACATATGCATTGTTAACCATAATAAGAGAATCATTAACACTCCCCATGAGTTTATTTTTAGCATTATCATCAAGTTTGACATTTAAATAATAATCTTCCAATGATGGCAAATCAAGCATTTCATAAATATTTCTAGGCATAATAGAAACACTACTATCAAGATCACATAGAGCTTTGATATTAAAATCATTCACTTTCATATTAATGATGGGTTCCCAACCATCTTATAATTTCATAGGAATAGAAACTTTATGTTTCCTCTTTTCTTCTTTAATTTTTATGAGAGCATTAGTAATGTGTTTTGTAAAGGCCATATTCATAGCACTAGCATTAGGACTTTTAGCAAGCTTTTGTAGGAACATAATTACTTCAGAGATATTGCAACCTTCAAGATCAAAATCATAATTACCATCTAAAGTAGTAGAGCTATTGTTTCACATATTTCGAAGAATTTCAGCATTTTTATTAGAAAAGGTTCCATTAGTTTTAGAAATTGTTGCAGAAGGAATGGAGGCTTCATGTGGTTTGCTAGCATCAACATTGGTGGTGGTGAGAGTACAAATACTACTATTTCTAGCAATTTCATCTTCTCTTTCCCACTTAGCATGAAATTCAGCTAATAATCCAACATTTTCATAAATTCTAACTTGTATGGCATTAGTAGCAACAAAGGGATTTTCAATAGTTTCATGTTTAGCTACCATTTTATTCAAAGAATATTGTGCTTCAGACAATGATGCTACATTTGTTTCAGCATTAGAGAGTTTTTCCTCAATAGTTTTATTGAAGGCAATTTGTTTACTAATAAAATCTTTAAGCATGACTTCAAGTTCAGAGGGTGCACTTCTATTATTGTTGTAGGAATTTCCATAAGAATTACCATTATTGGGAGGATATGGCCTATAATTATTATTACCAAAATTATTCCTATAGGCATTGTTGCTAAAATTATTATTTCTAATAAAGTTCACATCAACTTGCTCTTCTTGAGCAACCAAAGAGGCTAAGGGAACATGATTTGGATCAATATGAGCTTTCCCATTAACAAGCATAGACATAATAACATCAATTTTATCACTCATGGAGGAGATTTCTTCAATAGAATTTACCTTCTTACCTTATGGAGCCCTCTCAGTGTGCCATTTAGAATAGTTAACCATCATATTATCCTGAAGCTTTGTTGCAGCACCCAAAGTAATGGTCATAAAGGTACCTCCAGCAACAGAATCTAGTAGATTTCTTGAAGAATAATTCAGTCCTACATAAAAGATTTGGATAATCATCCAAGCGGTCAGTACATGAGTGGGAGAATTCTTTACCAAAGATTTCATTCTTTCCCAAGCTTGAGCAATATGTTCATTATCAGATTGTTTAAATTTCATTATTTCACTTCTCATGGATATAATCTTAGTAGGAGGATAGTAATTTCCAATGAAAGCATCTTTGCATTTAATCCAAGAATCAATACTATTTCAAGTTAGGGATAGCAACCATTCTTTAGCTTTTCCTCTCAAAGAGAAAGGAAACAATTTAAGCTTAATAATATCTCCATCTATATCCCTATATTTTTGCATCTCACAAAGTTCAACAAAGTTATTAAGGTGAGTAGCAACATCTTTAGTACCAACACCCGAAAATTGTTCTTTCATAACAAGATTGAGCAAAGCAGGTTTAATTTCAAAGAAAGTAGCTTCAGGAACATGTGGAGCAATAGGTGTGCACATGAAATCATTGTTGTTGGTGCTAGTGAAGGCACACAACTTAGTATTTTCAAGAGTAGTCATTTTTTGTGTTTTTAATATAAAGAAGCAAACTAGTACAACTATTTTTTGTGTGTTTTTGATAAAGAAACAAGCAAACAAAGCAGAAATAAACTAAGAAAAACAAACAAAGACAAAGTAAAGAGATCGGTTGTGAGGGACTCCCCTTGTGAAGATGTCCTTGACTCCCCGGCAACAGCGCCAGAAAAAGTGCTTGATGGCTCAAAATGTATCGAGCTCGTTGGGGAACCCCAAGAGGAAGGTATGATGAGCACAACATCAAGTTTTCCCTCAGTTATGAAACCAAGGTTATCGAACCAATAGGAGCAAGGAAACACCTCCAAGGTGTTGTTTCCAACTTGGAATCCTGCACAACACAACCATAGAACTTTGCCCCCAACTTACATTGAGGTTGTCAATCTCACCGGTTTTGCTGAAAACAAAGGATTAAACGTATTGTGTGGAAGATAGTAATTGCTTGCAGAACATAAACAGTAAACAGTAAATAGCTTATAGATTGATGGTAAAAGAATGGACCGGGGTCCATAGTTCACTAGAGGTGATTCTCCTTAAGATAGTTGACATGTTGGGAGAACAAATTACAGCGGGGCAATTGACAGACACCGAGAAAGCATACATGCATATACTAATCATCTTGACTCCTATGAGATTTGATTGGACATTACAACATTATACATAGACCGTAATCCAACTGCATCTATGACTAATAATCCACCTTCAGGTTATCATCCAAACCCCCTCTAGTATTAAGTTGCAAGCAACAGATAATTGCATTAAGCAATGTAAAGTAAACAATACGATTGTTCTATCAACAAAGGATTGATGTTTTCTCCCTCTTGGAGTTGCTAGCATCTACTCGTCCAAGATAGCTACTAACAACGGAAAGCATGCAAGATCACAAATAACATAGACATGATAGAATCAATAATCAATCTGAAATAGCATCTCAATATCCATCGGATCCCCGCAAACACAACATGTAGGATTACAAATAGATGATCTTGATCATGAACGGAGCTCACAAGATCTAAACATGGTAGCACAAAGGTGGAGAACCAACCATTTAGCTACTACATAGACCCGTAGTTCAGGGATGAACTACTCACGCATCACACCGGAGGCAGGCATGGTGATGAAGAAGTCCTCCAGGGTGATCTCTCCCCTCTAGCAGGATGCCAGGAAGAGCTTCAGATTTATCCTGATCTAGGGATGGAGATGGCGGCGGCTACAGATTCTTTCGTGGAATTTTGATCGGGTGCTTAGGGTTTTCGTCCTGAGAGACTTTTATAGGTGAAGGGGCAAGGTCGGTGGAGCGCTAGGGGGCCCACACCAGGTGGCGATGCGCCTAGGGCTGGCCGTACCACCCTAGGGTGTGGCCTCCCTGGTTCCCCTCTTCATCTCCCCTCCGGGCTTCATGTTGCTTCGGGTAAAATATTGACTTTGGCTTTTGTCCGGTCTAATTCCGAGAATATTTCCTTACTAGTTTTTCTGAAACCAAAAACAAAAGAAAACAGGCAACTGGCACTGTGACATCTTGTTAATAGGTTAGTTCCAGAAAATGTGTAAAAATACTCCAAAGTGTGGATAAAACATAAGAAAGTAGATATAAAACAAGCATGGAACATCAAAAATTATAGATACATTTACGATGTATCAGGTGGTACGTTCCGCCCGCGCCCGCAAAAACAGATGCATGGTTGGCATGCCCAGGCCAGGTGATTGACCACCCGACACCTCCTGCGCCAATGTTGGCTCTGGGTTTGCCGCCACCACACCTCAAGACACCGCCGGAGTACATCGACCTCTATCCATAGACGGACGCAGCGGCGGCGGGGAGAAGATCGTCGGTAGCTATGGCTAGGGGCAGTTTTTTCTTCTTTTTGAATTTAATATATTTTGTTTAATTATGAATGAACTTTGCTAGTTTATTTTACACGTGAATCATGCCGGTTTGAACTTACAAAAAACAACAACATGGCTAGACGGACATTTAGATCGCGCCGCTGGGCGCGTTCGTCCGGACAGGCCGGACCGCGGCCCCAAAGTAACCGCAGGCCGACCCAAACGGACAAAAAGTGACGCACTAGTAGAAAAGGGTCTTTGTTCTAGCACCCAAATGCCATTGGTCCTGGTTCGGTTCCGCAATCAGGACCAATGCCAGGCACCGATCCCGGTTCATGCCGCCTGGGCATTGGTCCCAGTTCATCTCTAAGCTACGGTCCCGGTTCGTGGCATGAACCGGGACCAATGCCCCCGCGAGGCACACATGGCGCTCTGTGGAGCATTGGTCCCGGTTCATGCCATGAACCGGGACCAAAAACCCCTCGACGGTCACTCAACAGTCACGTTCCCAATCCGGGACAAAGATCTAAATCGAGGAAGAAATTGATCTAAATCCGGGGCATTTCATTAATTCAACCACAAATTCTTCTTAAACAAAGGTGCGATTTCACATCCTACATTAATTCAACCACTAGTCAACAATTTTACTTCCGCTGCCGCTGTCCTCCGAGCCACCGGCTTCCTTGTTGTCGTTGGATGGAACCTCCACGATTTCCGCATTGTTCGCGAGACGGAGCTCCTCTTCGCGGCGAGCGGCGGCAATGACGGTGTACTTGGTCCGTCCAGGGACGAACCAGAACCTCTCCCGCCCTTCTCGGTTGCGGAGATCCGGGTGCACCACACGCCCGTAAATGATGCGGTTGCCAATCTTGGCCTTCCGCTCCTTCTTGAACAACGTTGGCTGATACGTCCAAAACGTATCTACTTTCCCGAACACGTTTGCTATTGTTTCTCCTCTAAACTTGTGTGATTTGGATGCAACTAACATGGACTGACGCTGTTTTCAGCAGAATATCCCTGGTGTCTATGTTTTGTGTAGAAAATCAACTATCAGGAAAAATCTCGGAAATATGTCGAAAATCCTATTTCACTAGAGGACTCCCGGAGCCAGAATACGAGACGGAGGGGGGCTGGGCCCAGGCCACACCACCTGGCCGCGCGGCCTAGCCCATGTTGCGCTAGGGGGTGGTCTGGCCGCCCCAGACACCCCCTCGGTCTCCCTCTTCGCCTATAAGAAGCCTTCTGACCTAAAAACTCTAGGGGGGGGGGGGGTCGACGTTTTTCCAGAAGGAGTTCCGCTCCGCCGCCACCACCAGATTCCATGAAACAGCACTAGAAACTCCGTTCTGGCACCCTGCCGGGACAGGGAATTGGAGGAGATCATCGCCATCATCATCACCATCGCTTCTCCATCGACCATCCATGTTTCCCCCATCTATGAGTGAGTAATCCCCCGCTGTAGGCTATGGGGATGGTAGGGATTGGATGAGATCGTTCATGTAATGGCTATAGATTGTTAGGGCATGGTGTCTAGTATCTTCTATTAGTGCTTTATGACTTTGTTGCGACTTGTTGTGCTTAATGCTTGTCACTAGGGCCCGAGTGCCATGATTTCAGATCTGAACATGTTATTGATTCATTATGATAATATTGTTTATGGTCTTATCTGCAAGTTGTATACACACGTTGTTGTCCGGAACCAATGGCCCCGAAGTGACAGAAATCGGGATAACCAGAGGGAATGGCTTTGATGTGAGGATCACATGTGTTCACGGTGTGTTAATGCTTTGCTCTGGTGCTCTATTAAAAGGAGCACCTTAATTGCCAGTAGTTCCCTTGAGGCCCTGCTGCAAACGGGCTGGCAGGACAAAAGATGTTGTGCAAGTTCTCATTGCAAGCACGTATGACTATATATGGAACACATGCCTAGGATTATCTAGTACTTGGATGCTTTATCTCATTTATCTGCAATTACCCTATGTTCTGCTTGCTATGTGAGTTGTCTTGTCCATGCAACGCCCGTCCATCCATCCCTATGCCTACCGCACTCGAATCCTACTATTTACTACTATTGTTACTACTGTCTTTGCTTTTACTACTGCTGTTACTTTACTATTCCTACTACAAAACTGTTGCTACTGATAAACTGCTGTGAGCAAGATTGTTTCTAGGTGCAGCTTAATTGATAACTCAGTTGTTAAGGCTTATAAGTATTCTTTGGCTCCCCTTGTGTCGAATCAATAAATTGGGTTTCACTTCCCTCGAAAATACTGCAATACACCCCCTATACTTGTGGGTCATCAAGACTATTTTCTGGCACCGTTGCCGGGGAGCATAGCTTTATTTATCAAGTTCACTTGGATTCTCTATTGTTCGCTGTTATCCATCTATCATGGGTAAGTCTCGTGATGGCAAGGTTCCTATTTTACCATCCACTACAAGAAGAGGTACGGTTCTGAACACCTCTATTTCTCTTGATTCACCATCTGTTATGAGTAAGCTCGTTACACCACCACATACACATGCTACACACACTGCTACTACTGTTGAATCTGAAACTTGTGATACTTATGATGCTGCTTCTACTGTGTTTGATAAGAGTGGTTCATTAGGTCCTTTCCTAGATGCTACGATTGCTAGAACTATAGCTGGAAATACTGAAACTCCTAATGAAGACACTACTACACCTGTTAGTTCACCTGAGTCTAGTGAAAGTTATGATATTGAAGATGGTTATGTTGAGATGACCGATGAATTTATTAAAGAATGTAAAAACACCCATGATAGGAGCGCTGCTAAGAGTCTCCTTGAGAGGCGTACTATTAGACCCAAATTGTCTCCTGTTGCTAAGTTTGTTGCTTCTCCCATAAATATTAAAGATAAATATTATGATTTCTCTCTCGATCTATCTTACATAGCTATTGTTGAGAAAGAACCTTTTTGTGGGACTAAGAATGAAAGTTTGGTAGCACATATGAATGAGCTTTCTACCATGAGTGGCTTGTTTTCTGATGATATTAAGATGTGTACTTACTTTGTTGCTAAGATTTTCCCTTTTTCACTGAGAGGAGAAGCTAAAACTTGGTTTATTAATTTACCTCCTGGATCTATTGATAGCCTATTTTCCTCCATGTGCTAGACATGCTATTTTGCAGGAACTTTTTGATTTTAAACATGGAGAAAAAGAGATATTGCCTGAATCATGGGCAAGGTTTTGTGCTTTGATTCATACACAGGCTGGAAGTCTATTACCTGAGAATGAGCTTCTTGATATAATTTATAATGGACTAACTGAAGAATCTAGGACATACCTATAGAAGAATTATGTAAGCCTATCCCCTACTCATCCACTATTGAGGTACACTCTCTCCAACACTTTGATGAAGGTGATATCCCCTACTCTAAACCTCCTGATCAATGCTTAGAAGAATTTGATATCTTTATTGTTAAGCAGGATAATTTTAATAAAAGGGTGCAAAATCATCTAATGGAAAACACTAGAGCTATTGTTGAGTTAAAAGATATTTTGGAAAGAACCTCTAATGATGGTAAAATGATTGTTAAACACTTTCAAATGGTTCAAACTCAAATAGATCAACTCATTAAAGTGCAAAAAGACTTGCTAGTTAATGCTGCTCAAGAAAAACATGCTTATGAAATTAGAACTAGGAGTGGTGCTGCTACCCAGGATCCTCTATATCCTGAGGGGCATCCCAAAAGAATCGAGCAGGATTCTCAACAAGCTGAAAATAGTGGTATTACTCATAAGAAAAGAAAAAAGAAACATAAAACTGTTGTAGAACCCTCAGAACCTACTATAGATCCTAATAGTATATCTATCTCTGATGCTGAAACTGAAAGTGGTAATGAAGAAAATGAAGTTCCTAATGAAGAAAAAGTTGAAGAAGAACCTGAAAATCACACTAAGAATACTAAATACACTAAATAAGATTTTATTGCTAAGAAACATGGTAGTGAAAGAGAGCATTGGGTCCAAAAACCTATGCCTTTCCCTGATAAGAAACACAAGTCAAAGGAAGATGAATACTATAATAAGTTTTGTGAGTGGATGAAACCTTTATTTCTACAAATTTCTTTGACTGATGATATTAAATTGCCACCTTACTCAAAGTATATGAAGGATATTTTCTCGAATAAAAGGAAGACCCCTAATGAAGAAAATTTCTACTTTGCTTGCTAATTATTCCTTTAATGGTAAGGTTCCAAAGAAACTTGGAGACCTAGGGATTCCAACTATCCCTTGCTCTATTAAAAATAGTTATGTTAGAACTGCTTTGTGTGATTTGGGAGCTGGAGTTAGTGTTATGCCTTTCTCTCTCTATAAGAGACTTCAACTGGAAAAATTAATACCAACTGATATATCTTTGCAAATGGCTGATAAATCTACCACTATTCCTGTTGGTATATGTGAGGATGTACCTATTCAAGTGGCTCATAATTGCTTGATATTAACTGATTTTGTTGTGCTTGAAATGCCTGAAGATGATAATATGTCTATTATTCTTGGGAGACCTTTTCTTAATACTACACGAGCTGTTATTAATTGTAATCAAGGAAAGGTGACCTTTAATGTTAATGACAAGGAACATACTGTCTATTTCCCCAAGAAGATTGAAAGGACTTATGGTTTGAATTCCATTGAACATGTTGAGGGCATTCCAGTTGGAGAAATATACTGTCCCATACCAAGAGAAAAATTTGAAACTATTATGATTGGGACCATTGCTATCAAGGTTGAGGTAACATAATCATTCGTGGAATACAAAGTTTTGTCTCATATGGAATTGTTTTGGTAACAAGACCTGATCAACCTTGTTAACAAAAGGATATCGTTGAACAAAACAATGTTTTCACCATGATTATCTCTGTTTACTTCTATTCTATCCATTTTAGTTTTTTCTTTCATTTAGTTTTCTTTTCTGTTGTTAGTTGCTTGCTTGTTAGTGTGCCTTAGAACTTCTGTAGCTTTTTCTTTGTTTTTCATTGCATCATTTCCAAAAATCTGTCTGTCAGAAAATCATTCTTCTATTCCTGAAAATTGCCCAAAAATAAAGTGTCTCGAAAAATTTCAGAAAATTCATATTAAATTTTTACCTGAAAAAATGGGCAGAAGAGTGCCTGGAAGGTACCAGGGGGACCCGCCAGGCAGGCACACCACCTTGTGGTGCGGCCTGCCCTGGGTGGCGCCATGCCATGGTGTGGGCCACCCCTGGCCCTCCACTAACTCTCTCTCCTGCCACTTTCTACTCTCTCACGAGTTAGCTTTAGTTCATTGCTCAAAATCGTGTTGTTGTTGTGCTTGCTCTCGATTTTTTCGATCTCCTTGCTCAGCCCATCTTTGTTGCTAAAATTTGGAGCATTTGTTCTCCGGTATGTGACTCCTCCCCTTGTCCAAGGCTAGTTTGAGTGAGTTGTCTTATGAAATAACCTTTCGCACGACTGGTTGGAGAAGGAGTAAGTCTGAACGTGTTATTCTTTTGCCTGCACCTGTTTTGTTTAACCTTGATAACAGGGTAGGATGGTCTCTCACAAAGGAGGAGTTTGATACGTATTTGGGAGAGCTCTCTCAGCAGGAGCAGGATACTAGAAGGGAGGTCACGGATGATTCGGTCCGGCAGTCGAATGAGGGAGAGTCTTCATATCAGCAGCATGCTTATGATTGGCGAGCTTCTTCTTCTTCCCAAGGGCCCAACTACGATCATTCTTATCAGGACCCGCCTGCTTGGAACCCTTACTCATACAGGGATCGACAACCACTTAGGCCAAAAGCCTAAGCTTGGGGGAAGGTACGCCGACATCGCACTCATCTTCATTTCATTTTGCGTCGGTACTTTGTATATTCATGTTTCGTTCTCTTTTTAGTTTTTGTTCTTTCTTTGCTTTTGCTTTCTAAAAACACAAAAAGACCAAAAATATTTCTGTTGTTTTTCTTTGGTTTGCTTCTTCTTCCTTGGTTTGCTTTTCCCTTTTTGCTTTGTTTGAACTATTCGAAAAACCCAAAAATATTTTGCTTGGCTTGTTCTTCCTTTTTGGTTCTTGCTTTTAAAAATCAAAAACACCAAAAATATTTGTTGTTCTTCTTTGGTTTTGTGGGTTTGTTATAGGGTTCAGCAGTCCTCAGTTGATATTGGTTTCATATTATTATTCAAGCCACACAAGTGAAGAGAAATAATGAGGATTAATGACAACTTGAGGTGTGGTAAGAGGCTGGTAACGAACTCTATTTGTTTTCATTTTTGTACATATATTCATCATTGTGGGCATGCTTAGTCTGTTCGTATAGGGTGTATGTTATTTATGGATGCTTAGTAGTTCTTGCTTTCATATGATTAGTTCCAGCTTGCTAATAGTTTGTAACATGTCTTATGAATGTTTGCTTGCATTACTCTATTCATAACTTGGTATGACACCATGGTATCCTCCTCTGAATGTTTCATTTGAATTGACTTGGCACATGCTCACGCATGCACATGACTGAAATAATCAGTTAAGCCTCGATGAATTATTTTGCCTTGAGGGTCTTGAATCACTTTCATGCCATGATTAGTCCTGTTTTGTTGCAAGCATGATTATGACAGCTATCGCTCTCTCGTTTGTCGCTCCCTTACTATTGCTAGCCTTCACTTTCACTGAGTATGCTTTGCTCATGTTTCCAACTCCCTAAAACCAATTTTTGCCAAAGTGTCCACCATACCTACCTATTAGCGTCATTTGCTATTCCCGTGCATATTCAATATGCCTTGTTTTCTTCCGAATAAAATGTTTGCTTGTTATGAGAAAGTTAGTTAGTAAAGCTCTCACGAACTTGATGGCACACTTTATTTTCTTGCATTTAATAAACCCGAACCATTGTGTCCTTATTTGTTGCGTATATGCTTGCACTTTATAAGTTGAAGTTAGCAGAACCATGTATCATGGGGAACGCTTTCAACATTCCACGGGTACTTTGTACCCCGTTGATATCATGATTCTTTTTCTTATGGATCCCGGCGGTGTGAAATAAAAGTGGAACTTGTAAGATCATGGAGTTTGTATATGTGTTAGAGAAACGCCTGGGCCGCTAGCCTAAGCCATGCTTAATCATGGTGGAAACTTGCAGCATAACCATAATGAGCATTCTATGAAGCATCCTCAATAAAAATCTATGCACATAGTAAATATAAAGATCGCCGAGATGCTCATTGTCTGCTTGCCTTGTCATTTTGATTATGGGATAGCTCCTATATCATGTGCAAGGGGTACCCCGTTGGCAGTTCTCTATGATACATATGTACTTACAATGACAAGAGCTTACTTATGACTGAAGTTGAGTAGCATGAGGTCCGGTACTCGTGAGTAAGGGGCATGAGACTTTAGTTGTGTCACTTTAACCTTAACCGCTTAAAGATGCTTATGATAGGGGCAATGAGAGCTCAAAGCTAACGAGTACCATACTTTCAGCATTTGGAAGCCTTTCAAACTTTTCAAAACATTTTTGTTTTCCTTGTTGAGTCTCCACATATTCTATGAGCACCTTCTTGAGAGCATAGTTGTCATTCTTTGTGCTTGTCTCAAAACTTGATTATTTGTGTTATGACTTTGATACTTGTATCTTTGATATATTTACTTCTAGTCTTCACCTGAACTTCACAGGTGCCTTGGCTCATAATCAAAGGCAAGTGAGATACCACTCTATCATACCTTGTTATGAGCACTGTAATGTTGCTTATGTTTATGTTTCATGCTACTTATTATTCTTGAGTTGCAATCTCTTCATAGCTTGCAATGCCTACTAAGTAAACTTAGTTGCATACTCTTTATTATGAATTGTCTAAGTAGTTGATCACATGCTGAGAATGTATACATCATATGAAGCAAATGTGTTCGTGAAAGTTTCTTTTATCGCACTCAGTTTTCAACTGAATTGCTTGAGGACAAGCAATAAGCTAAGCTTGGGGGGAGTTGATACGTCCAAAACGTATCTACTTTCCCGAACACTTTTGCTATTGTTTCTCCTCTAAACTTGTGTGATTTGGATGCAACTAACGCGGACTGGCGCTGTTTTCAGCAGAATTGCCCTGGTGTCTACTTTTTGTGCAGAAAATCAACTATCAGGAAAAATCTCGGAAAATATGCCGAAAATCCTATTTCACCAGAAGACTCCCGGAGCCAGAATACGAGACAGAGGGGGCTGGGCCCAGGCCATACCACCTGGCCGCGCGGGCTAGCCCAGGCCGCGCCAGGGGGTGGTCTGGCCGCCCTAGACACCCCCTCGGTCTCCCTCTTCGCTTATAAGAAGCCTTCTGACCTAAAAACTCTGGGGGTTCGACGTTTTTCCAGAAGGAGTTCCGCTCCACCGCCACCACCATATTCCACGAAACAGCACCAGAAACTCCGTTCTGGCACCCTGCCGGGACGGGGAATTGGAGGAGATCATCGCCATCATCATCACCATATCTTCTCTATCGACCATCCATGTTTCCCCCATCTATGAGTGAGTAATCCCCCGCTATAGGCTATGGGGATGGTAGGGATTGGATGAGATCGTTCATGTAATGGCATCAGATTGTTAGGGCATGGTGCCTAGTATCTTCTATTAGTGCTTTATGACTTTGTTGCGACTTGTTGTGCTTAATGCTTGTCACTAGGGCCCGAGTGCCATGATTTCAGATCTGAACATGTTATTGATTCATTATGATAGTATTGTTTATGATCTTATCTGCAAGTTGTATACACACGTTGTTGTCCGAAACCGCCCCGAAGTGACAGAAATCGGGATAATCGGAGGGAATGGCTTTGATTTGAGGATCACATGTGTTCATGGAGTATTAATGCTGTGCTCCAGTGCTCTATTAAAAGGAGCACCTTAATTTCCAGTAGTTCCCTTGAGGCCCCGCTACAAATAGGCTGGCAGGACAAAAGATGATGTGCAAGTTCTCATTGCGAGCACGTATGACTATATATGGAACACATGCCTAGGATTATCTAGTACTTGGATGCTTTATCTTATTTATCTGCAATTGCCCTAAGTTCTGATTGCTATGTGAATTGTCTTGTCCATGCAACGCCTGTCCATCCATCCCTATGCCTACCGCACTCAAATCCTAGTGTTTACTGCTATTGTTACTACTGTCTTTGCTTTTACTACTGCTGTTACTTTACTATTCCTACTACAAAACGGCTGCTACTGATAAACTGTTGTGAGCAAGATTGTTTCTAGGTGCAGCTGAATTGACAACTCAGTTGTTAAGGCTTATAAATATTCTTTGGCTCCCCTTGTGTCGAATCAATAAATTTGGTTTCACTTCTCTCGAAAATATTGCGATACACCCCCTATACATATGGGTCATCACTGGCCAGTACGGGCTAGCCGCCGCGTACCGGGGCAGCGCCCTCTTCCACGCCGACATCTGGCGGTGGCGCGCCGCTACTTTGCTCTCCATCTCAGCTCCGCCAGAGAGAGAGGAGCCACCAGCACCCCCGCATAGCTGATGCGCCATCCGCGGGGCACCATCGCGGCTAGTGGCGCGACGATGTCGTAGTGCGCGAACATCACCGCCTCGTAGAAGTTCAGGGAGGGTACCTCCATGGCGGCACGGTGGAGATTGGAAAGGAAGGGGATGGATGACGAAGCGAAGCGATGTGGCGCCTCCTATTTGTACACGAGGACGATGAAGCGACGGGCGGAATATCCAAGGGGCATTGGTCCTGGTTCGTGGCATGACCCGGGACCAATGCCCCCGCGATGCACACGTGGCGCTCCGCGGAGCATTGGTCCCGGTTCATGCCACGAACCGGGACCAAAAACCTGCGACGCACACGTGGCGCTCTGCTGCGGAGCATTGGTCCTGATTCATGCCAAGAACCGGGACCAAAAACCCTCCCCTGGCTATAAATAAGCCCAGCCCATCCACTTATTTTTTCTGGAATTTTGTGTGGGAGGTGGATGCTAGGTTTTTTCTTCACACTACACACAAGGTGTTCGAAAAAATGTCCGAGCCACACTTAAGTTTGCACAACACGGTATCCTCCGCCGAGGTTAGCAACCTTACCTTCTTTATCTATAACTGATACAAAAATATTACATGTGTCCATGTAGGGTGGTCATTTCACTATTCACGATGTTATTGTAATAGTTAATTATTATGACGCGGATCGATGCGCGAATGCGATGGATATACGGTGACCGGCGTGATTCCGATTTTATTTTGGCATGCATAAATTTATCGATGTGGCTAAGGCAAACAAAGTGGATAATTTTATGCCTTGTCCCTGCGTCGACTGTCGGAACGTGGCGGAGCACTCTGCCCCGAGAATCCTTCAAAGCCATCTGCTTCCGAGAGGTTTCATGCCGAGATATTATTGTTGGGCCATGCATAGAGAAAGATGGGTTAGGCTGTAAGAAAATGAAGAACAGGAGGATGATGACAGCTATCCTATGTCCCCTGAAGAATACGGTGATAGTGCAATGGAAGACAATGAAGAAGAGGGAGGCGGCAATGAAGAAGAACAACAGGCATCAGATGAGCCTGTTGAATGTCTTGGTTTGGTCATTTTATATGCAAAGCAACAATGCGATACAGAAAGGGAGAAGCTTAAGTTGGAGGACAAGCAAAAGGATCACAAAAAGTTGTTGTACCCAAATTGCGAAGATGGCAGCACAAAGCTCGGTACCACACTTGAACTGCTAAAATGGAAGGCAGAGACTTGTTTATCTGACAAGGGATTTGAGAAGTTACTAAAAATAATGAAGCTGAAGGTTCCAAAGGATAAAGAGCTTCCCGAGACAACATACGAAGCAAAGAAGACTATCTACCCTCTAGGATTAGATGTGGAGAAGATACATGCATGCATTAATGACTGCATCCTGTACCGCGGTGAGAAGTACGAGAATATGGATAAATGCCCGGTATGCACTGCATGTCGGTACAAGATCAGACAAGATGACCCTGGTGATGTTGAGGGCGATGACGAGCCCCCCAGGAAGAGGGTTCCTGCTAAGGTTATGTGGTATGCTCCTATAATACCATGGTTGAAACGTCTGTTTAGAAACAAAGAGCATGCCAGGTTGTTGTGATGGCACAAAGAAGAGCGTAAGAAAGACGGGAAACTGAGACACCCCACCGATGGGTCACAGTGGAGAAACATTGAGAGAAAGTACTCGAACTTTGCAGGTGACATGAGGAACTTATGGTTTGGTCTAAGTACAGATGACATGAATCCTTTTGGGGAGCAGAGCTGCAATCACAGCACCTGGCCAGTGACTCTATGTATCCACAACCTTCCTCCTTGGTTGTGCATGAAGTGGAAGTTCATTGTGATGCCAATGCTCATCCAAGGACCAAAGCAACCCAACAATGACATTGATGTGTACCTAAGGCCATTAGTCGATGAACTTTTGCAGTTGTGGGCAGAACCAGGTGTAAAGGTGTGGGATGAGCACAAACATGAGCCATTTGACCTACGAGCGTTGTTGTTCGTAACCATCAATGATTGGCCTGCTCTTAGTAACATTTCAGGACAGTCAAACAAGGGATACAATGCATGCACGCACTGTTTAGATAAGACTAAAGGTACATATTTGGATAAATGTAAGAAGGTTGTGTACCTGGGGTGTCGTAAATTTCTTCCGACCAATCATCAAGTAAGAAAGAAAGGCAAGCATTTCAACGGTGAGGCAAATTACCGGAAGAAGCCTAAGCTCCCTAAAGGTGCTGATGTATTTGGTATCGTGAAGGACCTAGAAGTAATCTTTGGAAAGGGTCCTGGCGGTCAATCTGTTCTGAAAGACCCCATTGCCGGTCACACGGCCATGTGGAAGAAGAAATCTATGTTTTGGGAGCTTGAGTATTGGAAAGACCTAGAGGTCCGTTCTTCAATCGACGTGATTCACGTGACGAAGAATCTTTGAACCTGCTAGGCTTCCTGGGCGTGTATGGGAAGACAAAAGATACACCAGAAGCACGGGAGGACCAGCAACGTATCAAAGACCCATACAACAAGCATACTGATAAAGGTCGTCAATACTTAAGCAGCTACGCTCTTACCAAAGCAGAGAAGGAAATATTTTTTGAATGCCTGAGCAGTATCAAGGTCTCAGCTGGCTTCTCATCAAATATAAAGGGAATAATAAATATGGCAGAGAAAAAATTCCAGAACCTGAAGTCTCATGATTGCCACGTGATTATGACGCAGTTTCTTCCGGTAGAATTGAGGGGGCTTCTACCGGAAAATGTTCGAGTACCCATTGTGAAGCTATGTGCATTCCTCAATGCAATATCTCAGAAGGTAATCGATAGAGAAAGTCTGGAAAGGCTACAAAAGGATGTGGTCCAATGTCTTGTCAGTTTTGAGTTGGTGTTCCCCCCCCCCGTCCTTCTTCAATATTATGACACATCTCTTAGTTCACCTAGTCGAAGAGATTTCCATTCTCGGTCCTGTATTTCTGCACAATATGTTCCCCTTCGAGAGGTTCATGGGAGTCTTAAAGAAATATGTTCATAACCGTGCTATGCCAGAAGGAAGCATATCCAAGGGCATGGAACAGAGGAGGTCATTGGGTTCTGTGTAGACTTTCTTCCCGACCTTAAGCCGATTGGTGTTCCTGAATCACGGTATGAGGGGAGACTGAGTGGAAAAGGCACACTAGGAAAGAAAGCAATGATATTTAGGGACGGGCATTCTTTGAATCAAGCACACTAAACAGTTCTACAAAGTTCTACCTTCGTGGCTCCGTATATCGAGGAACACATGAATGTTGTACGCTCCAAGTTCCCTAGGAATGATGACTACTGGATTAAAGAAAATCACATGGAGACTTTCGGCACTTGGTTGCAATTACATCTCATGAATGACACCACTATTGGAGATCAGCTCTAGTTATTGGCCGCGACACCATATGCGACTGTATTGACTTTCCAAGGGTACGAGATAAATGGGAATACATTTTACACGATTGCCCAAGATAAAAAGAGCACCAACCAAAACAGTGGTGTCCGCTTTGATGCAACATGCGACAATGGGAAAAAGGACACATACTATGGTTACATAGAGGAGATATAAGAACTTGACTATGGATCTACTTTTAAGGTCCCTTTGTTTCGGTGCAGTTGGGTCGACATGAATGGAGAAGGGGTAAAGGTAGACCAGCTATACGGAATGACAACAGTGGATCTCAAGAATCTTGGTTACAGAGACGAACCATTCGTCCTAGCCAATGATGTGGCTCAGGTTTTTATGTGAAGGACATGTCCTCTAGACCGAAAAAAGAAAAAATAAGGAAACGAATACATCAGACGATGAGCCCAAGCGTCACATAGTTCTTTCAGGGAAAAGAAACATCACGGGAGTCGAGGATAAGACAGACATGTCAGCATATTATGATAAGTTTGATGAAATTCCGCCCTTCACCGTGAAAACTGACCCAAGCATCTCGTTAAGCAAAGAAGATGCTCCATGGTTACGACCTAAGAAGCGATCATAGGCAAGGAATCGACATACGCGACGAAGGATCCATACCCTAAACCCTAAACCCTATGTAAATCTATGTAATGTATGCAAACTTTATATGACACCATGCGAGGGTTTCACATTGTTTGGATCATTAAACTTGAAGTGGATCATAAGTCATCCCAAGATGCACATGTGTGCACAATATGGGCACCACTATCACAAACTATGGGTGTGTTTGGTTGAGCTGCAGATTCCTAAAAATCAGTTGTGGGGAATCTGCTGTGGGAAAGCTGCTGTGAGCTGACAATTGTAGGAAAGCTGGAAGTTGTTTGGTTGTGAAACTGTCAACTGTAGATTCGGTAGAAAATATTTGCAATGCCCCTAGGATTATAATTGATCACAGAGCAATGACTTGTACACTTACGAACATGCAATGACCATTTCAGAAGGAATTTTTCCGTTCTTAACATTATATATATAGCTTAGACAGTGATGCCATCATATTACTACAAAAGGCATATAAATTACACAAAAGACATATGGTTTTCCATCCACTTGCCTATTCTAGGTATCACGAATGGTATTCATGGTAAGATAATAGGCAGTAAGATAAATAGGAATCAAGATAAATATACAATAAATAGGCAGCAAGATAAATGACAGCCAACACAGATTGTTCACATACACAAGCAAGTTTTCATATACAACATGACAGCCAACACATATTGTTCACGTACATAAGAAAATCTTGTCCCAAACAAAAACAAATAATAATGAAACATAACAGCAAGAAAGTTCTACGTCATCTTCCTCGTCTCCTTCTCCTTGTAGCAAATGAAACCCCCCTTTATCTGTTTGAAGCAAGCTGAAAACTTCTCTAAATTCGGAATTTATGATAAAAAATGTGGCTGTATGCATGAGAATAGGGCATGGCAGAGGGAGGGAAGGACATGGGAAGGAGGGAGATGAAGGGAGAGAGGGAAGAGAGCATACCTGCAGGCGTCGTGGTTGCTCTCCCTTCGGCCGAAGATGGGAGCCGTTCCTAGAGGCGGCTGCACGACGACCAATGTACGTACAACAACGATGGCGACTATTGGCTCCTGGGGTCGTCGGGTCGACCTTGAAGTCCGTCGAGGAGGGGAAAGGGGGCGGCGGAGTGGTGGGATTCAATTCCCGGCCGGTGCGCCGCCGGAGGCCACTAGAGGTCGCCGGGCTAGGACGGCAAGGACAAACCCTAGCCTTAGTGCGGTTGTGGGGAATAATAAACAGAGGAGGGAAGAGTCGGGTGAGGGAGGAAAGAAAAGGAAAAAGAAAACATGAACCGGCTGTTTTCCACTTACCAGTGGCATGGTGGGTAAATAGTCAGTTTTTGGTTTGCTGTAACACAGTGAAATCTGGGTGTCCCGCTGATTCCAATTTGCATTGCGAGAATCAGCTGCGTCGTGGAAGTTTTAGCTGCGTTTGGTACCCGTTGGTTGAGATTCCGGTGTTGTGGGAGTGAATCTGGTCAAAAAATCCCAACCAAACACAGCCTATGTCCTGATTCTAGCCATAACATTGGTGGTTTGACCTAAATACCATGAAACCTCGAACATGATAGGTAATTTGTGAAGGATGTTTTATGATGTTTGCAATTTTTCAAGTTTAATATTTTTCCTTGCAACTATGACACCACGAGAAGGTTTCACATTGTTTGGATTATTTTTGAATTTCTTATGCCCATTTCAAACTATATTCAAAACGACGGGCATAAAGCTTCTTAGCCCGGGGCTGAGTCTCGCTAAACTTGAAGTGGATATCTAATGAAATAGCATGTTGTGAACCTATAAATGATTTTTAAAAAAAATTCACAAGCATTATATCATGTACTTGTAGTTCAAATCTGGGCACCCTCCTACCAATTTGGTTGGAATTTGTATTTTTCATGAGGGGTGGACGGAAAGGTTCCAGATACACCGGTTGGGAAATTGTCCATCTAAGGTGGTCTAGTATTTTTGAAAAATGGGTTGGTACCAATGCCAAACTTTAATTTGGTGGTTGCTTCCTAGAACACCCCGATTTCGGCACCTCAAAAATGGAAATTGGCTATTTCGTGCGTCGAAAAGGAAAACTTCCTCCTGCAACATCATAATCCATCCCAAGATGCACATGTGTGCATAATATGGGCATATTATCACAAACTATGTCCTGATTCTAGGCATAACATTGGTGGTTTGACCTAACTGCCATGAAACCTCGAACATGATAGGTCATTTTGTGAAGGATTTTTTATGATGTTTGCAATTTTTCAAGTTCAATATTTTTCCTTGCAACTATGACACATAATATGACACCACGCGAAGGTTTCACATTGTTTGGATTATTTTTAAATTTCTTATGCCCGTTTCAAACTATATTCAAAACGGCGAGCATGAAGCTTCTTAGCCCGGGGCTGAGCCTCGCTAAACTTGAAGTGGATCTCTGATGAAATATCATGTTGTGAACCTATAAATGATTTTTAAAGAAATTCACAAGCATTATATCATGTACTTGTAGTTCAAATCTGGGCACCCTCCTACAGATTCAGGAGGAATTTGTCTTTTTCATGAGGGATGGACGGAAAGGTTCCAGATACACCGGTTGGGAAATTGTCCATCTAAGGTGGTCTATTATTTTTGAAAAATGGGTTGGTACCAATGCCAAACTTAATTTGGTGGTTGCTTCACAGAACGCCCTGATTTCGGCACCTCAAAAATGGAAATTGGCTATTTCATGCGCCAAAAAGGAAAACTTCCTCCTGCAACATCGTAAGCCATCCCAAGATGCACATGTGTGCACAATATGGGCACATTATCACAAACTATGTCCTGATTCTAGCCATAACATTGGTGGTTTGACCTAAATGAAATGAAACCTCGAACATGATAGGTCATTTTATGAAAGATTTTTTAGGATGTTTGCAATTTTTCAAGTTAAATTTCTTCTTTGCAACTATGACACATAATATGACACCACGCGAAGGTTTCACATTGTTTGGATTATTTTTGAATTTCTTATGCTAGTTTCAAACTATATTCAAAACGGCGGGCATGAAACTTCTTAGCCTGGGGATGAGCCTCGCTAAACTTGAAGTGGATCTCTGATGAAATAGCATGTTGTGAACCTATAAATGATTTTTTAAAAAAATTCACAAGCATTATATCATGTACTTGTAGTTCAAATGTGGGCACCCTCCTACTAATTCGGTAGGAATTTGTCTATTTCATGAGGGATAGACGAAAAGGTTCCAGATACACCGGTTGGAAAATTATCCATCTAAGGTCGTCTAGTATTTTTGAAAAATGGGTTGGTACCAATGCCAAACTTTAATTTGGTGGTTGCTTCACAGAACACCCCGATTTCGGCACCTCAAAAATGGAAATTAGCTTTTTCGTGCGTCGAAAAGAAAAACTTCCTCCTGCAACATCGTAAGCCATCCCAAAATGCACATGTGTACACAATATGGGCGTATAATCACAAACTATGCCCTGATTCTAGCCATAACATTGGTGGTTTGACCTAAATGCCATGAAACCTCAAACATGATAAGTCATTTTGTGAAGGATTTATTATGATGTTTGCAATTTTTCAAGTTCAATATTTTTCTTATAACTATGACACATAATATGACACCACACGAAAGTTTCACGTTGTTTGGATTGTTTTTGAATTTGGATGAAGATTGAAACCATATTTAACGGCGGGATGAAGATTCCTAGCCCGCCTTCTTAGTTAATAAAATATGCAAAAAAATAGTTAATGAAATTTTAATTGAAAATGGCATAAATGTTAATAATTTCAATAGTTAGAATAATTTTTTTATAAATCAAAAAAAGGTTTTGAAGACCCCGTTTTCCCCGTTTCTTAGTTAATTGCAAATGGTAAAATTGTTAATAGTTTGTATAGTTAGAATAATTATTTTTGAAAACAGAAAATTATTTTGGATTAGTTATTCAAATAGATGCACTTTCCTGTTGAAAGTTTTTTCAAATTCCAAATTATGCAATAAATATTTGTTAATGCAATTTTAATTAAAAATAGTAAAATTGTATAGTTAAAATAAAATTATTTAAAAACAAAAATGTTTTTGATTAGTTATTTAAATTGAAGCACTTTTCCTGTTAAAAGTTTTTTTGAAATTCCAAATAAATAGTCATCTTATTAATTAAAGAAGAAAACAAATTTAAAAATGGCGGGAAGACCAAATGTTTGGCGAAAATCTGAAAAACGAGTCAAAGATCCCGATTCGTCCCACGAACCGGGACCAAAGGCCCTGGATGCGCGCGCGCATGTGGGAGCCCAGTAACGCTCCCCGCCCAGATCTTTGGTCCCGGTTCGTCTCACCAACCAGGACCAAAGCCTCAACGGTCCCGGTTGGTGCATTGAACCGGGACCAAAGGTCTGGGCAGGAGTGTTGCTGGGACGCCACGTACGCGCGCGCACTCATGGGCCTTTGGTCTCGGTTCGTCCCACTAACCAGGACCGCCGGCGTCCCAGTAACGCTCCTGCCCAGACCTTTGGTCCCGGTTGGTGGGACGAACCGGGACCAAAGGCATGTACTACGTAACTATTGCTCCTCCTTCTTCTTCCCCATCTACTTCACTAGCAAAACGTCTAAAGAAAATCACGTGAAGAGTAGAATGACGCCGTCAGGCTGCCGGATTTTTGAGCCGCCGTCGATCGCACCGCCGTCGCCCTCTTCGTCGTGGACAGCGCCGCCCGCGCCGCTCTGCCTCCGACACCGTTGCCCCTGCACCTGCCCCTGCCTGCGTCGCCCAAGCCCGCCTCCGATCGCGCCGCCCGAGCTCGCTGCCTCCGACCGTGCCGCCCTGCCCCTGCCCGCTCCGCAGGCAACTCCGCCCCCGCACGCCGGCGGCCACCGCTGGCCGGTAAGCCTGCCCCGACCCTTTTAATTAGGTTTTTAATTAGGTCTGACATGTGGGGCCAGATGGAAAATAATTTTAATAATTGTAAAAATATTTATTTATTTAAAAATGATTTTAAAATGGATTAAAATTGGGAAAAATCATAACTAATTCATTTTAAATCAGAAAAATGTGTATAAATATCAAAATGTTCAGAAAAATGAGATCTACCATTTAAAAATGTAAGCACTCATATTCATACAACTTTGAACCTTACTTTACATAGAGGAACACCGACACCCCTAAGTACCATGGGTTTGATGGTTTGTCCATCTAGGGCATTCCGAACCCATCTAAATCGATGTGGCACCTAGGGCTATTCTAATACATGAAATCCATCATATCATCCATATTGTATGAGCATTGCACATGCCATGTGTTGATTGTTGCTTCTTCTTTCTGGTGTTGGTTCTTTGCGAATAGGAACCGAGACCGAACCTGAAGTCAACGCCACCGAAGAGCAGATACTATGGATCCAACATACCAAGATACTATGGATTCAGAACATCAAGAAAACATCCTCCACAGAATGATCTGCGAAAATGAATTTACCGATGTCGATGTCACCAAGAAGTTTCTGAACGAATCCGGTGAGGGAGATGAGTCTCTCAACCGAGAAGACCAATCCGGTGAGGTAGAAGGCGAAGCCTAGGATGGGGGAGAAGCCGACGAGGGAGAAGGGGATGGCTACGGCGGAAACTTAAATCTCGCAAACTACGGCGAGGTGTATATATGTATTTTTTAATTAAAATGCAGATGTCTATATATAAATGCATATATTAACACTCTTTCTTCTTTTAGCCCTCCGGATAGAGAACTTCTTCCGTAAGAACGAAAAGAGGCCCAACAAAAAAGTTGGATGACACTATGAGGTATAGGATCGAAGTGGTCGGTGTAGACGGTGAACCGCAAGCTCCCGACGATGTCGCAAATTTTTTTGTCAAGCAATACGGAGTTCTTGTGAGGAACTACATCCCGATCACCGTTCAAGAATGGAATCGACCAAGCGGCAGTGGAGTCCCGTATGTCGGCGATATCGCCAAAGATAAGCTTTTTACCAAGCTCATGATTAATTTCCTCCTGCCGAGGCCAGATGTGAATCCAGATGAGGAGGAGAGAGCAAAACAGGAGCTTGTGCAAAGAGTCAAGAAGTTTGCTCTCATTAAGATGGCCAAGGCATTCAAGAACTAGAAGAAGACACTGTACAATAACTTTGTCAAGGTAGAGAAGACTCCGGATTTCAGTCAAGGCGGCTATGCTAAGTTAAGACACCAGTGGGCTGATTTTGTGAAGTACAAGACATCGGAGAAAGCTTTGGAAAGGTCTAGAATAAATACGGAGAACGCTGCTAAAAAACTATACCATCATAATATGGGGTCTGCTGGCTATGTCGGTTGCATGCCTAAGTGGGATGCACTTGAGGTCAATTATATTGTTGCCGGAATCAGACCAGAGCCCACAACATGGACACCACGGGCGAGAAACTAGTTTTACAGCCATGGGGCACGTTGGACGAAGAATGGAGGGCAATATATAATTAGAAACACAAAGATCATCCCCTACTGCCCATCAACGATATTAGAAATGCAGTAGATGATATTGCAGCGGAACGATTCATTCCCGATAGAGAGAACGATGAGCTCACATGCTCCCTTAAAATCATGAACACAAAGGACGAGTATGAGGCACACCGGGCTCCAAGTCGTGGAATGGTGCCTTCCCGGCGGAAATAAAGAGATATCCCAATAAAAGCCATCAGAGGAGAAAGGAAAGGGAGGCAGCTGAGAAAGAGGCTGCTGCAGACCGACTACATAATGTAGAAGAAGCATTAAAGCGGCACCAAGATCAACTCGACAGACTTAGCCAGCAAGGTATTAGCGGACAATCTCAGCGGCACATGGTAGAAGCTGCATTCGATGGTACCGACACCCTATCGAATAAGAAAAGCAGCGTCGCTTCCACGCAGCTTCAGGATGTTGATGATGATGCACTGACGACGGCTCCTCTTAAACGCTCCCTAGTGGATGATATCTCGGAGAGCACAGCTTGTGAGCTAAAGGTGCAGGTTATGAACTTAAGGGTGACGGCGGCGGTCGGCATGGCCGTACCAATTGCGCCTAACCCAACTTGGCATTGCAGACCGGTTCCAAAAGGGTACGCTGTCGTCACGGTGGATGATGTGAAGCAAGATTTTGAGGAGCTGAAGATGGACCACCCTGCAGGGGAAGATATGGAGCTGACTGAACTAGGAGAAGCCAAAGGGGGGACTATTGTATGGCCAAAGGAGCACATCGTGATTCTAAATTATGTGCCGCCAAGGTCACCCACTCCTCAGAGCAGCAATCCACTTTCGCCGCCACCTCACCATTCTCCAGCGCAACCGTCGCTTTCACCGCCTCACCACTCAGCGCAGCCGTCTCCACCGCCGTCCCAGCCGTCTCCGCCGCCGCGTCAACCGTCTTTGTCCCCTGAGCCTAAGAGACAAAATCGGAAGTATACTAAGAGGGGCAGCACCAGCAGCAGCAGCAAGAGCATGTTCCGATCACCGAAATGTAAGCTATCGCCCCTCCCAAGAGTACCTCATAAGAATATGAAGAAGCTACCTTGCGAGAAGACAGATGAGGAAATTGCTGCGGCCGTAGATGCCCATTATGAAAAGTGGAAGATTGACATGGCTAACAAGAAAAAGCCGATAGAGCCATTCTTCTCGGTCACCACAGAAGATAAAGCCAAAGCAGCTGCGCTTAAGATTCAGTTTCACCAACCCATAGCGCTCACATCAGACTATAATCGCTCTATTACCAAGTCGGCTGAGGCAAAAGAGCGGAGAGTCAAAAATGAAATTGCCCAGCTCGGACAACAGAAAAATCAATCGATCGAACCGCTCGAAGTGTACAATACTAATGAGTGGAGAGCCCAGGAGCGACATGATCCGAACATTGATCCAGAGTTTGTTCAACTGTACGGAGAAAAGGCCAAATTATATGGACTGTCTATTACTGAGTACATGAGCCGTATGGATGAGTTCGAGGGGTACCAACAAATAGCATACGTATACCGGCACGAGGCTCCTCTCGTCAAACCCGACTAGTCAAAGATCTACCAACAAAAATGCGAAGATTGCATAACTAGTATATGGAAGCCTCTGTTAAATCTAAAAATTGGATCTATGCTGGATATAAACACCATCATTATAGTCATGAAGATGGCTTCCTACTGACTGAATTTTCAGAATTATTTCAGTTTTACCAACGAGACGCCCTCGACAAAACTATCGCCAGTGCCTATTGTTTGTAAGTATTATTAATTTATGTAATTAAGTCTTTCTAGCTCAGCTCATTCATTGCTTGTATAATCTTAATCATCACTATACTAATTATATATGCAGAATGGAGATTCTCGAATGCAAAAAAGGACAAATCTATAACCTTGAGTTTGTTGACTGCAATTTCGTTCATGAAGTTACTCTAAAAACAAACCCAAAGAGACAGAGGATAACTTGGTACAAGCGTTGAAGTATTTCGGCAACAGAAGGGAAATACTATTTCCCTACAACGCTGGGTAAGTGTTACTGTCTTGTACATATTTTATTTTTGCTTACTCGATGTTAAGTGTATAATTGACTCGTGTTATATTTTGTTAGTGTGTCCAGCTTCCACTATATTCTGTTAATTATTGTTGTTGACAAAGGATTAGTAAAAGTCATGGACTCGAAACACACACCTTTAGAAAAGTGGGCGAACATGCAGGAATGCCTCCAGAAGGCTTGAAAACGGTTCACTGCCAACACTAGGGGTGTTTGGAAGCCAGAACTTACATTTTAACCATTGACTGTAAGTACTACTTGCTAGATCCACGCATCTCTTTGATTCTAGTTTCAATACCACCATTATCATGCTTGATTATTATTTTGATTGAACTCCGTTCTCGTAAAGTGCTTGAGGCAGGAAGCCGGAAATAACTTATGTGGATACTATGTCTGCGAGTTCATTTGCCAAACGACCAAAGAGAAGGGCGCATACCAGAACATCAAAAAAATTGAAGTATGATAAACAATAATTACAACTTTATTTTATTAGCATCAATTGTGTTTAGTTTCATTCATATATATTGATCCTCTTCTTTAAATTAGATCGAACGGATGCGGGACGGTCTTCTATCACAAGAACGCGTGCAAGCAATTTAAGAGGAAATTGCCGGATTTTTATTAGAACATGTCAAAGATCCGAAAGGAGAATACTATTACCCGGTTCATTTGGAAGGGTGAAGTGTAAAAAAAGATGTAATTAGATCAAATTCATGTGAGTACCGTTTGTAATTAATATGTTTCGACCAAGCACGACGAATGAGATGGTGTATAATATATTCGTGACCATGATGTGTAATATATATATATCGTGGTTTCATATATATATGTAGTACCATTAAATTGAATACAAAACACCAAACAAATAAATGAAAAAGAAAACACAAAACCTTGCCGCGGTACAAAAATGGCCCGGAATGCAGGGACCAACGATCCCGGTTCGTGCCACGAACCGGGACCAATGATCCACCCCCTCGTTGCGCGCAGGTCCACGTGGAGACCCATTGGTTCAGCACGAACCGGAACCAATAATCCACCCCCTTGTTGCGCGCGCCTACGTGGAGACCCATTGGTCCCGATTCATGTCCGAACCAGAACCAACATTGGTCCCAGTTCAAAACCGGAACCAATGGCCCTTATGAACCGAGACTATATGGCCTTTTTCTACTAGTGACGGTTTCGATCGCGCGTTAGGGTCGGCCCGGTAGAGATGCCCTAAGAACTCCACGGAAAGAGAAACAGAAGGACATACGATATACTGTACAGTACTTCACCGCAGTAATACGTTCGCGTGCAATCACCGCCTCACGTGTATGCATGTCTAGTGCTAGTGGTGGGTTGCGCGTCACCTCGCCTCAGCTCGGAGAAAAATGTGTACATACTAGTGGCACTAGGAAACGTACCTGTCGTTTCACTCAACGTCGCGCGTCACGTACGTAGCGATCCACACATTTATTCTGTACACGCCCACTCTCTCCATTCTCCACCGTCACCCTCCCGTCACCACCCTCGTCATGCATATGCCGTCGGTCCCGCCTTGCCCGGTAAATCCCCACGTATATCGCCATGCAAGTCAGAACCCGTGAAGTGAATAGTAGTACGGATTTTGCAGTGTTCATTTGCTACCGATTTCACGTTTTCTTATGCACCGTTGCTAGCAAGGCCTGGAGCATGCAGCCAGAGGGGATTAAATTATTTCCACACGAAGCACTTCATTTCCACTATGCCGGAAAAAAGAAAAGAAAAGTTGAACGCACTGTTTCAAACTTTCAGCAGCAGATTATTGTCGATCGATTCATTCGGGGCAACCAGCAGGAGCAGTAATCCCTGAACCGATGGAATATATGTAGGGCACGCATGATGGCTGCATGCGAACAGACTGCCACTCGAGATCGATCGCAGAATAATATCGGAGCTGCAGTGCATTGCACGGGCCTGCCGGCCGGATATCGGCGTGTCTCGCTGTCTCGTGTGGAGGCAGGGGGGCTATCGTACCTGAGTGCGGTCGATCATGAGACTGTCGTCTCGTTGTTTTCCAACCCCGACTCGATGACATTTCGCAGCATCACCTTAGTCTTCCACCGACTGATCGATGAGGCTGTCGCATGATCTGTACGGTGAGTCGCACCAAATTACCAGTGGTACCACGTAGATGTATGGATACGTGCGTAGCTCCAAGACCCCGCCGACGTCGCAGGTCGCGCGCGCGAGCACACCCATGTCGTTACCCCCGCAAAAACAAAAACATGTCGTTACAGGCCACATGACAAGACGGAGCGACTGTTGTCGCACAGGACAGCGCTTCCCTCTCCTTTTCTTTCCTTTTTTTTTTTTTAACAATCAATACCACATATATTTATAGTAACAAATAGTACATGGCAGAGATACATAAACTGTCTTCCACGATTACAAAATAAAGTCTAAAAGAAAACGAGTAAATCTCGAAGGTCTTGAAAATCTTCTTCTTCCATGACACAATCTTGTAGTTGTCTGAAGGCAGCCCAATAAACATGACACAGATGTCAAACCATAGACCTGTAAATATCAATAATGGTTCTCCCATAATTTTAATTTGAGCCGCAGTGCCAAGGCTACGTGCACGCACGCAGCCATTAGAGTAATCCATCAACATCGGTAAGAGTACCACCACCAGTATTCTAGGGAAAAGAAACCGAACAGCAGAGTCGACGTCGCAGGAAAGTTGAGAATACAAATCTCCATTGTCGAGGACATAGCAGACGGGACAAATATTGCGAGGATAATCCTCCTCGCGGCAACCATGAGAAAAAAATCCAAGATCGATCTGGCGAAGCAAGATCTGAAAGACCGTACCTATAGAACTTCAATCTTACAACACCACCATTAACGCCGGAAAGATCTCGTCGTCGAAGGAAGGGCTGAAGATCACTTACTGCGAACGATGACATCTCCATTGACATAGACGTCACGAAGATGCCTACCAAAACCCTAATCTAATCTTCTGAAAACACTATTTTTACTAAGAACTCTACTCATAGATCGGGTTCCCCACCCCTCGTGACCCGGCAAAGCCGGCCGGAGGAGGGGGAACCGATCTATGGAGGAGGAGGAGGAGGTGTTGCTATGTACGTAAATCAGCAAGGAAAACCCTGGAATTTACTTCTGAATCCACGGGCCGTGGGACTGATTTGAGCAATGCGGAACCTAGTGCAAGTGCTAGGAAAACGCCACCACCTCCTCCATCATACATTGATCCCCGTGATCGTACGAAACTCTGGAAAGTCTCTAATAAAATTGATGATTGGCAACATCGGCGGCCTCCCCCGAGGGGACCGCCGTGCCCAATGACGACATTAGGCTGGGGCAACCTGCGACTGATCAGGAACTCGTCTGTTTGGTACAGACGTATAAGCCCAGTCTAGTCTTCATCTGTGAGACTAGGCAAAGTAAAGAAAGAGTTGAAAATCTCCGTTTTCTAATTGGCATGAAGGAGTGCTTTCAGGTTAAAGGTATTGGCAAGGGCGGTGGCCTGGCCCTCTATTGGACTGAGGATGTGATGGTGGACCTTCTATCTTTCAGTAAGTACCACATCGATGTTCACATCAGAGGCGGACCGTATGATCGCATGTGGCGAGGATCCTTTATCTACGGGGAACCAAAGGCTTGTGATCGTCATCATGTGTGGACTATGCTTAGGCAAATTCGGGACCGCTCTGATAGGCCCTGGATAATGCTCGGTGATTTCAATGAAGCTCTCTGGCAAGAAGAGCACTTCTCCCAAACTGCTCGGTCTGAACGTTTGATGATGGACTTTTGAGAGGTTCTATCACACTGCGACCTTCATGATATTGGTTTTGTTGGGACCCCCTGGACCTTCGACAACAAACAGAAGGGCGATCGGAATGTCAAAGTGCGTTTAGATAGAGCTATTGCGTCTCCGGCGTGGTCTTCTCTGTTCCCGGAGCACAGACTGCGTCACATCGCTTCTACTAGATCTGATCATTGCCCCATATTGCTGTCCGCGGAGGTGGTGAACAACTGCAGGTCTAGTAGACCTATCCGATGATATGAGGTTGTGTGGGCACGCGATCCTACCCTTGTTGCGGCCGTTGAGGAGGCCTCACTAGTAGAAACCAGGCCATTAGCCCTGGTTCGTAAGGACCTTTAGTCCCGGATTGCGAACTGGGACTGCCAAAGCGGGACTAAAGGTCCTGCCTTTAGTCCTGGTTCTGTTACGAACCGGGACTAGAGGTCACCACGTGGCCCGGCGAGCCGCGCTAGGCTGGAGGACATTTAGTCCCGGTTCGTAAAGGTTCCCTACCGCGGCAGCGTTTTGGGCCATTTGGCTGCCGTGGCAGGAGATGGGGTTTTAGGGTTTTGTGTTTTTCTTTTCATTTTGTGTTCAGTTATTTTTCATTCTGTGTTTTCATTACAGACAAGTTTTCGTATACATACACAACGCTACTACACAGTACTTGTACACGTTGATCATATATAATATAATTTCTCTTACAAGCATATACATGCACGGAGGTCGATCATTACATGGAGTCCCAACCGGGTCCAGAGCCTGTCTATTTGATTACATGGAGATCATTATACGGATGCTGTAGGGTCTATCTATAGAGTATTCTCCGTATGGGTCTCCTCGTCGACAAAAAATCCAGCCAATTCCTCTTGGATTCCTAGTAGGCGGTCTTGTGGTAGGAGCTTGTCCCGCACCGCCTCCAACTATAAAGAAGGAGATCATATGAATTCGACTCAACACAACTTTTTGTAATAAAAATAAAGGGTGAATATATTGTTTACTTACTCGAACAGTTTCCAAGGGCTTCTTAGTAGTGATGCGAATAAACTCGCACATGTAGAATCCACATAGATTAGTCTCATGTGGCTGCGCCACACACTTTACAAGAATATAATTCAATCAAATAATAACTCTAGCATGATAAATGTACGTAAAGTAGAATTAAATAAATATGCAGACCTAGCTCGTACTACTTACCGAGACCGATTTAAAAAATAGCTCCTCATGCCATTGACCGCAGACCTTGTTCTTGAACCATTTCCAAACCCTACCCGACAAAGAAAATGAATGTATAAGTTAATAGCTACTTGATATCCTAGAAAATGAACGAAAGAAACCGATATAGTGCGATAATGGTTGAAATTACCTCTGGTGCGTATCGATAATGATGCGGTTCTCTTCCATGTCTTTGTTTAGTGAGTCCATGATGTGCACTCTTTCCAAGTCAACTGAAATGCTTAGAAGAATCCAGTGGTAGCTACACAAAGTTTACATACGTCAGTAACTCATCATTACACTGAACATCGAGTAAGAAAAAGTTAATGTGTAAAAGGCAATAACACACTCACCTGAAGTGGTAAGGAAATAATATTTCATTACAGAAATGTTGGTTCGTGAGAAACCGGAGCAAGTTTTGCTCGGTCTCCAGTGGCTTATCCTTTAGCACATCCCCATTAACTTGATGTGGGTCAATGAACCCAAATCCGTTGATAGCCTTTATTTTACATTCAAGAATCTTCAATCTGCATCATTATATATAGCGTACAAAAAATATAGTGAGTATACTTACCGGCAATAAATTGAACAAGCTAAGCTAGAGACTTAATTATATAAATAAAGTAATCACTTACAGACAATAGGAACTGAGGATAGATTTGTCGAGTTCCTTTAGATCGAATAACTGAAAGAATTCTGTAAATTCAATAGGGACCTCGTCTTCAGCGAAGTAATGCTCTTTTCGAACTTTCACTATGAGTCAATATCGCTATTCTTTTGATACTTTCATGTACCATTCATGCAATCGTCGCATTTTTGTTAGCATATCATGAAGCCTCTCAGAACTGACCAGAGGATCTGTGAACAAATTTGGGTGCTATCTCAGCCTTGGGCATATGATCGCCGTGAATAATGTCATGAATAGACATATTACATTGCTCGGCCAATATCTTAGCCGTTTCCAGATCCATAGGTTCTCCCCCATATAGTTCAGGTTCGTGTATGTACACCTGGAGCGGGGGGAGCGATTGATTTGCTTGTTTCCCCAGCTGGGGAACGTCTCGTTTGGTTCTTCGGATACCACTCGATTGTTTTGCTTGTTTCCCTAGCTGGGGAATATCCGTTCTGATGCTTCCGCTACCACTCGACTGTTTTGCTTGTTCCCCCTGCTGGGGAACGTCTTTTGTGATGCTTCCTCTACCACTTGCTCTTCTGTTTCAATGACTTCTGAAGACATCGTGTATAGTCAACTAGCGCATTTAACTGATCTTGGGATGGCTGCGTCAGTAATTTCCTAAAGTGCTCCTTGGTTTCCGGCTTTATTTGGACCTCTAGCTCAGGTTGTTTCTTTTTAAAATGAGCATCCACTTTGGCCCGTACGACCGCATCAGTCTCCTCATCGGTCAGGTCGTAAGCCCTCTTGGGAGGAACCGGCGGTACTCTTGGGAGGGGCGACAACTGTCGCTTTGGGCGTCGGTTATCACTCGACGGAGCGGTGCTATTCTTCCGCTTTTGGCCCTTAGTAGGTGGAGGCGGCTGCGTAGATTGAGATGGACTCGTGTTGAGGTCATGGATTGTACTTGGAGGTGGTGAACTTTTACTGGGAGGAGACGGGGCCCTTGGAGGTGGACTTTTACTGGGAGGAGATGGATTATCTCTCGCTGGAGAAGGTGACCTTGAAGGTGATGGATTATTTCTCGCTGGAGAAGGTGGCCTTGGTGGCGAGCCTGGAAACTTGATGTATTCCTTTTTCCAAAGAATGAAGCCACTCGTGACTTCTCCCAGTGTCGTCTCCCCTTCACCTCTAGGGAAGTCAAGTAGTAGTGACTGACACAGGGGTTGAACTTCATCAACACCGACACGAGCATAGCCAGCTGGAATCGGATTGCAATGGTAGGTCGCTCCTGGTGCAGAAGGTAAAGCAAAGCCGACCGCCACGTTCATGGATATGTTCTTCAGTTCAACATCCAGCTCACAACTAGTCTTCTCCTTAATTGCATCCACGGGGTACACATCCATCGTTGCATCATTACCGTGGCCCTCCGTGGAAGCCACACTTCTTTTCCGTTGCGATGGGTCGACTATACTGTCTAGTGCAGTATCTTGTTGTCGGAGTCCTTTAAGTTCATTAAGCTCCTGCCGATGCTCCTGTAGCATGGCTTCAAACCTCACGAACCGCTCCGCATCCTCCTCTTTTTGCCGCTTTGTTTTTCTCGATCGGCTTCTATACGTGTCAAGGTCCTTGGGAAACCCGATAGCCCATGGACAAGAAGGTCCGAACCCTCTTGTTCGTCCAGCCTTTTCAGGATTCCCAAGAGCCTTTGTCAGCTCATCGTTCTCTCTGTTGGGAACAAACTTTCCCTCTTCATCCTCTTTTATCACTTTAATAAGATCATCTTTGGGTCCAGCAACTTCTTAGGCTGCAACAATCTCGCCTATTTTTGGGTCATACGATGCCCCATGCCCGATTAACCAATTTCTTGACCTCAAGGGCCAACCAGACATTGCTGGAGTGACCCCTTTAGCCGCCAGGTCGGCCTCGGCTTTATCCCACTTAGGCATGGCAGTCTTGTAGCCACCTGTGCCCATATGATGGTGATATTTATTTTTGCCTGCATTTAGCTTATTCTTTTCTGACATTGCCACAGCTGGTGCCGAGGTCTTGTATTCCACAAATGCGGCCCAGTTATCCTCCTACTTCTCTAGTGGGCCAGTGAATGGAGGAGTTTTTTTCTTCAAGACATATTTGTGGTACAATCTTTTCTTCCATTCCTTCAATAGTTCGTCCATCTTCTTAAGAGCCCACTGCTTGACTTTCCTCGTCATTTGCTGTGTGAGCTCATCAGTCTCCAAGACTGGTAGGGTGAAATGTGTCATGAGAGAATTTCACATCGCATCTCTCGCTCTATCATCTACAAAACTAGCCCCAACTGGATCCCTTTCCTTTCCTGGCTTATTCCACTCTCGCGTGGTGATCGGGATGGTGTCTCTAATAATCACTCTGCATTGATGTACAAATGCATTCACAGATTCTTTGGGCTCCAACGTTTGACCCAGCGCAGAGACTAAGTCAATGCTGAAACGGACATCAGCGGGCAACTTTGGTGCCGGGCCTCTTGTCCTTGTAGAAGATTGGCCGGATGTGGAGGTCTAAGAGAAGAAACATTCGTCAGTACATATATACGAATCAATTAGTGCATCTATACTAGTGATCGATCGGTAGAGGCTTTATATACCTCGACGGAGTTTGTTATTATTAAGGTGTCTTCACCATGGTTTCCACCATGGTCAGCACCATCGTCTCCACTATCGTCTCCATCCTCGTCTCCTCCAGACAAATTAAGATACTGGGAGTCATCATCATAACCCCTTGTACCCTCATCTATCATGTTGAAAATCTCATGTTCGTTCTGTCTACCGTCCATAACTTAACTAATACAGAAAAGAATATTGCATTAAGTAAAAGAATACTCCAATTGCGACATCTCGGATACAGAAAAAAGATTACGTACTAATAATGAAACAATTTTGCATTAAGATAAAGTACAATAATATAAGATAAAGTACATTATTAATACATCTCACTCATATCTCGCTAATAAGATAAAGTATAATAATAATCAAACTAGCGAACTCGGCTATCGCGTTCTGTGCCACGATAGCTCTGCACCCAGAGAAGAGGAACCATCACCAGAGAATAGCTCGGGTGAGATCCGTGAACCTGCCAGATATTGGAGAACCTAGTCTCCAAAAGATACATATATCGCCGTACATGCCCGTCCTCCTCCCTGATACGACGACGTACCACCTCCTCAGGGGCCGGCTCCATTTGCACCGCTCCTGGACCTCGTGGACGCTACCAAAGAAGCTCCGGGTCGACGATGATACCCGGATTCCTCACCAAGGTACGAGTCCCGACGGGTAGCACCTCCCAGTGCCAACCCGGCGGAGCCCAGGTTCAGACATCCCTGGAACCGACGGAGTCCAGTAGGCTCGGACGAGGAGGACGCGACATAACTAAATAATAGCAATAAACAATCATAAAACATAAATAGTAACTAAATCACTAAGTATTGCCCTAATAACCCTAACTAAGTATATATTCTAACTAAATCCCTAACTAACTAAGTATTATAACTAAATCCCCAACACTAATCCTAACTAAATCACTAACACTAACTAAGTATTCTAACTAAATCCCTAATAACACTAACCCTAACTAAATCCCTAACACTAAGCCTAACTAAATCTCTAACACTAACCCTAACTAAATCTCTAACACTAACCCTAACTAATGTATGGGTTCCGTGTATGAAAACAATGATTTTTACCCTACGCCCCTGAACCCCTGATGTTGCCAAGACCTATCTATTAGTAATACAGTAATGGGAGGGGCTTTTCGCGAACTTACCCTTGAAGACCGAAAAGCGTTGTCAACACTCAGGAGATCGTGGTTGATGTAGACGAGCCGAAGCCGACCTCAAGGTCGTGATGAAGTCCTTGCGCTCCTTTGGCTCCAATGACTTGAGTGCCTCAAGTGCGACACCTCGCGGGGAGTTACACACGTCCGGTGCCTGACGATGACTCCCGCTTCCCCGATCCAGCAACAGTTGCAAAAGTAGAGCTCCTGGATCCGAATCCCGCAGCGCGATGGCGCTCAGCGGGGAAGATGTCTCTCGTTCGCGCAGTCCGAACTTGGGACCATGGTCACGAGAGAGATAGGGAGAGAGAGAAAATATCAATTGGAGGTCCTCCCAAAAGTGAGAATACCTTTATTGAATATTGTGTGTATTTATCTGGCCAAATACCCCTACTATATATAGGACGAGGAGGGGCTACACCCTCCCTCAAAGTCCAGGGTGGGACTAAAGGAGGGGGATATGTGGGGAGGCTTGTCGGCCAGCCCCCACCCATGGGCCCCATGTGGGGCAAGCCCACTAGGGCCGCCGGCCACCCCCTAGGCCTCTCCTAGGGGTGTGGTCGCCTCTTGGGCCTTTTCCCCTGCGGGAATTGATTTTATCTTTTATTAAATAAATATGAATAAATGATTAAATCAATATTTAACATTCATTCACATATTATTCAATCTCCGTGGTTATGGAACACTTCCACCTCCACTCCGGACATCCTCCGGACTTACCGAAACCCTTCCGGTTTTCTCTCTACTATTCTTCGGCGATTCTACCGATGCTATAAACACTCTCTAAGCATCATCAAGCCCTTAAGCGTGATACCCCACGATTCAGAAACACTCCAGACATGGTCGGGACACTCCCGCACCAATGATCGAAAGAGGGACCTGGATGGCCATGTGACCCATGTGCACTCCATGAAGATGTTCCGTCATTTGAACCGGGACAGTCGTGTCTTATTCCCTTTCTCTCTCGATACTTGCATTACCCGAGATCTGATCAATGACATCACCATGTTGTGTTCAATCTCGTTACCAAACAATGCTACTTGACTCATTCTAACAAGTGATATCCCAGTGATCAAATCACACGTCGCGCAACTATTGGATATAACCTCTCTGAGTGGGCCCTTGAGTATCTTCCTGTCACATGGACGGACAAATCCCGCTCTTGACATATATTGCCTCTACGGTTTCCTCTGAGTACCTGAACACGCCTTTATAACCACTGTATTACCAAGTGGCGCTTGATGCTATCTAAGCACTCTCGGGAGACAGTGATTGATATAGCCTCACGGTCTAAGGAATAGTCTACAAGGATCCATTTCTAATCATCGTAACTTGAACTTCGTGACATGATCGGGTCACGATGTTTAGGTTGGGTATTGGCTCATCATATCATTCTCCGAATGAGTTGACTCCATTTCCAACTGGCATAAATGCCACATGATAAGGAAATATGATCATTTGTTGACCAATGAACCAGTGACTAGAGTTTCACTAGGAACTCCTGGTTGTTTGTATATCACACGTGTATTGATGTTTCCACTCAATACAGTTCTAGCATGATATAAAACTTAATCATAAACTATATGAAATATGATAATAGTCCTTATAACTATTTGTCTCTAGGGCATATTTCCAACAGTCTCCCACTTGCACTAGAGTACAAATACACTAGCTGTATTTGTTCTTAATCATAACAGATTGAACTTGCACTAGATTACAAATAGTCCCAGGATTACCATTTTTGCGAGACATAACAGATTGGATATCACAGTACATCATCCATTACAAACCATAAATAAGGTCTTACACAAATAAAGGATCTCATGATCTAGTCTTAATACAGCAAGCAGCGGAATAGATAATAAGCGTAGCGGTGGGGTCAATCTTCAGGGGCACAGGCAATGCTGACGATGGAAGATAGTCCTAGTTATCATAGCCGTCCTGCTGTCCGTCATCTTGGTAGTCTCCTTCATAGTCTGGCCATAGGAATAGCCAGGGACAAAAGCCATGAGTACTCTTTAAGTACTCGCAAACTACCACTAACAAGTAGTATAGTTCTAGTGTAAAATGCTAACTCTAAGTTTACTTATAAAGTTAAGTTTGAAACCTAAGCTGAGTTCTGAAACAAAGAAAGATAAAAGAAGTTTGAAAACACCTAAGTGGGAACTTAATCATCAAAGTCACAACCCTGTTGTGGTCAAGTCAAGATTCATCATTCACTTCATAAGTCATTTTGAAAACATCTGACAACGAAACAGTATGGCCACTCCAACTGTCCATAACCGCGGACGCGGCTATTCGAATAGTTTGACACTCTGCAGAGGTGGTACACTTTCACCACAAGATTCGATACATCTGTCAGGGATAACCCTGAATCATCATACTTAGTATGCAGATAATCAAACATAACCTTTCCTTTACACACTCTAGTATAAGCACCTCTCCTATGAGCATGGCCTCCCAACCATGACCATCTGTCATCTTGGGCACTACACAGGTGGACAACATTGAGAGGTAGCCTCAGCTCAAACCTCTCCCACGAGGGAACTAATACTAATGCATATAAACTTCCGATTAAGCCTTACCCAATTCAGGTATTGTTGTTGTACGGTAAAATTGGAATGGTATCGCATCCAAATCCAACCATAAGTTTTTGTAAAAGGGCTAAGGCTCATGCCTCAACATTTTCATCGTCATAAACCATTTGTGTTTCTCAACACATGTCAAAACATCTCAATAGAATGACTCATCATTCCAAGGTTTTCACAATTCATTTTCACCAAGTGTTCCCATCTAAAGTGAGTCAAGTTTTGATTTAGCTCTAACTACTAAGTTAAGAGTGTTCACTAATGTGGAATGTCAAGATCAATCTCATGCCATAGAATGACATCTAAGGGTATCTAAATAGGTCAAGTTTTATACTCTTTATGCTACCTTCAAAACAAATAAAGGACTTTAATAAAGTAAAGAAGTAAAAGCTTGGAAATAACACTTGGGGTAGGTAATAGTAAAAATGGTATAACCAATAATGCCTAATGCATCTTGCTTAGGTTATCTAGATTACAAGTGTTAGCTTGCAAGGGTTCACTGGTATAGGGCTAGCTTGCCTTGGATAGTGCAGTGGTTGAAGTTTTCTTCCTCCTCCTCTTGGTAGAACTCCTCCTCCTCGTAGGCTTGGTCGGTACTATCTTCTATAAATACATACGGAGTACACAATCACCAAACAATACTTAAATAGTCTACTTAGCACTCTAAAGCACACATTTGATGATCTATTATCATCACAAGGTTTAATTAACTATATTTATTCTTTTTATTTGAGAAAAGTAATTTCTACTCATTGAAAATAACTAAGATTTAATATTCTCCAATTAAAATATGGGATCATGTGGACACATGTCATCACCACATATTCTAACATATGGGAATGTGATTTAAGGGTTGGATCACTTTTAATTGGGTTTAAGTTTAATAATTAAGTATTTAAAGTGACTAGAAATGCATATATAGCATTATTTTGGTACTAGTCCAAAGTCACTGCACGTAAACCTTAATATTATTACATATTCAGATAGGTATGGTTAAATGTGATTTTTGAGGGTTGGAATCAACTCAAAAGCTATTAGGGTTGATTTTATAAAAAAAATTGAATGTGCAAATGCTTATGTCTTGTTATTTTTACTAGGAGAGATCTCTAACTCTAAATGAATTAAATCCAACGGTCTTGGATAGATCTTTTCGTAGGCTTTCCAAAAAAATTGGAATCACTCAATTTGGTTCAGTAAAACTCTCTAAATTGATTTTTAAACTAAGGGACAGAATTGAGTTCAAACCTAAATAGAAAATAGATTTGAAATAACTGGGTCGCGCGGGAAATGAAATGGGACGGCCTAGTGACGCTCAGCGGTGCAGAGGGCGGCTGACAGGTTGGTCCCGCTTGTCAGCGAGACTTAAAACCCGAAACGGTATCGGACGATCTGGCCGCTACGATTAGAATAGAGATCAACGGTCCACAGTCGTCGTCGACGACGGACTCGTCGCCGGCGATACCGAACCCTAAACGGCCAGTGGGGGGTACGGTGAGGGCATACCAGGGCTCCAGCTACTGCAGCGAGGCGGGCAAACGAACTGGACGGCGACGGCGGACTCGGGCGAGGTCGCGGCAGCCCCAGGGGTGGACGAAATCGGCGGGGACTTCTCCTCCTCTGCAGCGGGCTCCTCCAGCGCAATTCCAGTGAACTAGGGCTCGAGCGGCTCTAGCGAGAGAGGGGAAATGCTCAGGGGGGAGAGCGGAGTGGAATGGTGTGAGGAGTTTGTGCTGGAGTGGCCTCCTTTTATAGGCTCGACGGTGAGACTGAGTGGTGTGGGCAGGCGTCTCCGGCGAGGGCGGTACAGGGGGCTATCAGCGTGGATGAGGTAGGCGGACGGTGGCTTCCCTCCTGGCGGTGCTCTACCGCTTAATGGCGCGGCTAGGGGCGGTGGCGTTTGGTCGGGAGCGTCGTGCGCTCTGGGAGACAGAGGCGGTGCTTGACGCGGCGCTCGACGACTATGGGTAGCACGGCGGCGCACGGCCGTGTCTGGTGGGGTGCTGGGGTCGAGGCGGAGCGGCGTGCACGGTGTTGGGTCGATGGGCGGTCTGTGGTGTGCTGGCGGTGAGGGCGCTCTGGCGCGCTCTGGCTACGCGCAGAGAGAATGGGCGGCAGTGCTGGGGTGTGGTCCAGGGCCTGGCTAGGCTTGGGGAAGGGGCAGGGAGGTGCGGTAGGGTTAGGTGGAGCTAGTGGTGGTGCTGGAACGGCGCGGCACTATCTCTGGCGCATTACCCTCTTCTGGCCAGCGGTGACCACAAAGTGGCGGCGCTCCACTGCTGATGTGGCTTAGGGGTAGGCCGGTGGGGTGTTGGTTGGACTCAGGGGGACAAGGATGATCAATGCAACTCAAATTGCTCGACAAGATTTGATCAAAAACAGTAATAGTTAGGCTAATTTGATTATGTCTGCAAGGTGTTCGACACAATGGCCGCATGAACAAAATATTTGAATTTTGGGCTGATTTTTGGTGGAGTGTTGTATCTTATGCTTGAGCTTCTAAGTGTGCTTGGGTTTTACAAGTGGAGTTCATTTGTGTGGTTTTTGAATAAGTGTGATCTATACATATGAACTACATTCAAATTTCAAATGTCATTTAAATTCAGTGTTTGAAAGTTTTTGGGGTGAAACAAAGTGGGCCTTGCTACATCACTAGTTATACTAGCAAGGGGTGCAAAGATCCACATTTGTTTCTGTTAGGATTTGAGTTCTTGGAATAGCCAAAGTAGGCATGATGATTAAAATGGCCCAAATGACCATTTGCTTATTTTATTCTTTTTTATTTGTTTTTCTTTGGGATTTGCTTGGGAATGATCTAGATGATGTTTAATTCACCTAAGAATCAGTTTACAACCAATGGATCACTTAATCATGGCAATTCAAAATAACTCCTATTTAAATGCACACTCATATGAATGCTTTAATATTTTTTAATGGAAAAGTTTTTGTTAACTATAGATTTTGATGATTTGGATCTTAATAACCTTGGATTAGAGTTTTGGGATGTTACATACACATGGGAGGGTAACAACTAAAATATCAACGCCCACACACTACATCTTGTGTGTTCTACTCGTACTAGCATTACTACACATAGATCTAGCTCTCATACCACTGTAGGGGTTCCGCATATGAAAATAATAATTTTTACCCTACGCCCCTGGACCCCTGATGCTAAAAGGACCTATCTATTAGTAATAAAGTAACGAGAGGGGCTTTTCACGAACTTACCCTTGAAGATTGAAAAGCGTTGTCAACGCTTAGGAGAGTGTGGTTGATGTAGACGAGACGAAGCCAACCTCAAGGTCGTGATGAAGTTCTTGCACTCCTTTGGCTCCAGCGACTTGAGTGCCTCAAGTGCGACACCACGCGGGGAGTTACACATGTCCGGTGCCTGACGATGACTCCCGCTTCCCCGATCTAGCAGCAGTTGCGGAAGTAGAGCTCCTGGATCATTCCAAAAGTGAGAAGACCTTTATTGAATATTGTGTGTATTTATCTGGCTAAATACCCCCACTATATATAGGGGGAGGGGGTACACCCTCCCTCAAAGTCCCGGGGTGGGACTAAAGGAGGGGGAGAGGTGGGGAGGCATGCCGGCTAGCCCCAACCCATGGGCCCCACGTGGGGCAAGCCCACTAGGGCTGTCGGCCACCCCCTAGGCCTCTCCTAGGGGTGTGGTCCCCTCTTGGGCCTTTTCCCCTCCAGGAATTGTCCCATTAAGCCCTTTGACCGTTTAATTGATTTTCTCTTTTATTAAATAATTATGAATAAATGATTAAATCAATATTTAACATTCATTCACATATTATTCAATCTCTATGGTTATGGAACACTTCCACCTCCACTCTCGACATCCTTCGGACTTATCGAAACCCTTCCGGTTTTCTCTCTACTATTCTTCGGCGATTCTACCGATCCTATAAACACTCTCTGAGCATCATCAAGCCCTTAAGCGTGATACCCCACGGTTCGGGAACACTCCAGACATGGTCGGGACACTCCCGCACCAATGATCGACAGAGGGACCTAGATGGCCATGTGACCCCTGTGCGCTCCACGAAGATCTTTCGTCGTTTGAACCGGGACAATCGTGTTTGATTCCCTTTGTCTCTCGATACTTGCATTGCCTGCGATTTGATCAATGACATCACCATGTCGTGTTCAATCTCGTTACCGAATAATGCTACTTGACTCGTTCCGATAAATGATATCCCTGTGATCAAATCACATGCTGCGCAGCTATTGGATATAACTTCTCCGAGTGGGCCCTTGAGTATCTTCCCGTCACATGGACGGCCAAATCCCGCTCTTGACATATATTGCCTCTACGGTTTCCTCCGAGTACCTGAACACACCTTTATAACCACTGTATTACCAAGTGGCGCTTGATGCTATCTAAGCATTCTCGGGAGACAGTGATTGTTATAGCCTCACGGTCTAAGGAATAGTCTACGAGGATCCATTTGTAATCATCGTAACTTGAACTTCACGACATAATCGGGTCACGATGTTTAGGTTGGGTATTGGTTCATCATCTCATTCTCCGAATGAGTCGACTCCATTTCCAACTGGCATAAATGCCACATGATTAGGAAACATGATCATCTGTTGACCAATGAACTAGTGACTAGAGTTTCACTAGGAACTCCTGGTTATTTGTATATCACACGTGTATTGATGTTTCCACTCAATACAGTTATAGCATGATATAAAACTTAATCATAAACTATATGAAATATGATAATAGTCCTTATAACTATTTGTCTCTAGGGCATATTTCCAACAACTAAATCCCTAACACTAACCCTAACTAAATCTCTAACACTAACCCTAATTAACTAATTAAATCCCTAACACTAACTAAATAATTAAACTATAATATCCCTAACCCTAATTGATCACCTGCAAGGGCGGCGGAGGGCGCGGCGGCGGCGAGCTCCTCCACGGGCGGCACGGGTGGTGGCGCGGCTGCTGGCTCTTCGTCGGCGGGCGATGGAGCGGCTAGCTCTCCTCGGCAGGCGGCGGCGCGGGCGGTGGCGCGGCGTGCTCCTCCTTGGGCAGCGGCGTGGCGTGCTCCTCCACGGGCGCAGGAGGCGGCGGTTCGTCGTCGGGAAGAAGATGGGCTGTTCCAGGTCGTGGCTAGACCCGGGGTGGAGGTGGGGGTATTTATAACCCCAAACTTTAGTCTCGGTTTGTATTACAAACCGGGGCTAAAGGTGTTTTCGGCCCGCCGCTCTTCCCCCGCGCCATACCCCTTTAGCTCCGGTTTGTAATACAAACCGGGACTATAGGTCACCCTTTAGTCCCAGTTTGTATTACAAACCGGGGCTAAAGGGGGTTTTTGGAGCCAAAAAGAAAAATGGTTTATAGTTTTCAGAAAATTATGTATTATATATCAAAATTTTCAGAAAAAGAAGATCTATAATTTAAATCTATTATCATACTTTATTATACAACTTAAATGAAATTATCTATTGTTTAACAAGTATTATATTTAGTACAAATGTTGGAAAAATATAGTTTATTATTGAAAAACAGAAAAATACATATAATATACCAAAATATTCAAAAAAATAATATACTCATTAGAAATATAATATTTAATACTAAAACTAGTAACTAGGACTAAAACATATTTCGGGGGCCTTTAGTCCCGGTTGGAGCCACTAACCGGGACTAGATATTTCCCGCTATTTTCCCCGCTTCCCGCCATTTGCCCCGCTTCCCGCCATGTTTTCCCACCATGTTTGATGCTCGAGGAGACCAAGGCGCTGTGCGCCTCCAATTAGCCATGCCCGCCGGGGTACCGGCTACCCGCCGGCTAGATGCTGAGCGCTGGAGGGGTTCCTGTTCCTCCTGTGCCTCAAGGTTCAGCCCGCCAGGCGGCCATCACGAACCACTTCTACCTTGAGCTCACGCCGGAGCAGCAGATGGATCCCCATTGGGATCCCAACAAACTCGACACCTGGAATGCCTTCTTCGCAAACAGACGGGAAAGGAAGCTCTCCAGGTACGAGGGTGACTGATGACCCACAAGTATAGGGGGTGTATTGCAGTATTTTCGATAAGTAAGAGTGTCGAACCCAACGAGGAGCAGAAGGCGCTGGCTAGTGGTATGGATCAGGAATTCTCTGCAAATACTTAGCAAACGGATTTTTAGGTGTTTTTGATAAAACAAGTAAACAAAGTACGAGTAAATAAAAGACAGTAAGAATGAATGCAGCAAGTGGCCCAATCCTTTATGCAGCAAAGGACAAGCCGGTTGTATTTCTATAGATGACCAAACATTCTTGAGGACACATGGGAAGACTGTCAAGTGCTTTCGCTTCATATAGTCGATTAATCTTCTCTAGCTTGCTAAGTGTTGTGTGGGTGAACCTGTGCTAATGTACCGCCCCATCCAAGACCAAATACATACTTGTGATTAAACCCCCTTGCAAACATCCGTAAGTACAAGAAAGTAATTAAGGTAGAAACCTAACCACAGCTTTAAACTCTAAGACCCTTACGTCCCTTGTGCAATGGTTTCCTAACAGGGGTTCAGGTTTTTGTCACTCCGGCAACCCCTACGATTAGTAGCCAAATACACAATGCATTCCCCTAGGCCCATATAGGTGAAATGTCATGTAGTCGACGTTCACATGACACCACTAGAAGAAGTACACCACAACTTAAATATCAAACTATTGAATCTTTCTCAACATAACTCCACTACTAACAACATGACTTCTCCCAGGTCCTCAAGAACAAAATGATCTACTCACAAGACATCATATGGATCATGATCAGAGATGGAATAATGATGTATAACAATCTGAACATAAACAATAATTCAACGGTTCACTCAATAGCGTCAACTACAAGGAGTAATCAACACCGGGAAAGTTTCCCCTATGAACTATGCAAGATTCAACGCAATTGTTACAGCAATATGGAGATGGTGATGAGGGTGCTGATGGTGATGATGGTGGTGATGATAATGATGATGATGATCCTGATGAAGTCCAGCTTGATGGTGGTGTTGATGGCGACGATGTCCCCTCTCCGGGAAGGAATTCCCCCGGCAGAAATCTGTCTGCTGGAGAGATCTTTCTCTCTCGGTGTTTTCCGCCCGCAGAGGCAGCGGAATCTTTCTGTGGTCGCTCCCCGAGTCTTAGGGTTTCGGGAGGTTGATATACGCTAGAGGGGAGAGGCTAGAGTGGGCCAGGGCGGCCACACCACTCCCTGGCGCGGCCTAGGCCTGCCCGCGCCATGGGGTGGTGTGGGCCCCCTGTGGCCCACCTCCACTCCATCTTCTGGAATCATTAGTCTTCTGGAAAAATAGTATTTTCCGTATATTTTCCCAGATTTTCTGATCTTCGCGAATTTTGCCTCCAAACAACACCTTTTCCATTAGAATCCTGACTGCAGCGGTCCATGCTCCAAAGGTCATCAACCATGCAAAAATAGATGAAATAACATAAGTATCACCTCTCAATACGAAATATATCAATGAATAATAGTGAATTAAGACATAGAATAGTGATGCAAAATGGACGTATCAGTGACGGCCCGCCCCTAGTGAACCACAACGAGGCCGGTTACCTCCCTTGGTGGGCGAACCGGACTATCGCCAGCGTGATGCGCTACATCGCCATGGGAGACCATCCTCGCCTGAGGTACCCACACTTTCACCAGCCGCATAGCCACAAGAATGGTGGTGGTCATGAAGGCCTAGGGCATACTGGGGTCATCGAAAGCCCCCTCCTCCGCGCGTCGTGAATCCGAGGCCGGAGTGGCAGGTGCCCCCTCCCCTGTTCCCCCGTGCACAAGCTGGGGAAGGGCTGAGGATCCAGCCGCGTGCTACGAGCGACGATGATGACGATGACGATTCTGAAGACGACCCTGAAGCTGTGTACTATAGGGCTAGATATGATTATGACTAATTTTTATGTTTTAATATTAATAAATGTCTGGCCACAGCAATTTGCAATACTACCTATTGAGATCGAGACAGTTCATATCCATATATATAAGCAGATCATTAAAAATAAAGGTTTAATAATATTGTACATCACCAACATCCACACATCTCTATTGTTAGGGTTTTCTTCTAATCCGTAACCATGGAGCATTTTCCTTACTTAACGGGATGCTTGGGTCATCCTTCACAGCAAAGGGCGGAATTTCATGAAACTTATCATAATCTTCTGACATGTCCGTCTTATCCTCCACCCCCACGATGTTTCTTTTTCCTGAAAGAACTATGTGGTGCTTTGGCTCATCGTATGCTATATTCTTTTGCTTATCTTTCCTTTTTCTCATTTTGGTAGACATGTCCTTCACATAAAAAACGTGAGCCACATCATTGGCTAGGACAAATGGCTCATTTCTATATGCAAGGTTGTTGATATCCACTGTTGTCATTCCGTATTTCTTGTCTACCTCAACCCCGCCTCCTGTCAGCTTGACCCATTTGCACTGAAACAAAGGGACCTTAAAATAAGGTCCATAGTCAAGTTCCCATATCTCCTCTATGTAACCATAATTTGTATCCTTTTGCCTATTATCGTCTGTTGCATCAAATCGGACACCACTGTTTTGGTTGGTGCTCTTTTTATCTTGGGCGATCGTGTAAAATGTATTCCAATTTATCTCGTACCCTTGGAAAGTCAATATAGCCGAAGATAGTGACCTGGACAACAAGTACAACTGCTCTCCAATATTTATGTCATTCATGAGATGTGTCTGCAACCAACCGCCGAAAGTACTCATGTGTTCATCTCTAATCCAGGAGCCAGGCTTCCCCGGGTTGTTGGAGTGTACAATATTCTTGTGTTCCTCGATATACGGAGCCACCAAGGTGGAACTTTGCAGAACTGTGTAGTGTGCTTTAGTGACAGAATGCTCGTCCGTACATATCCTTGCTTTTTTTCCTAGCGTGCCTTTTCCACTAAGTCTACCCTCATGTCGTGATTCAGGAACACCGATGGGCTTAAGGTCAGGAATAAAGTCAACACAAAACTCAATGACCTCCTCTGTTCCATATCCCTTTGAGATGCTTCCTTCTGGCCTAGCACGGTTATGAACATATTTCTTTAACACTCCCATGAACCTCTCAAAGGGGAACATATTATGTAGAAATACAGGACCAAGAATGTTAATCTCTTCGACTAGGTGAACTAGGAGGTGAGTCATAATATTGAAGAAGGATGGTGGGAACACCAACTCGAAGCTGACAAGACATTGGACCACATCTTTATGTAACCTTGGTAGACTATCTAGACTGATTACCTTCCGAGAAATTGCATTGAGAAACGCACATAGCTTCACAATGGGTACTCGAACATTTTTCGGTAGGAGTCCCCTCAATGCAATCGGAAGCAGCTGGGTCATAAGAACGTGGTAGTCATGAGACTTTAGGTTTTGAAATTTTTTCTCTGCCATATTTATTATTCCCCTTATGTTCAACGAGAAACCAAACGGGACCTTGATACTATAAAGGACTTCAAAAAAGATTTCCTTCTCTTCTTTGGTAAGAGTGTAGCTGGCAGTACCTTCAAACAGGTATGGATGCATGCCATCTCGGTCTTTCATACGTTGTTGGTCCTGTCGTGCTTCAGGTGTATCTTTGATCTTCCCATACACGCCCAAGAAGCCTAGCAGCGTCACACAAAGATTCTTCGTCAGGTGCATCACGTCAATTGCAGAGCGAACCTCTAGGACTTTCCAATAGGGTAGCTCCTAAAATATAGATTTATTTTTCCACATGGGTGCGTGTCCGACATCGTCCTTCGGAACAAATTGTCTACCAGGACCCTTTCCAAAGATTACTTTTAAATCCTTCACCATATCAAATACATCATCACCAGTACGAAGGATACGCTTACACCGGCTGTCTGCCTCACCATTGAAATGCTTACCTTTCTTTCTTAGGGTGTACGTGGGTAGAATAAAATGAAGATTCCCCAAATACACATTCTTCTTACATTGAACCAAATATATACTTTCAGTCTCATTTAAACAGTGTGTGCATGCATTGTATCCCTAGAGTAGGCCAATCATTGATTGTTATGAACAACAATGCTCGTAGGTCAAATTCCTCCTACTTGTTCTCATCCCACACACGTACACCTTGTCTGTGCCACAACTTTAAGAGTTCTTCAACTAATGGCTTTAGGTGCACATCAATGTCGTTGCCGGGTTGCTTCAGGCCTTGGATGAGCACTGGAATTATAATGAACTTCCGCTTCATGCACAACCAAGGAGGAAGGTTATAGATACACAGAGTCATAGGCCAGGTGCTATGACTGCATCTCTGCTCCCCAAAAGGATTCATGCCATCTGTACTTAGACCAAACCATAAGTTCCTCGCGTCAGCTGCAAAGTCCGGAAACTCTCTCTCGATTTTTCTCCACTGCGACCCATCAGCGGGGTGTCTCAACATCTCGTCTTTCTTACGATATTCCATGTGCCATCGCAACAACTTGGCATGCTCTTTGTTCCTGAACAAACGTTTCAACTGTGGTATTATAGGAGCATACCACATCACCTTGGCAGGAACCCTCTTCATGCGGTGCTCGCCCTCAACATCACCAGGGTCATCTCGTCTTATCTTATACCGCAATGCAGTGCATACTGGGCATGCATCCAAATTCTCGTACTCCTCGCCGCGGTAGAGGATGCAGTCATTATTGCATGCATGTATCTTCTGCACCTCTAATCCTATAGGGAAGACAACCTTCTTTGCTTCGTAGGTACTGGCGGGTAGTTCGTTATCCTTTGGAAGCAACTTCTTCATTATTTTCAGCAACTTTTCAAATCCTTTGTCAGTCACCATGTTCTCTGCCTTCCATTGCAGCAATTCCAGTGTGCTACCCAGTTTTTTGTGCCCATCTTCACAATTTGGGTACAACAATTTGTTGTGATCCTCTAACATCTGCTTGAACTTCAACCTCTCCCTTTCAGTTACGCATTCTTCCTGGGCATCAGCAATGGCCCGACTAAGATCATCATCGGGCAGATCTGATGCCCGTTCGTCATCTTCTTCATCAATGTCTTCCATTGTAGTACCATCGTATTCAGGGGACATAGTAGGGTAGTCGTTATCGTTCTCTTCTTCTTCGTTGTATTCCATCATAACCCCTCTTTCTCCGTGCTTTGTCCAACAATTATAGCCGGTCATGAAACCGGACCAAAACAGGTGGCTGTGAAGGACTCTTGAGGAAGAGTATTCCTTATGATTCCGATAGACACCACATGGACAAGACATAAAACCATTCCGCTTGTTTGCCTCGGCCACAAGGAGAAAAGAATGCACGCCTTTAATGAACTCGCTAGAGAGTCGGTCAGCGTACATCCATTGCCAGCTCATCTACATTATATAATTAATTAAGTACATCAAACAAAATCATGATGATAAAATTAGTACTGGTCTAAAAAACAAAATTAAAGCCAACAACCGGGACTAAAGATATGATGAACCTTTAGTCCCGGTTAGAGGCACCAACTAGGACTAAATGTGGATGTGGCAACAACATGTCGACACTATGTTCTCAGTGGGCAACACTAAGCCAGTAAATGATGACACTATTTTGGGTGGGTGGCAGCACTAGGGGTGAGTGTGTCAACATTATGTCTTTAGTGCCTGACACTATGTTGTGCTGCTTAATCTATAAATAGGAATGCATTCTCATGAAGAACTGGAAGATGGTGTGCGAAACCAGGGAGACCACTACGGCGGAGGTTCTCGAAGATGTCTTAGGACCTCGTCCTCAAACATCTTCGAGGAGCTCGTCGTAGAGGTACTCTCTAATATGTGAAATTAGTTAGATCCACCAGCATACTGATCTAGCTAGAGAAGATATAATCTGAAAGATGGTGTGCGAGAGCAGGGACACCACTACAGTAGAGCTTCTCGAAGATGTCTTAGGATCCCGTCCTCAGACATCTTCGAGGAGCTCGCCATAGAGGCACTCCCTATAATATGTGAATTGCTTTAGTTACCCGGCGTATTAATCTATAGTTAGAGAAGTTATTAACTCCAAGATGGTGCGAGAGGGACACCACTATGGCGGAGCTTCTCGAATATGTCTTAGGATCCTATCCTCAAACATCTTCGAGGAGCTCGCCATAGAGGAGCTTCTCGAAGATGTATTGTGATGTCTTCTTATCAAGCTTTTATGAATTAACCCTATCTTTGTTACAATTTTTCAGTTCGTTGAAGGTAGGTAGACGAAGAAGGGTATTTTGCCCAGCTAGTTAGAATGATGAACTCACGCATGTGTGTGCTTCTAAAATCAAATTTCGAGACTATGTGCCAAAACAAGATATATAGATAGAATCCACATATTGTGATATTTACCTTACAGTTCCTTACATTAATACAAGATAGATAGAATCTAAACATCGATCTCATGTTATCATTGCAAAAATTACTACCAAATTAAATCCACAAATCCATCTACAAGATAGAGCATGAAATGTGCTAATATAGCAATGAGAGTTTAAAGGATGAAGTTGCTCACCTTTTAGAACCTTTGGATAGATGGGGCACCACAAAATATAGACAAATCTTGAGAGAAAATTGGGCATGAACTCGAGCTTCAAGCAAGAAAGAGAGCGGAGCCACCAGCTTGACATGGTGGCTCGGGCAGGTGGGGGAAGAAGATATAGCCAGGCCTTTAGTCCCGGTTCATGTCTAGAACCGGGACTAAAGGTCCACCTTTAGTCCCGGTTCGTATATGGCGCCCGACCCAGCCTGCCTGAAACCCTTTATTCCCGGTTTGTTACACGAACCGGGACTAAAGGTTTCGTTCGAACCGGGACTAGTGCCTGCCACCCATGGGGCCAGATCTAGCCGTTGGGACCGGGGCATTAGTCCCGGTTTGTAGCAAAACCGGGACTAATACCCCTGGACCAAAGGTCTGTTTTCTACTAGTGCCTGGTCGCGCAGAATACCAGGATGTGATTTGGGCGATATTGCTAAATCTCTAAACATTGTTATGAGTATATCTGCGAAGCTAGCATAAGACTCATTTCAAGTCGATCCCTAAAGAATTGGAGAAGAAACGGGCGTTACTGGATGAATTGCGGAATTCTAGTGACGACTCCAATACTACAGCTTGTATCGGTCTTGAAAAGAAGATTGACGAACTTTTGTACAGGGAGGAGATTATGTGGATGCAACGTTCTAGAATTTCTTGGCTAAGAGAGGGAGACCGCAACACTAAATACTTCCACAGGCATGTGTCTTGGAGACGGCGAAAAAATAGAATTAGACGGTTGAAGAGGGCGGATGGCTCTTGGATGTCCGACCCATAACTCTACTCGCAGGTGGAAAATATTCATCCTGCCCCTGTTGATGCCATGCAAAGATGTGTTGATGCTGAGATGAACAAGAAGCTCTGTGCTCCCTTTACTGAAAAACAAATCAGTGATGCTCTCTTTCAGATTGGCCCCCTAAAGGCTTTGGGGCCGGATGGTTTTCCTGCTCGCTTCCATTAGAGGAATTGGGATATGCTGAAAGTTGAAGTGGTACAAGCTGTGCAGTTGTTCTTTGCTTCTGGTATCATGCCAAAGGCAGTTAATGACATAGCAATTGTTCTAATTCCAAAGAAGAATGATCCTGAGGGATTTTCGGCCAGTAAGTCTCTGCAATGTGATATTCAAGATTGTTTCAAAGTGCCTGGTTAATAGGTTGCAGCCTCTTCTCTAGGACATCATCTCCCCCATTCAAAGTGTGTTCATCCCTGGTCGTCTTATTACGGATAATGCTCTAATGGTATTCGAGTGTATACATTCTATAAATACAGGGTCTGCAGCTCGGAAGAATTTTTGCGCATATAAGTTGGATATGGCTAAAGCATATGACCGCGTTGACTAGAGGTTCTTGGAAGGGGTTTTAGCGAAGTTGGGCTTTCATAATCAATCGATTCGGTGGGTGATGGCATGTGTGACCACCGTTCGATACTATGTTCGCTTTAACGGAAATATGTTGGACTCCTTCACCCCCTCACGCGGCATTCGCCAAGGTGATCCTCTTTCGCCGTACTTATTGTTGTTTGTTGCTGACGGTCTATCTTGTCTTATCCGAAAGGAAATTGAAGTGAATTCTCTTCGGGAGCTGCATATTTGCCGCCATGCCCCGGGTATTTCCCACCTTCTTTTTGCCGATGATAGTCTACTATTCTTTGAAGGCTCTGCGGAACAAGCTCTCGTTATCAAGGCTATTCTTGATCGCTACGAAGAAGGTACTGGGCAGCTGGTGAGCTTAGGAAAGTGTTCCATTATGTATGGGGACGGCTGTACACTTGATGTGCAAAAGGAAATAAAAGAGATTCTCAAGTATGACACTACCTATTTTGAGGAGAAGTACTTGGGACTTCCGGTTCCTGAAGGAAGAATGACAAAAGGGAAGTTCAAATCCGCTAAGGGAAAATTTTCAAAGCATGCTAGTGACTGGTCCAAGAAGTACATGTCCTCTGGGGCAAAGGACATCCTCATTAAATCTATTCTGCAATCAATCTCGACATATGCTATGGGGGTCTTCAAATTTCCCTATGGCCTAAATGATGAGCTAGAGCAAATTATCCGGACTTTGTAGTGGGGTGATGAGGTTAATAAGAGGAAGGTGCATTCGCTGTCCTAGGATAAATTGGCCTGGACAAAAAGCCATGGTGGAACATGCTTTCGCGACCTACGGATATTCAATCAAACACTCCTTGCAAGGCAGGCGTGGCATTTAATTCACTTCCCTGACACTCTCAGTGCTCGGCTGCTAAAAGCAAGGTATTACCCTTTTGGTCATCTTTTGGACACAACGTTTATCAAGAATCAGTCCCAAACCTGGCAGGGGATTGTCCACGGTCTTGATCTATTAAAAAGAGGAATTATTTGGAGGATTGGCACAAGTTCAAGCATTAAAAAAATTCGAGACAATTGGCTACCAAGAACTGGTGCCCTTCAGGTGGATGGTAAGAAGGGCTCTTCACAACGCAAGTGGGTCTCCGAGCTCATTAACCAGGACGATAGATCGTTGAATGAGCAAATTGTGCGTGATTCTCAATATGAAACTTGCGCCTCGGGCTACCGACGACTTTATTGCATGGTCCAGTGAGCACAATGTCTTGTCAGCGTGCATTGCGCGTACCGCATTGGCCTGCAGCCAAAACTTCAGGAGTTCAGTGAAGGGAAATCAAGTACACAGGCGCTAGGGGATAGGAAAATCTGGGATCTTGTTTGGGAATCAAACGTTCAGCCAAAACTGAGGATCTTTGCTTGGTGGGCCGCGTCGAACTCTCTGGGTGATCATCTGAATCTTAGTAGACGTATTTCGACAATGGATCCAACCTATACTATTTGTGGCTGCGAAATTGAAGATGCACATCACGCTCTTATCACATACACTATGGCTCGTGCCCTTCATGAGGAATTACGACAGCATTGGGCGCTTCCCTATGAGGTGGCCTTCTAAGGTAATCAGAATGAGTGGTTGTTTACACTATTGGGGGATGCTACGAAGGATCAAAGGCCAAAGATTTTCTTTATGGTATGGCGTGCATGGCACCATCGTAACAATGTTGCTCATAGGGACGAGAAAGCTTCGGTATCAGCCTCTGTCCCATACTTGATGAATTATCACCTTTCTTTTACAGGTGACTCGAGGGGGGCTATGGTCAGTGTGGCTTCTTGGTCGCCTCCTTTAGAAGAAGCGGTTAAAGCAAACATTGATGCTGGATGGGATCCTATCTCCAAGAATGCAGGCGTGGGCATTATTATTCGAGATCACAAGGGTACACCTATTCTCGCCGAATGGAAGTTCACTCCCTCATGTGGCAGTGCGGAGGAATCCGAAGCAGTTGCTTGCCTGGAGGGCCTACGCAACTTAATCTCGCTCTAGCGTTGGCCCGTATCTTGGAGACTGACTACCTCCGAGTTGTCCAATCAGTCACAAGTAATGTGGATGTACTCTCTACTTGATGGGCGGTACTCTCGCAAAGAGAACTATAGCTATCTTGAAAATTGTAGAAAGTTACCCACAAAGATAAATAAAAATTTATCTGATGACCCACAAGTATAGGGGATCGCAACAGTCTTCGAGGGAAGTAAAACCCAATTTATTGATTCGACACAAGGGGAGACAAAGAATATTTATAAGCATTAACAACTTAGTTGTCAATTCAGCTGCACCTGGAAACAATCTTGCTCACAGTAGTTTATTAGTAGCAACAGTTTTATAGTAGCAATAGCAAAGTAAAAGCAGTAGTAAAAGTAAAGACAGTAGTAACAATATAGTAAACAGTAGGATTAAAGCGCGGTAGGCATAGGGATGGATGGACGGGCGTTGCATGGACAAAAAAATTCATATAGCAATCAAGATATAGGGCATTTGCAGATAAAAAAGGTAAACAATCCAAGTACTAAATAATCATAGGCATGTGTTCTATATATAGTCACATGTGCTCGTAATGAGAACTTGCACAACATCTTTTGTCCTACCAGCCCGTTTGCAGCGGGGCCTCAAGGGAACTACTGGCAATTAAGGTGCTCCTTTTAATAGAGCACCAGAGCAAAGCATTAACACTCCATGAACACACGTAATCCTCATATGATAACCATCCCCTCCGGTTATCCCGATTATTGTCACTTCGGGGCCTTTCGTTCCGGAAAATAATGTGTGTATACAACTTGCAGGTAGGATCATAAACAACACTATCATCATGAATAAATAACATGTTCAGATCTGAAATCATGGCACTCGGGCCCTAGTGACAAGGATTAAGCATAACAAGTTGCAACAAAGTCAAAAGGCACTAATAATAGATACTAGGGACCATGCCCTAACAATCTGATGCCATTACATGAACGATCTCATCCAATCCCTACCATCCCCATAGCCTTCAACAGGGGATTACTCACTCATGGATGTGGGAATCATGGATGGTTGATGGAGAAGCGATGATGATGGCGATGATCTCCTCCAATTCCCCGTCCCGGTAGGGTGCCAGAATGGAGTTTCTGGTTCCGAATCGCGGTATCTGGTGGGGCGGTGCAGCGGAACTCTATCTGGAAAAACGTCGAACCCCCCTGAGTTTTTAGGTCAAGGGGCATATTATAGGCGAAGAGGGAGGCCGAGGGGGTGCCCGAGGTGGCCACACCACTCCCAGGCGTGGCCTAGGCTAGCCCGCGCAACCACAGGGTGTGGGCCCCTCGTGGCTCTCCTCTGTCTTGTCTTCTGGCTTCGTGAGTCTTCTGGTGAAATAGGATTTTTGGCGTATTTTTCGGGATTTTTCCTGATAGTTGATTTTCTGCACAAAAACTAGACACCAAGGTAATTCTGCTGAAAACAGCGTCAGTCTGTATTAGTTGTAGCCAAATCACACAAGTTTAGAGGAGAAACAATAGCAAAAGTGTTCAGGAAAGTAGATACATTTTGGACGTATCAACTCCCCCCAAGCTTAGCTTATTGCTTGTCCTCAAGCAATTCAGTTGAAAACTGAGTGCGATAAAAGAGCTTTCACGAACACATTTGCTTCATAAGATGTATATATTCTCAGCATATGATCAAATATTTAGGCAATTCACAATAAAGAGTATGCAACTAAGTTTACTTAATAGTCATTGCAAGCTATGAAAAGATTCCAACTCAAAAATAATAAGTAGCATGAAACATAAACATAAGCAACATTGCAATGCTCATAAAAAGGTATGATAGAGTGGTATCTTTCTTGCCTTTGATTGTAGAGCAAACATAAATGCCAAGGAACCTCTGAAGTTCAAGTGAAGATTCGAAGTAAAGATATCAAGGATAGAAGCATCAAAGTCATGACACAAATAACCAAGTTTTGAGACAGGCACATTACACTAATAATGACAACTATGCTCTCAAGAAAGTGCTCATAGAATAAGTGGTGACTCAACAAGGAAGTGAAAAGGTTTTCAAAAGTTTGAAAGGCTTCCAAATGCTGAAATTATGGTACTCATTAGCTTTGAGCTCTCATTTCCCTTATCATAAGCATCTTTAAATGGTTAAGGTGAAAGTGAGGTCCAATACAAGTTATATGCTTGACAGACCATAAACTAGAAATCTCATGTCCCTTGAGTGCGAGGGCCGCTCCTCATGCTACTCAACTTTAGTTACCGGTAAGTTCTTGTCATAGTAAATACATGCGCATCATAGAGAACCGCCAACAGGGTACCCCTTGCACATGATACAGGAGCTATCCCATAATCAAAATGACAAGGCAAGCAGACAATGAGCATCTCAGCAATCTTCTTATTTACCATGGGAAAATGGTGCTATTTTCTCTCTTTCCTCTTTTCTCATCTTTTTTTCTTTTTCTCAATCTCTATCTCTTTTTATATAAGAAGAATGCTTCATAGATTGCTCACTATGGTGATGCTGCAAGTTTCCACCATGATTAGGCATGGCTTAGGCTAGCGGCCCAGGCATTTGTCTAACACACATACATAACTCCATGGACTTACAAACTCACCTTTTATTTCACACCGACGACATCCGTAAACAAAAGAGCATGATATCAACTGGGTATATATTTACAGGTGTTGAAAGTGTTCCCCATGACAGCATGGTTCTGCTAATCCCCAGCCTATAATTTGCAAGCATATAATTTTCATGGACAGTCACAATAGTTTAGGTTTATTAAGTGCAAGAAATAAAGTGTGCCATTAAGTTCGTGAGAGCTTTACTAACTAACTTTCTCATAACAAGCAAACATTTTATTCTGAAGAAAACAAGGCATACTGAATATGCACGGAATAACAAATGATGCTAATAGGTAGGTATGGTGGAAACTTTTGGCAATATTGGTTTTGGGGAGCGGGAAACACAAGTAGAGCTCATACTCAGTGCAAGTGAAGGCCAGCAATAGAAAGGGAGCGAAAAACGAGAGAGCAATAACTGTCATAATCATGCTTGTAACAAAACAGGACTAATTAAGGCATGAAAGTGATTCAAGAACCCTGAGGCAAAATAATTCATCGAGGCTTAACTGATTATTGTTTCAGTCATATGCATGCGTGAGCATGTGCCAAGTCGATTCAAATGAAACATTCAAAGGAGGATACCACAATGTCATACCAAGTTATGAATAGAACAATGCAAGAAAACATTCATATGACATGCTAAAAACTATTAGCAAGCTGGAGCTAATAATAAGAAAGCAAGAACTACTAAGCATCCATAAATAACATACACCTTACATGAACAGAATAAGCATGCCCACGATGATGAGTATATGTACAAAAATGAAAACAAATAGAGTTCATTACTAGCCTCTTACCACACCTTAAGTTGTCATTAATCTTCATTATTTCCCTTCACTTGTGTGGCTTGAATAATAACATGAAACCAAACTCCACTGAGGACTGCTGAACCCTGCAACGAACTTCACAAAACCAAAGAAGAACCACAAATATTTTTGGTGTTTTCAATTTTGCAAAGCAAGAACAAAAAGGAAGAACAAGCAAAGCGAAATCTTTTTGGGTTTTTCGAATAATTAAGACAAAGCTAAAAGGAAGAAGCAAACCAAGGCTAAAAAGATAAAGAAGCAAACAAAGGGAAATAACGAAAATATTTTTGGTCTTTTTGTGTTCTGGAAAGCAGAAATAAAGCAAGAACGAAGACTAAAAAGAAAACGAAACATGGATATACAAAGTACCGACAGAACATGATATGTAGATGCGTGTGATGTCGGTGTACCTCCTCCAAGCTTAGGCTTTTGGCCTAAGTGGGTATCAATCCCAAGCTGGCCAGGAAGGAGTGCCTCCATAATATGGTGAAGAAGTGCCTTCATCTTGATATGAACTCGAGGACGCCCCAGCGTAGTGCGCAGAGTAGTCATAAGAGGGCACATCCCCTAGGTGCTATCCGTGGAAACCAAACAAGCGGAGCTGCTCATCCACCTCCTCCTTGGAACGCGACCATGGCATCCTGTAAATACTGAACAAAGTGGATTGTGGAAAAGAATTTCCCTCTTGTCTCCGTCAGTAAACAACATCTTATAAACTAAATTCTTGGTACTAGAGTCAGTAGTAACAAAATGATGTGTTTTCATAGCAACAATATTGAGCCTTTGTGGTGTCAACACAGTGTCATTAGGATCAACAGAAAGTTCTAAGGCAACAACCATGCGTGAGGCAATAATACCCCCATAAATGGGTCCTCTAGCAGCTAAGCGACGAGCAATGAGGGAACCAAGATTATACTTGGTATCATTATTAAGTGCAGCAACAAGAAAGGCTAAATGATAATTAGAAATATTACTAGTGTTCACCCTACTAAGAATGCTAGTGGCAAGATAATAAGCAAAATATCTAAGAGCTGAGAGTTGAATGTTTCTTATCTTCCCACGCTGAGCTATGCGGTCATCGTCATTTATCACACTTCGGTAGAGCTCCAGCAAATCCGCGGGTCGACCTTGGATCTTCTTCACTATCCTAGTCATGCCTATGCCTATAATGCTGCAAAATCTTTCCAATGGCATGGTAATAGGCATATTATAAATTTTGAACGAAACAGTTGACCGACATATTGCTCACTCTCATCTTCCATGTAAGTGGTCAGACCAACCCTCTGAACAAGGAGTAAGAAATCATCGAGGATCCCTGTAGCTTGCAAAAAGGCAAAACAAGGGAAGGTAGATGGGTGAGCATCTCCCTCATCTCCTTCATTGCCAAAGCGTGGTGCAATAAGATCTTCATTATATGATGGCCTAAATTGAGAAGCTGATCTCGAAGGCCTTGCCCTCCTGGGTGTGTCCCACTCAAATACTTCTCCAAAAGTGTGGTTGTTCATCTCCGCTATTCTGAAATTTAAGACAACCATCATACAAGTGATTGCAAAGTGATTACATAATGAAAGGAACTACTTATAGGGACTTGTAAGAGGCCTAAACATGCATCAATACAATTTCTATAAGCATTGAACAAGCTTACTAGCTCACATAACCTGTCACCTATAGTAGCAAAATACTCCAGATATAATCTACTAAACGCAAATCTACTTGGACAAGCGGAGGAGTCACATACCGGAGAACAAATGCTCCAAATTTCAGTAGCAAAGATGGGATGAGCAAGGAGATCGAAAAATCGCGAGCAAGAACAACAAGAACACGAGTTTGAGCAATGAACTGGTGTTTTCTCGGGAGAAAGAAAGGAGTGGCAGGTGAGACAATAAGTGGAGGGCCAGGGGTGGCCCACACCATGGCCAGGCGCGCCCCTGGGGTGGCCTCGCCAGCAGGTGGTGTTCCTACCTGGTGGGCCCTCCTTGGTCACTCTAGATACTTCTCTACCCCTCTTTTGACGTAAAAATTTAATATGAATTTTCTGGAATTTTTCGAGACACTTTATTTTTTAGCAATTTTCAGGTATTGATGAATGATTTCCTGACAGAATTATAATATTGGAATGATGCAATAACAAAACAAAACTAAAACTTCAGAAGTTCCAAGACACTCTAATATGCAAGCAACTAGCAAATAGAAAAGTAAACTAAATGAAAGAAAATATTAAAATGGATAAAAAAAGTAAGCAAAGATAATGATGGTGAAAACATTGTTTTGTTCATTAAAATCCCTTTCTTAACAAGGTTGATCAGGTCTTGTTACCAAAACAATTTTATATCAAACAAAACTTTGCATTTCACTAAATGAGTATGTTACCTCAACCTTGATAGCAATGGTCCCAATCATAAAAGTTTCATATTTTTATCGTGGTATGTGATGACCCACAAGTATAGGGGGTGTATCACAGTATTTTTGATAAGTAAGAGTGTCGAACCCAACGAGGAGCAGAAGGTGCTGGCTAGTGGTATGGATCAGGAATTCTCTGCAAATACTTAGCAAACGGATTTTTAGGGGTTTTTGATAATGCAAGTAAATAAAGTACGAGTATAGTAGGAATAAATGCAGCAAGTGGCCCAATCCTTTATGTAGCAAAGGACAAGCCGGTTGTATTACTTAAGATGACCAAACGTTCTCGAGGACACATGGGAAGACTGTCAAATGCTTTCGCTTCATATAGTTGATTAATCTTATTTAGCGTGCTAAGTGTTGTCTGGGTGAACCTGTGCTAATGTACCGACCTTCCTAGGACTAATACATACTTGTGATTATACCCCTTGCAAACATCCGTAAGTACAAGAAAGTAAATAAGGTAGAAACCTAACCACAACTTTTAATTCTAAGACCCTGACGTCCCTTGTGTAATGGTTTCCTAACGGGGGTTCAGGTTTCTGTCACTCCGGCAACCCCTACGATTAGTAGCCAAATACACAATGCATTCCCTAGGCCCATATAGGTGAAGTGTCATGTAGTCGACGTCCACATGACACCACTAGAAGAAGTACACCACAACTTAAATATCAAACTATTGAATCTTTCTCAACACAATTCTACTACTAACAACATGACTTCACCCATGTCCTCAAGAACAAAACGAACTACTCACAAGACATCATATGGATCATGATCAGAGATGGAATAATGATGTATAACAATATGAACATAAACATTAATTCAACGGTTCAATCAATAGCATCAACTACAAAGAGTAATCAACACCGGGAAAGATTCCCCTAAGAACTATGCAAGATTCAACCCAATTGTTACAACAATATGGAGATGGTGATGATGGTGCTGGTGGTGATGATGATGATGATCCTGATGAAGTCCAGTTTGATGGTGGTGTTGATGCCGACGATCTCCCCTCTCTGGGAAGGAATTCCCCCGGCAGAAATATGTCTGCCGGAGAGATCTTTCTCTCTCGGTATTTTCCGCCCCCGTAGAGGTGGCGGAATCTTTCTGTGGTCGCCCCCCGAGTCTTAGGGTTTTAGGAGGAATATATACACCAGAGGGGAGAGCCAGAGGTGGGCCAGGGCGGCCACACCACCTGGTGGCGTGACCTAGGTTGGCCCGCACCAGGGGTTGGTGTGGGACCCCTGTGGCCCATCTCCACTCCCTCTTCTGGCAGCCTTCATCTTCTGGAAAAATAGGATTTTCCGTATATTTTCCCGGATTTTCTGATCTTCACGAATTTTGCCTCCAAACAGCACCTTTTCCATCAGAATCCTGACTGCAGCGGTCCATGCTCCAAAAGTCATCAACCATGCAAAAACAGATGAAATAACATAAGTATCATCTCTTAATATGAAATATATCAATGAATAACAATAAACTATGACATAGAATAGTGATGCAAAATGGACGTATCAACTCCCCCCAAGCTTAGACTTCGCTTGTCCCCAAGCGAAACAGAGCTCAATAAACATGACCTTAGGTTTATGGAGTGAAGAGTCGATAAAAGAATACGGACAAGAAGCATCACATTCATCAATACATAGATCATAATAGAAGACAACTCACTATTATATAACTTAACTTGCAATAGGTAAAGGAAACACAATAAAGATACATAAAGTGAATCATAATTGGTAATGGCAAACTTAGCTCTTGGTCGAAGAATAGTTGATAATTTGCTGGAGTTCACAAATAACTGGTTTTTCAATGATAGCTTTCAAAGTAGTAAACAATAAGATAAGAGCAATGTGCAAAAAAGGAACATAAGAAACATCATTGAATAAATCATCATATGAATGAATGAAACACAACAACTCAAAATACTTGCTGAGATAGAAGGGAATAGGTTTACTGACTCAACTTAAAAGTAAAAGAAAGGCCCTTCGCAGAGGGAAGCAGGGATTGCAAGTTTCATAAAGAGCTCCCAAAATTATGGTACTTATTAGCTTTTAGCTCTCATTGCCCCTATCATAGGCATCTTTAGGTGATTAAGGTTAAAGTGATCAAATATGAGGATATGCTTGACAAGTTGTAAATTGCGAATCTCATGTCCCTCGAATATGAGGGCCGCTCCTCATGCTACTTAAGTTTAGTCACCGGTAAGTTCTTGTCATCGTAAGCACATGTGTATCATAGAGAACCGCCAACGGGGTACCCCTTGCCCGATGATATGGAAGAATCCCCATATCAAAATGACAAGGCAAGCAGACAACAAGTATCTCAACAATTGTCTTATTTACCATGGGAATATGGTGCTTTTTTCTCTCTTTCCTCTTTTCATAATATCTCTTTTTTTATTTTTCTCTTTTTTCTCAATCTCTATCTCTTTTTTTATAAGAAGAATGCTTCATAGATACTCATTATGGTTACGCTGCAGGTTTCCACCATGTCAGCATGGATTAGACCAACGGCCCAGGCGTTTCTCTAACACACATGCATAACTCCATGGACTTACAAGCTCCCCTTTCATTTCACACCGATGACGTCCATAGACAAAAGAACATGATATCAACTAGGTACAAAGTACCAGTGCAATGTTGAAAGCGTTCCCCATGACAGCATGGTTCTGCTAATTCACAACTTACAAAGCGCAAGCATATACGCAACATAGGTGAGCACAATGGTTCAAGTTTATTAAGTGCAAGAAAGTAAAGTGTGCCATCAAGTTCGTGAGAGCTTTAATCACTACTTTTCACATAACAAGTTTAATTTGGTAGGTAGATAAAACAAGAATTTACTTGGAATAGCAATAATGCTAATAGGTAGGTATGGTGGACACAAATGGCAAAGGTTTTGGTTTTAAAGGAAGTGTATGCACGAGAAGAATTCCCTCTCAATATAGGTTTTTGGCTAGCAAGGCTGGGTAGCAAGTATAAGAGTTGAAGGAAACAAGCAAACATACAAGTGATAACTTCCTTGGAAGCACAAAAGATCTTAACTAGAGAATACTAGACTTATGAGCAAATCAAGAAAGAAAGATGATGAAATTATATTTTCTTTAGAGTACTTTTATCCTTTTCATTCAACTCTCAAAAATAGTGTTGCTACTGACCAAGCCAGGTTTGCCAAAACCAACTAAATTAACTCAATGATCCCAAAGTGACACCAATACTAACGACAAGATCAATCATATAACCACGAATTGAAAACTAATATAAGATATGCAAAAGAGTGAATGATAGAACTTCTCATTAATAATCCATAGCAGCAACTCACACCAAGGGATACATATCTAACGAGATAGGGGACACTTCCATAATGCAAACCATCCTACATGATAACTTCTCTATTCATGATAGAAGATAGTGATGTGATACCGCGGCACTCCCCAAGCTTGGAACAAGCCAAGGGGATGCCAAACCTGATGACGGATTACTCCTTTGGTGGTGGTGGTATCCTCTTGATGAGCTCTTTGATCAATTTTCCCAAGTCCTCAATCTCGAAGGTGAGATTACGAATAAGCTGTGAGTTTTGCTCAATGCGGCTCATGATCATGTCGGGTTGAGAATTCCAGCTCTTGCGATTCTTTCCCCACTCTACCTCCTTGAAGTCTTCTTTTCCTGCATGGCTAGAACGAGGCAAATCCCAATTGGAGGGTAATTTCTCCTTGGGCATATTCTGGTATTTATGCTCGTGGATAAGGGTATGGAAAGGATTCTTGACGCGTGGAGGAAGTGACAATGGATCTGGACAGTGATGAGGAGGCCTAGTCCTGGCAGGGTTTGCCACCACTCCAATGCTCGCAATGGTAGTGTCGGTGTGCTTTGCTTCCTCTTCATCTTCAATCTTGATCTCCTTCTCCTGCCCGGGGTCTTGGAGATCTTCCTCCATAGGTTCCTTTCCTTTATCATTGGCAGACACCATTGTGCTTCTAAGCTTTTAAAGATAGTTCCTGGCAGAAATAGGTCGAAACGAAAACACGATATACGAACCTCGGGAGATCCTGGGGTTATATATTACGAAGTTTCACAACAAAAGGAAGGTACTGGGATAAAACGGGTTGGAGACGGAGGCTGAGGTGGCCACACCACCTGGTGGCGCAGCCAGGGGTGGGCCCGTGCCACAGGGTGGTGTGAGCCACCCTGGCTCCGTTTCTGCCCCTCTTTCGCTTCGTAGCTTTCCTTATTGACTGAAAACTTCAAAAATATAGTTGGATAGTATTTTCGTGGAACTTTTCTTACCAGAACTGTTACCTCTTTGAAAACGGAGTCTGCAGGTCTCTGAATTTGATCCTTAGTAGATTCTTTCGGAATCACCATTTGAATAACAATAATATCTTCATCTTCATACACTTATTGTTTGAGTCATGAAACCTTTCACTTCCTTATTACACCATTATCTCCACTACCTGGAAATTTCTTTCACACAAAACTTCACACAGTTCTCATTAGCAACATTAGTATAAGTGAAGTGATAAAACCTTTTTAGTCCAACTTCAACTAAAAACCATCAAAACATAAGCTACTATAGCAACTCCTTCCGAAAACCCAAAAATAATTCAAAAAGGAAATCGAATAAAGGAGCAAATGCAAGAGTGGGAAAATCTGTCAAAACAGACCATAAGGTAAAGATCAATTTTTTCGAAAATCTTCTGTTTCTCAAATCAAAAAGTGCAAAACTAACGAAAGTTAACTAACAACCTGGGTCAGAAGCAAAAAAATGACAGCTCAATCCGACATACAGAGATCTCTCATGAATTTTTATGGTGAAGCACAAAAATCTGTTTCGGGACAGCAACTTCCCCAAATATTACTTCTCTCTCATTAGAGGTTGATCTTGACAAAAAAACCAAACAAAAGGATAAGGAGAGGTTATTACCGAAGTAATAACTTCCAAGACTCAAAGAAAAACAAAAACAAACTGAAAGCAAAAAAAATGGGTTGTCTCCCAAAAAGCTCTTTCTTTATAGCCATTAAGATGGGCATGATAATTCTAAAGATGCTCACATAGGAATATGAATTGAAGTGAATGAGAGCATTAAGAAGCAAAAATACACACATTTAAGTCTAACTGACTTCATATGCAAGGGAATTTTGTAAACAAACAAGTTATTAAAACCAGAGGCTACAAGCATAGGAAGGTAAAAGAAGTGCAACATAAAAACTTTCAGCATAAAATGAGGAAACTTGATATTATTGAGATGCATAAGAGCACTTTTCCCTCTCTCATAGTAACTTTCAGTATCATACATAAACTTAACAATATAACTATCACAAGGACCATCGTAACAATGATCACTTATTCTAACAGAAAACACAGGAATACTAACTCTCATAACACTACTTTGTGAAACAATATTGGAGGTATCCTTACAAAGGATAGTGTGTCCCTCTTCTTCATATTTAGTAACAAAGTCTTTCACATTTGCTATTATAGGTTCATCATCCATTTGTTTATCAGGTTCAATAGCTTTATTTTTACTTTCATTAAGCATACTAGCTATCATAGAATGTTCCTTTATCTTAACTAGAAAGGGATTTTCTCAATATAAGGCTCAGGTAAAACATGATTAGCAGTATAAACTTCAGTATTTCTTGCAGGAACACTCTTAGCAACATCTTTATAAGGTTCATGATACTTATTCCACTTCTTTTTAGGCACTTCAATGTAGGAAGCAAAAGCCTTAAAATAAGAAGCAATAGCTTGAGAGTCTAGACCATAAGCATTTTTAATATTTTGAAAGTCATCAGTTTCCATAAAAGATTCAGTGCATTCATAATCATAATTTATACCTGACTTTCTTCCTTTGTCATTCTCTCAAGCATCAGCATTATCTTGAATACAGTCCAGAAGATCCCATTTAGCTTCTTCTTCCATGCGAGTGAATGATCCAGCACAAGAAGCATCCAATAAATCCTTACCATGTAGAGGGAGCCTTGCATAAAAGTTATTGATAATAATATTGTTGGGGAGCTCATGAATGGGACATTTGAGCATTAGTAACTTCAATCTCCCCCAAGCTTGAGTTCTACTCTCTCCATCAAGAGGCTAAAAGTTTTATATTTGATTCCGATCTTTATGAATCTCACTAGGAGGATAAAAGTTTGAATAAAAGAGAGGTACTATTTCCTCCCATTCAAGAGCTTGACCATTCTTCAGCAGCTTATACCATTCCTCAGCTCTTCCTTTCAGTGATAATGAAAATAACTTCTTCTTAACTTGATCTGTAGTAATACCTGCACACTTGAACAACCCGCATAATTCGTGTATAAAGAGTAAATGATCACCAGGATGGACAGTTCCATCCCCAACATAGTAGTTATCCATAACACGATCAATAATTCTTATAGGTATTTTAAAAGCATCATTCTCAACAGGTGGTGGTTCATCTACAACCTCAGTAGTGGTAGTAGCATTACCAAATAAGAAACTCATCGAATTATCCATAACAAAAATAAAGCAACTAACAGCAGTAAACAATACTCACAGTAGAAGTTACCTTTACCAGTTTCACTCTCCAATAGCGCTTCACTCCCCGGCAACGGCGCCAGAAAATAGTCTTGATGACCCACAAGTATAGCGGGTGTATCGTAGTATTTTCGATAAGTAAGAGTGTCGAACCCAACGAGGAGCAGAAGGTGCTGGCTAGTGGTATGGATCGGGAATTCTCTGCAAATACTTAGCAAACGGATTTTTAGGATTTTTTGATAATGCAAGTAAACATAATATGAGTAAATAAAAGACAGTAGGAATAAATGCAGCAAGTGGCCCAATCCTTTATGCAGCAAAGGACAAGCCGTTTGTATTACTTAAGATGACCAAACGTTCTCGAGGACACATGGGAAGATTGTCAAGTGCTTTCGCTTCATATAGTTAATTAATGTTCTTTAGCTTGCTAAGTGTTGTGTGGGTGAACCTGTGCTAATGTACCGACCTTCCTAGTACTAATAAATACTTGTGGCTATACCCCTTGCAAACATCTGTAAGTACAAGAAAGTAATTAAGGTAGAAACCTAACCACAACTTTAAACTCTAAGACCCCGACGTCCCTTGTGCAATGGTTTCCTAAGAGGGGTTCAAGTTTCTGTCACTCCGGCAACCCCTACGATTACTAGCCAAATACACAATGCATTCCCCTAGGCCCATATAGGTGAAGTGTCATGTAGTCGACGTTCACATGACACCACTAGAAGAAGTACACCACAACTTAAATATCAAACTATTGAATCTTTCTCAACTTAATTCTACTACTAACAACATGACTTCTCCCATGTCCTCAAGAACAAAACGAACTACTCACAAGACATCATATGGATCATGATCAGAGATGGAATAATGATGTATAACAATCTGAACATAAACAATAATTCAACGGTTCACTCAATAGCATCAACTACAAAGAGTAATCAACACCGGGAAAGTTTCCCCTAAGAACTATGCAAGATTCAACCCAATTGTTACAACAATATGGAGATGGCGATGATGGTGCTGGTGGTGATGATGATCATGATGATCCCGATCAAGTCCAGCTTGATGGTGGTGTTGATGGCGACGATCTCCCCTCTCCGGGAAGGAATTCCCCTGACAGAAATCTGTCTGCCAGAGAGATCTTTCTCTCTCGGTTTTCCGCCCCGCAGAGGCGGCGGAATCTTTCTATGGTTGCCCCCCGAGTCTTAGGGTTTCAAGAGAAATATATATTCCAGAGGGGAGAGCCAGAGGTGGGCCAGGGCGGCCACACCACCTGATGGCATGGCCTAGGCTAGCCCGCGCCAAGTGGTGGTGTGGGCCCCCTGTGGCCCATCTCCACTCCCTCTTCTGGCAGCCTTCGTCTTCTGGAAAAATAGGATTTTCCGTATATTTTCCCGGGTTTTCTGATCTTCGTGAATTTTGGCTCCAAACAGCACCTTTTCCATCAGAATCCTAACTGCAGCGGTCCATGCTCCAAAAGTCATCAACCATGCAAAAACAGATGAAATAACATAAGTATCTTCTCTTAATATGAAATATATCAATGAATAACAATAAATTATGACATAGAATAGTGATGCAAAATGGACGTATCAGTATGGGACAATATATTTCTCCAACTTGGATGCCCTCAATATTTTCAATTGAATTTAAGCCATAATTCCTATCAATCTTCTTGGGCAAATAAATAGTATGCTCCTTGTCATTAACATTAAAAGTTACCTTTCATTGATTGCAATTAATAACAGCTCCTGCGGTATTAAGAAAAGGTCTCCCAAGAATAATAGACATATTATCATCTTCAGGCATTTCAAGCACAACAAAGTCAGGTAATATCAAAGAATTATGAGCCACTTGAATAGGAACATCCTCACATATACCAACAGGAATAGTGGTAGATTTATTAGCCATTTGTAAAGATATATCAGTTGGTATTAGTTTCTCCAATTGAAGTCTTTTGTAGAGAGAAAAAGGCATAACACTAACTCCTGCTCCCAAATCACACAAGGCAGTTGTAACATACTTATTTTTAATAGAGCATGGAATAGTTGGAATCCCTAGGTCTCCAAGTTTCTTTGGAACCTTGCCATTAAGGAATAATTAGCAAGCAAAGTAGAAATTTCCTCATTAGGGATCTTCCTTTTATTAGAGACAATATCCTTCATATACTTTGAATAAGGAGGTAATTTAATAGCATTAGTTAAAGGAATTTGGAAAAATAAAGGTTTCATCCACTCCCAAAACTTATTATAGTGTTCGTCTTCCTTTGACTTGTGTTTCTTATCAAGAAAAAGGCATCGTTTTTGAACCGAGGGTTCTCTTTCACTACCATGTTTATTTGCAACAAAATCTTCCTTAATGTACTTAGCATTTTTAGTGTTCCTTTTAGGTTCTTCTTTATCAGGAGCATCATTATTCTCATTACCACTCTCAGTTTCAGCATCAGAGACAGATATACTATTAGGATCTTTAGCTGGTTCAGAAGAATCTATAATTGTTTCATGTTTCTTTTTCTTTCTCTTAAAAGAAGTACCTCTATCTTAAGTTTGTTGGGAATCTTGCTCAATTATTTTAGGATACCCCTCAGGATATAGAGGATCATAGATGGCAGCACCACTTCTAGTTCTAATTTTAGGATACCCCTCAGGATATAGCAAATATTTGTGTACCTTAATAAGCTGATCAATTTGAGTTTGAACCATTTGGAAATATTTAACAAGCATTTTAACATCATTAGAGGTTCTTTCTACAATATCCTTTAACTCAATAATAGCTCTAGAGTTTTCCATCAAATGATTATGCACTCTTTTATTACACTTATCTTGCTTAACAATAAAAATATCAAATTCTTCTAAGCATTGATCAGGAGGTTTAGAATAAGGAATATCACCTTCATCAAAATGTTGGAGAGAGTGTACCTCAATAGTGGATGAGTGGGAGATTGGCTTACATAATTCTTCTATAGGAGGTAAATTCTTCACGTCTTCAGCTTTAATACCCTTTTCCTTAAGACATTTCTTAGCTTCCTTCATCACTTCATCATTTAGTTCAATAACTCCCCTCTTCTTTGGTGTTGGTGTTGGCTCAGGCACAGTTAACTCAGGTGTAGTTGTCTCAGGCATAGTTGGCTCAGGTGAAGTCCAGTCATCATAATTCTTGCTTATTTTAGCCATTAATTCCTCAGCTTCTTTGGGAGTTCTCTTCCTGAAAACATAATCAGCACAACTATCCAGGTATGTCCTAGATTCTTCACTTAGTCCATTATAATATATATAAAGAAGCTCATTTTAAGGTAATGGACATCTAGCCTGTGCATGAATCAAAGCACAAAACCTTGCTCATGATTCAGGCAATATCTCTTTTTCTCCCTGTTTAAAACCAAAAAGTTCCTGCAAAATGGCATGTCTAGCACTAGGAGGGAAATATTTCTGAAGGAAAGTACTAATCAAGCAATCAGGGCTATCAATAGATCTAGGAGGTAAATTATTAAACCAAGCCTTAGCTTCTCCTTTTAGTGAAAAAGGGAAAATGTTAGCAACAAAGTAGGTGCGCATCTTAATATCATTAAAAAATAGACCACTCATGGTAGAAAGCTCAGTCATATGTGCTACAGCACTTTCATTCTTAGTCCCACAAAAAGGTTCTTTCTCAACAATGGTTATGTAAGACAAATCAAGAGAGAAATCATAATCTTCATCTTTAATGTTTATGGGAGATGTAGCAAACTTAGTATTAGGAGATAATTCGGGTTTTATAGTACACCTCTCAAGGAGACTCTTAATAGCACTTTTACCATGAGTATTTTGGCATTCTTTAATAAATTCATCATTCATTTCTATATATCCGTCTTCAATATCATGCCCCTCTATAGACTCAGGTGAACTGACAGGTGTAGTAGTGTCTTCATTAGGAGTTTTAGTATTTCCAGCTATAGTTCTAGCAATCGTAGCATCTAGGAAAGGACCTAATGAACCACTCTTATCAAGCACAGTAGAAGCAGCATCATAAGTATCAGAAGTTTCAGATTCAACAGAAGTAGCAGTATGTGTAGCATGTGTGTGTGTGGTGGTGGTGCAAGCAGCTTACTCATTACAGATGGTGAATCAAGAGCAACAGAGGTGTTCATAACTGTACCTCTCCTTGTAGTGGATGGTAATATAGGAACCTTGCCATCATGAGATTTACCCATGATGAATGGATGGCAGCGAACAATAGTGATTCCAAGTGAACTTGATAAATAGAGCTATGCTCCCTGGCAACATCGCCAAAAAATAGTATTGATGACCCACAAGTATAGGGGATCGCAATAGTCTTCGAGGGAAGTAAAACCCAATTTATTGATTCGACACAACGGGAGCCAAAGAATATTTATAAGCCTTAACAACTGAGTGGTCAATTCAGCTGCACTTGGAAACAATCTTGCTCGCAGTAGTTTATCAGTAGCAACAGTTTGATAGCAGCAATAGCAAAGTAAAAGCAATAGTAAAAGTAAAGATAGTAGTAACAATTGCAGTAACAGTAGGATTAAAGCGCGGTAGGCATAGGGATGGATGGACGGGCGTTGCATGGACAAGACAATTCATATAGCAATCAAGATATAGGGCATTTTCAGATAAATAATGTAAATCATCCAAGTACTAAATAATCATAGGCATGTATTCCATATATAGTCATACATGCTTGTAATGAGAACTTGCACAACATCTTTTGTCCTGCCAGCCCGTTTGCAGTGGGGCCTCAAGGGAACTATTGGCAATTAAGGTGCTCCTTTTAATAAAGCACCAGAGCAAAGCATTTCCGTGAACACACGTAATCCTCATATCATAACCATCCCCTCCCGTTATCCCGATTATTGTCACTTCAGGGCCTTTGGTTCCGGACAATAATATGTTTATACAACTTGGAGGTAGGATCATAAACAACACTATCATCATGAATCAATAACATGTTCAGATCTGAAATCATGGCACTCGGGCCCTAGTGACAAGGATTAAGCATAAAAAGTTGCAACAAAGTCAAAACGCACTAATAATAGATACTAGGCAGCATGCCCTAACAATCTGATGTCATTACGATCTCATCCAATCCCTACCATCTCCATAGCCTACAGCAGGGGATCACTCACTCATGGATTGGGGAATCTTGGATGGTTGATGGAGAACTGATGATGATGATGATGATGGCGATGATATCCTCCAATTCCCCGTCCCGGTAGGGTGCCAGAACGGAGTTTCTGGTTTCGAATCGCGGTATTTGTTGGTGGCGGCGCAGCGGAACTCTATCTGGAAAAACGTCAAACCCTCCTAAGTTTTTAGGTCAAGGGGCATCTTATAGGCGAAGAGGGAGGCCGACGGGGTGTCCGAGGCAGCCACACCACTCCCAGGTGTGGCCTGGGTTGGCCAACACGGCCACGGGGTGTGGGCCCCTCGTGGCCTCATCTGTCTCGTCTTCTGGCTCCGTGAGTCTTCTGGTGAAATAGGATGCTTGGCATATTTTCCGGGATTTTTCCTGATAGTTGATTTTCTGCACAAAAACTAGACACCAAGGTAATTCTGCTGAAAACAGCGTCAGTCTATGTTAGTTGTAGCCAAATTACACAAGTTTAGAGGAGAAACAATAGTAAAAAGTTTTCGGGAAAGTAGATACATTTTGGACGTATCATTATCCAAGACATTATAGAATAGTTACCCACTAGTAACACGAGAGTTATCCATGCTTTAGCATGTAAGTTACCCATCCAATAACATGTAAATTATTTACCACTACAAAAATGTATCCACAGATAGAATACAAAAATTATTCTATCAGCTCGGCTTCGTTGCCCGTACGCCGCGAGCGCCGTGCGGATGACTCAACCTCGAAAGTCTACCACGCCAAACATCAAACATATATTTTTGAAGGAATTAAATATAAGCTTCTTTCGCATACGATATTCTAAATGGAGTCTTATACTCCATCCATCCACCACCCTAAGTTGTAGTGAACAAACGTAACGCGCAACCAGTAGTCTAGCGGCTCGGGTTTATCGTCTGTCGCCGCTACCACGTCGTACGGGTGACGAAGTCTCGAAGGGTATTAGGGTCGAACCTTCATCGCTCGTTGATGCTAACGCATCGACAGCGACGAAGTCTTGGTTCCCTAATACCTAGACTATCGTGTCTCAATTAAACTAGCCGTAGCTCATATTTACTTAACTAAACTAAAATACATGGTCAACCCAGATTTCATGAGGTGGAAAAAATATAAAAAGTTATCCACGTGAGAAATGCGAGAACTCTTCTATCCAACCCGTTTATATGGTGGATAACTTATACGTTACATGTTAGATAACTACATACTATGATATGGATAATTCACGGGTTAGGGTGGGTAACTTTTTGGTCCAAATTTATTTTTATCAAAACATATCAACATGGGATCTATTTTGAAGATCTCGTCGCGACTAACTCAACGGTAAAAATGGATCCAAAATCTTACAAATAGTTTAATGTAGAAAACATTTTAAATTTTTGATTTGAACCTTAGCTGACTCTGATTCATGTGTTCACACTTCACGCCTGCCTATTCACACGATCGTTCCCACTCTAACCGAACGACAAAGGTTAGCCAGCCTGGTTTTATAACCTGCCGACCGTTCTGAACATAGATTTTCCGTAGAAGATTACGATAAGGTAATTGCTGATATGTGGAGAGAAAAAACACTGAATGAGGGTTAGCTGGTTTGGCTAATACTCTCAAAAACATGCAATCAAGTTTGGAGAGTTGGGGTTTTAGCGAAATTGGGAAATTTCAAGGAAAAACTCGTCACATTGAGGAAAAGGCTAGATAAGATTTGGCGTGCATTGTGGGCTCTGGCCCATAAGTGCAAGAGAAGACAATTATGACCCAGGTCAGCTTGACACTGCACCAGGAGGGAATCTAGATTAAGAAGCGATCAAGAATCCAGTGGCTCCAGGCAGGGGATCGGAACTCTTCATATTTTCATGCCCAGGCTAAGCAGCGTAAGAGGACAAATCGGATATCCACCTTGATGAGAGGAGATGGATCATGGTGTGAGGAGGAGCATGAGATCAAGGAAGAAGTTCATAGTTTCCATCAGAAGCTTTATGAGACACCAGGTGAACCAAATATGGGAGCATTGTTGCATTTTGTGCAGGAACGGGTCTCGGAGCCAATGCGGGTGGCCATGGATAAACCATATACGACGGAGGAGGTGTGGTATGCTCTGTTTCAGATGCCGCCGTCCAAGGCGCCGGGTGTGGATGGCTATACGGCAAGTTTCTTTCAAGGTCACTGGGATCTGGTACATGACACTCTTGTACCAGCGATCCTTAGTTTCTTAAATGGTGGCGTTCTACCGCCGGAACTCAATGATACGGGGATTGTCCTCATACCCAAGGTACGGAATCCACAGTCCATTACCCAATCCTGACCTATTTCTCTATGCATGATCGTGTACATGATATGCACGAAGATGATGTCCATTAGTATTCGGCCGATGTTAGAGGAGGTGATCAATCCGGAACATAGTTCTTTTGTGTGCGGAAGGCTAATTACTGATAACGTGTTAGTTGCTTTGGAGCAATACGAGAGGCAGAAGGATTGGCATCTTTTGGTGGTATTGCTAGCAATCGCCAAAGATTCGGAGGAGCTTGGTGCAAGCTTTATCGTGGGATCAAAGAACCTTTGTATTGAAGCTTTGGCTTTAAGAGATGCAGTACACTTCGCTAAAGAGCAGCAGTACCGGTAAGTTATCTTTGAGACTGATTGTTTGGAGCTATTGCGTCTGTGGCAGGAGAGGCACAGTCAGAGAGATGTCATTGCTCCAATCCCTCAGGAGATTAATGAACTCAGTAATTATTTTACTATCTTTCAAATTAGTTTTATTCGTAGATCTGCCAATGCTGTAGCACATGAATGTGCAAGATATGCATGTGTTCATTATGCCTCAATGGTATGGATGGGTGTAAGTCCTCAGTTCCTGAAACACTATCTACATTCTGATGGATGTTCAGTTTTGTTAAGTTAATAAAGTTGGCAGGTTTTCCCTCAAAAAAGGGGGTAACAATGTTTTGCTCGAAATAGAGTGTCACCGCGACCGTAAATTATTTTTGGGGGCTAGATAATTTTTTCTCCACACCAGTGAGGGGGATTTCGATGCCATATTAACAACCATAATTTTTCCCAAATCCATTTGTTTTAAAAAATTTCTTTGTTGTATCTTAAAAACGTATGTGTTTTAATAAAATAAAGTGTCATGTTTTCCCTTTTTGAGATTAAATGGTTGATCAAAATTTTCGGTTTTTCTGTTTCTACCCACTGTATTTCATTGTCCGAGTTCACATTTTGTGATGGAAGCTATTAAAAATTCTAAAGTTCATTGTGTAAGCATATATTAGTCCTCTCAATGCCTGATTTTTTTCAGATTTTTCGGTCGAGTTTTGTTCTTCCTATAAATTGCATGTTTACACTGCTATTGTTCAAAAGAGAATCAGTTTTGTTGTATGAGGGGGTTTTTGAGATCAAACTTCATTATTTTGGATGTTATTATGATTAATGCAACACTTATGAAATTCAAAATAAACTTTTGGGGCCCTATAACTAGTAGATAGTGATTATTATATGTGGCACTAATGACTCCCCCGTAAAATAAAAAACGAGACTACACACACAACGTTTCAATTTGTATACCTTTGTACCTTGTTTCTTGAGCATATGATTACTTTCATAAGCTTCCAGTGTCGTGCATTTAGTTATTTTCTAATTTCAAAACCACCATCAGCAAACCTGTTGTGGAAATAAATGTTGTAACTTTAAAGGCTAAACTTATTCATGTTGAAAGACAGGTATGCCAAAACATTACATAAAGAGAAAGAGAAGGGATAAATAACTATTGGCTCGATGAATGCTGATTTTACTTTCTATAACCAATGTTTTGTTGTAGATTTGATAGCAAGTTTTACCCAACCCCTGTAACATCCCAGGGTTATAGTTCAGAGAAGAAGAGACTCAGGCGTGTGCATTGCATTTATGCATTAGAAAATCCGAAGAATTTTCGCGCTTTTGATTAAAACTTGTTAAAGTGATTGAAACTTCTCTTCACTTGGTGGAACTGAATTATATCAAGTTAGGTGTCAAAAAAAATTATATCAAGTTGAGTGCAATAATTTTTGACATGGCCTTTGTTGAATTCTTTGTTTTTGGGTGGAAGCAATTCAAATTTGAAAGTCAAAATAATATATTTGAATTCAGAATAAGTGGAAACTGAATATTAAACCATAACGGAATTCCATAAATGAAATATAATAATAAATAAACTATGGTATCCTTTATGACATAAATAGAAGTGTACTAATGTACACGTCTTAATAATTTAGGTAATGGATACAATTAAAAAGAATAAGGATTCTTTTTTACAAATAAATAAGATGGTATTCTTCAAGTCTCAAATAATGAGATAAAAAGTACGAAACAAGAACAAAAGAATTACTTTATTACAATAATGATAAGTTACATTGTCCTTGCAATCAACCAAATATAAAAGAATATTAAAACAAGAATAACAAAATAAATCCTAAACTAAATCTTAAATATCTTTATTCCTTCTTATTCTTGTTCCCTGCAAGCAAAAACAACAAACAAAAGAAATTGAAAAAGGGGGGTCATGGGGGTTATTCTACTCTCAGATTGTCAATGAAATGCATAGCTTGGTCATCATCGAGTGGTATAAAAGGTGGCTAGTGTCGAATATTATCAAGATTTTTTGCCTCAGAAAATTTGCATCACTAGCCTGGGCAAGTTTCACCATGGGTAAGTAAAAGGGAACAAACAGAAAAAGATCACATCTTTACTCAAGAATATCCACAAGAGATATTTCCAGACAATAAAACTTGAACTAGCACATGCCCCACATGTAAGAAGGCTAGCAGCTTACACACTACATACAACAGTTGTGGTGTCAACACAGCAAGGTGAGTATCAGGAAGTAGATAAGGGAGAGAGCAGCCAGAGCACAACTGTTAGATAACTATTCCTTTCTCCACCCATGCAAGAACACAAGCACATCACCACATCCATCCAGATTCACAACATCTCCAGGAAATACACCAAAATCACCATAGTACACTACCAAGAACAAACCAAATACTCTCGACATAGGCTTTCTTGCCCTTCTGCCAGATCAACACACCGCTACAGGACACCTGTGACACTTCTCTTGTATAACTCAGCATTGATTATGGTATATTCCTTTGCTCTTCTCTGCAGTTGCCTGGAGAGTACCTTATCGCTTGGCAAAATTCCATCTTTCAAGAACTCAAATATTGGTTGCACCCATGCTGGTACAGCACGGGCCGGGAAAAGCACTTCGTCAACCTCCATTGGATCAACCGACATAACCTCTGCAGGATTAAGTTAAACAGTCCCCGGGTTTACCGAGGCAGTCCCGGTTTACCGAGGCTGTCCCCGGGTTTGCCGAGGTGTTCCTCCAGTCAATGTCCATTGGGGTAGCTTCTCATCCTGGATTGGCCAGGATATAGATTGATTCGGAATCTGGTGAGGGTTTAATCGATGGTTTTCTGAGAAGCTCCAAAGCAACTCCTGGTGGGATGGCCTGTTGAGATGAACCCAGTTTAGGAAACACGTCGGTTGCATCATTTTCAGCCCATGGTACATGATGGAATTCGCATCCTTCAAAGTACCCACATATCTTTTGGACATGGAATCTACAAAGGGCCATGTTTGCATCGGTGACACCCCCGGGATTAGGGCTAGACAAATCCCAGACCTCTATCTGATATAAGCCTAACCTAAATCTCGGAGGCATACAGAGAAAGAATCGGTAGGATTATAGTGACCCTACGCCACAAAAGTTATTACAGCAAGCTCATAACTGAGCGAAGAACCAAATTATTACAAGCAAAGGTCACTAACCACAAACATCAAACAACGGAAGGCAAATTATTGCTATTAAGTATAGCAAACTTAACAAATGGCCTAAGAGGCCTGAAGCATAACAAAGACGTCCCAATCCATAGATTCTAGGCTGCCGGTCGGGAACCCCAAGTTGCTTGTCAGTGTCGATGTCGTACCAAACTTGTCTTCGGGGAACACTTATTCTGCTTCAAAAGTATCAACAAATCAAGGATGAGTACATGGTGTACTCCATAAGACTTATGGCTGGTGGGGTTATTTTGCATAAAGCCATCTTTGTTTATAAAACAAGAGGGAGAAGAAGCTCGTCTAATCAGAATATTTTAAAAGGGGATAAGAGAGAGACATCTCCAAAGAATTGATCATTATATTGATATCCACCAAAGTAATCCTGATCTCACAACTAGGATCACCCCCTCGTACCCATGAGGAAGCATCCTTAAGCACATGTTGATCTGCCACGTTTTACGATTAGGTTATAGTTCTCTATGATCTTAGAATACAGTAACCAACCGTTCATAACCATGAACATGGCTTTTCGAAAATATTTAACCCTATAGGGGTGTACAACTTTACCCACACGTACTAACTAATTCTTAATGCTAGAACCATTAGCCATCTTCTTTGGAAGACCGGAGAGGGTGGTTAGACATGACCTTTACCTTACTTTCGCCAATACCATGAGTCACGCCCTAAGGATGGTTCCGCTGTAACGGGTCAGATCCTGAAGCTGGTCCCTAGATATGTGGGCGAGGTTGATTTACCAGAGGAACCGCCTCAAGCAACCCCGGCCACACTTACCTACCTGTATGAATGCACCTCCTTCACCGCCTTCAAGAACAACCAACTATGCATATGTTGAATGGAACGCCGAACTAGGTGACTCATGGAATCTACTAGGTAAGTTAGTTAGTCGTGAGGTTTTCTAGGCCCCGTGTGGCCGTACGCTCGTCTCTGTTCCAAAGTCAAGAACTCGGGTCCTAGTGGTGGCAAGAATAGGACTACAAAAGACACCTCCCACCGTGGCCTCCCATACAAGCCTTAGCATATTTAACCTTTACCAGTGATCTTACCTCATCAATATACCTCGTTCTCCTATCATACTAGGTTCTCTGCATTTGGTGCATCTTCTGGAGGAACCAGCACTGACAGCTAAGCAGGGCTAAGCAAGACACATATAATAGCTCTAGCAGTGCACACAAGCCAAACCTAGTTATGCTAGGAGCAGTGGATCAGGTAATATAAGCTCAAAGGGACTAATGCAACATACAGGATATTCTATCTATCGATAAAAGACCATAGTAGAATCATATGCAGCATGGAAAGAATTGAAATGCTTTTGAAACCATAGGATTATATCATGATGGGGATATGCTTGACTTTGCCTGTTGATACTGTAACACCCCAGCATTAGAGATTAGAAATAAGCTGAACACAGGTGTGTGCATTGCATTCATGCATAGAAAATCCGGATAATATTCGCGCTTTTAAATAAAACTTGTCAAAGTGATTGAAGCTTCTCTTAACTTTGTGGAACTGAAGTAGATCATCAAGTTGACTGCGATAAGTTTCAATATGACCTTTGCTAAAATCTTATCTTTGGGTAATATAATTTGATCTAAGGGTAGATCAGATGTAATAAAACTAAGTCACAACACACTACTTAATAAGGAGTACTAGATCTTCTAGAGATCATTATATGGTATTCCATACAACAACTCAAGGATGAATACTTAATATTCTAAAGATGATATTAAGATATTACCTACCATAAGCTTTGTATACCAAGTTAAGTATATAATTTTAGTAAAAGAAACTCTATAACTAAATCTTGTAAGCCTTGAATATATTTGCAAGATGGAATTAAAGGAATTAATGTATGGAGTTAGAAGTAGCTACATTGATGAGTTCATCAAGGGTAGTTTAGTGTTGGAAGTTATATATAGAAGAATGGAGTATTATTGAAGTGACATGACCATGTCATCATATGATGATTGATATGGTGGAGTCAGATGATTATTATCTTATTCAGGAATATTTTATCTTTGTGAATAAAATAAGAAAGATATATAGAGTTTATTTCGGAAAGGAATTCCTTATCTCAAGATAAGCTTAGTGAAGTATTGAGGTAAGAATTATTTAGAAACCTTTAGCTAGATATACATGCAGACATGACAAGAAACCTGTCTACTTCATTATTCAAAACCCTGGAATCAAATGGATAGGGGAACCATTTCCTATACTAGGTAACCATTGGATAACACCTCTTGGACAATTAAAGCTTCCAAGAGATAAGTAGAGAACCAGATGAGTATTTAGAGATGGAGGCCTTGTACACCTCATTACCTTAAACCTTAATAGAAATCTATACCCATGAACCAACAAGATTGCTCTAGGAATTAATTCCAATATCTCACTCTAACAGGGGATACCAACTTAAACCTTGATCCTTGTCCCTATTTATAATTGTATATGGGTTATTAAATCCTCTCAAAACCTATGTACCTATATTTGAATCAACCTTAGTATTTTACTACCAATGAGTAATATTGGTTTATTACTACCTAACCAAAAGTGTTATGTGGTAATTCTAAATTTTAGAAACCAAGTAGAATAGGATTTGGCAAATTCCCAAAGATGGAGAACCATGAAACTTATGTCATCCCATTAAAAACCACAAAGATTAATTCCTTCTTATGTATATATGTAAATCCTTTATGAAGATAAGTAGGAACAAGATTCTATATACATGAATACACATCTCAAACTAGTACCATTCAGATTATCAAGTGAAACTAGAATAATTTCTATAAGGTTTTCTTATAGGAAGAAAATCCCTAAAACCCTAATCCTTATTAATATTTCTTAATGAAAAAAGACTTTTCATATAATTATGAATATTTTTAATACACAATGAGAAATGAAGAGAGGAGGGTCTACAAACTCTCTAAATATTGAAATCTCTGAAGAAATTCGAATTTTAAAAGGTTTTGTAAAAGGAAAGTAAAATAGAAAATGAATTGAAAAAGAAAAAGAAAAGGAAATAAGCAGAATCCAGAGTTGGCCCATGGCCCAGGTTGAGTAAACGATCGGTTGGCACTTTCCTTGCGAGTTTCCTTAGCACACTTTTCTTCTTCTTTATCCTAGGGATATACTTTACTAATTTGAAACTTGTCATAAATAAGGTTATTCCCCGCCTACCTTTACTTTATTTTGAATCCTTTGTTTATTCAGAATAGAAAGATTCTGATACAAGAGGGAAGTTTTGTAAAAGCAACAGGAAGAATTGCTCAGATACCCGTGAGTGAGGCTTACTTGGGTCGTGTTATAAATGCTCTGGCTAAACCTATTGATGGGAAAGGCGAAATTATAGCTTCAGAATCTCGCTTAATTGAATCCCCTGCTCCAAGTATAATTTCTAGGCGTTCTGTATATGAACCTCTTCAAACAGGGCTTATTGCTATCGATTCGATGATCCCTATAGGGCGCGGTCAGCGAGAGTTAATTATTGGGGACAGACAGACTGGCAAAACAGCAGTAGCCACAGATACAATTCTCAATCAAAAAGGACAAAATGTAAATTCTCGTATAGTAATAGTTCCTTTGGTTTCCTACCTAGCACATTCTCTGTTGTCTACGCCAATATTTGACCTACGAGTAGAGTGTGGCTGGCGTGACTTGACAATGGATAATTGGTATGGAAGGCCATACGAGGTTCGAAGAAGTTATGGGAGTCTTTCTCTCTACTGGTTCACAAGTACGGCCGGGGCTATTACTTAGGCTCCAGTACAGTCGGGTAGTGGAATCCATGTCAAACAGGAAAGCGAGATTAGAGCCGGTACGGACACAGAGGCGAGATCGAGTCGTCGCCGGGGTAGAAGAACCCTAGTCGACTAGGGTATAGTCGTTTACAACATTTTTTTCTCACAGCTCCTGCTGCCCTGTCCTCGAATGAGGAATTGAACGCCATGTCATATTCGTTTTGTTCTGAGATGGAAGCCTGAACTAGAACTACTTGCAAGCAACTAATTGAAATAGCTGATTCGATAGCAAGAGGAAAGAGAACAGCATATTCTTTTTAAGATCCCAAAGGGACCGGAACAGTCTAGTCTCTAGCTGCCTAAGAGCAACCCCTATTTGTCCAATCCAAAGTCAACCTATTGCCCAAGACCATCCCTCAATCCCGACTGTCCTAATTCTGCTCTAGCTCTAGGACAAAGGAAAGGGCAAGACTTCCTCTAATAAAGGAGGAAAGGAGAGATTTTCATTGAAGGTCAAAAGACGGCATCAACTTTTACAAATCACTAAGAAGAGTTGACTTGGGGGAGTATTAAGCCAAACAGCTTCCCTTTCTGGCTATCCCGGGTCAAAACAGCAATGGGCATTAAGCTGACCCAGGGAGAACTGGATGATTGCTATGGGAGCTCTTTTTGTGGTATCTAACGTGTTTTTTTCTTCACTCTTCCTTCAATAATGCTTGATCCATCCTTCCCGTCAGAGAAATCATTCATTCAGATTTCCAAGGATTGACTATCTCAATTTAGCTGCCCATAAAGATGAATAGCAAAGGCAACCGATGAAAGAATCGGAACAATCTGGAATCGCACCCTTGGCTTTTAGCATAATTGTAAGCTCCCGGTTCCATTCCCTCCCCATTCTTGAATCTCATGGAGAGTTTGATCCTGGCTCAGGATGAACGCTGGCGGCATGCTTAACACATGCAAGTCGAACGGGAAGTGGTGTTTCCAGTGGCGAACGGGTGAGTAACGCGCGGCTACACCTCCCGCTTTGTCAGGTATACTGCGAAGAATGGCATAGATCGGTAGGAAATACCATTCCGGCACAATATGAGGCGGGGTGGGCATCGGATTAGCAGGTATATAATTGTCGGGAAAAATGCCTATTTGAATCACTTCTTTGATCATTAAGATCCTCTTCCCTTTCACAACCCGATCCGCTATTCCTTAACTGCTATCTTTCCTTGCTTTCCCTCGCTCTACCCAATTAAGGGCAGCCATCAATGCATGGTGTTCTTCGACTGATCGTTACTCTCGATGGTGAAGATGTTATTGATTGTGAACCCATATTAGGCTATTTACACAGAGGAATGGAAAAAATCGCGGAAAACCGAACTATTATACAATACTTACCTTATGTAACATGGTGGGATTATTTAGCTACTATGTTTACAGAAGCAATAACGGTAAATGCACCAGAATTCTTGGAAAATATTCAAATACCGCAAAGAGCCAGCTATATTAGGGTAATTATGTTATATTGAGAGGAAAAGGATTAAATCCTTTATAAGAACTAAAGTTTTCATCGGAATATAAAAAACTTAAAGATGCCTTTTAAGTATCTCATTTCAAATTCCGTTATTAATAGAAGGAATCACACTTTTACCACTAAACTATACCCGCTACATGTAGATTATGATATAAATGGTACCCTTTGTCAAGGATATCCATTGGATGGAGAAGGAGGCTAATTCCCCCTTATTGAATCAGATAGAGATAGGGAATAATAAGGAAGTCCAGTTCCACAACTGAATTGGGGAGAGGACCCGAAGGGGAGCTCGAGCCAGAAGCAGGTGGAATGTCTAACCCAAAAGGGTGACATGACACCGAATCCCGAAGACAAGAGTGAACACACAAGTGTCACTCGATAATAATGTATGAGACGAACTCAAAAGAGTGAGGCGAGACCCTGAAGAAGGGACCCCACGGAGTGCAACCCGCGGAGTGCAACGCACGGAGTGCCGCAGTGCCCGGGCATGCTGCAGGCGCAATCGGACTTTTTTTAAGGAAATGAATGACCAAATATACCGAAGGCTTCTTAGTCATTCGTTTCCGATCCTACCACCCTTGCAGTAGGATACCATCTCTTTCGAAGGATACCGAAGGGTTCTTTATTATCTCCTTCGAGGGATCGCTATCCTCACGAAAAAGAAAAGTCAAGACCTTCCAAAGTTCCCGAAAAAGGCTCGTTACTCCTTCTCTTGCCTTCCTGACGAGGAAGATGCTTAGTCCGAAGTCGGTCGTTGATAGATTTCTTTCTTTTGCTTGCTCTTCGTTACACTCCACATCTTTTGTCCTACTCTTCTTTCCCTAGGTAGGGGGTATTAAAAATTTAAAAGAAAAAAAGGGGTAAAGGGTTAATTCGTTCTTTATAGCCATTTCCTTAACAAGTGAATGGGAACATACTCTGGATCGGAATACGAAGAAAGTACTACTTGATAATTTCCACTAATTTCAAGTCCTTATTATGATTCCTTTTATGTCCGCGTTTCTTATAGAGGTTAGTAAATCCGCAATAGTGTCCTTGCCCATAAGACTCTAATTCTAGGTTCCTCCAAATTTATCTATAATCAACATGTTTTCTTTTTTTTTCTTTTCATTTTAGATTTTAAAACATATACGTAAAACACAATCTACTAACTACTAAATTTATTCTCTGATCCAAATTTAACCTACTAGTATTTATAATACTTCAGGAGCTAATGAAACTATTTTGGTAAAATTCAATTCTCTCAATTCCTCAGCAATCGCGCCAAAAACTCGAGTTCCTTTTGGATTTCCTTTTTGATCAATTATAACCGCTGCGTTGTCATCATAGCGGATTATTATATCGTCTTCATATTTGAACTCTTTACATGTACGTACAATTACAGCACGAATTACTTCGGATCTTTCTAGGGGCATTCGGGGCAATGCGTCTTTGATTACAGCAACAATAACATCACCAATACGAGCATATCGCTGATTACCTGCAGCTCCTATGACTCGAATAAACATCAATTTTCGAGCTCCACTATTATCTGCTACGTTTAAAAGGGTCTGAGGTTGAATCATATTATTTTGATTTCCATTTGTTATTTCAATGCAAAAGGATGAAAGAAATACGGACTACTATAGTAAGTCTAGTGACTACTAGATTTCTTTCTTTGTAGTTAAGTAATAATGTTTGGTATAGCAGCCTTTCCGAGCGAGTCTCTGGGATCTCCTGTAAACCCCCATGATGTGGTAAAGGGAGGATATTAGGGGAAGCAGTGAGTGGAGATTCCCCTGCAGAGAGCCGGATGAGGGGAGACCCTCACGTCCAGTTCTGTCGGTAAGGATTGCACCAGAGCACCTTCCACTTCTAATAGGCCATGAACTATAGATAGAGAAGAATCATTCTGAGCGAGTACATAAGAAGCGATCCACTTTTTTTCATCGGTTCCAGGGGAAGACCAAAGATCTTGCGCGGCAGGTCCGCCAGAAAAACTCAAAAGAGAAAGAAGTCTCGTTAATCTCTTCATGCTCGTTCCAAGTTCGAAGTACCTTTTGGCCAAAGAAAAACCCGCTCCCTAACACGATTGAAGTAACAGCTTTTCTTTCAATAGTAAGCAGGAAATGCGAATAAGAGAAGGGTAGAAGAAGCGATCCGCGCATTTCCTTATTTCACAACGGATTTGACTCGTTAGAGAAATCATTTCTTAGGTATGCTACATTCTTTGAAGAAAGAGTAGGTTCTGCTACAACCGCTATTGCTCTTGCGTAAAGACTTTTTTTTACGCGACAGGAAAAAGTGACTACGAATTCCTTTTTTTGTTTGCGAATCCCTGTTTGTATCCTTTGAGCGCACGCCCATAAGTAGCGATCAAATCAAGGAAATCGATCAAACGATCTCAATACCGTGAAAGAGAAACTTCCCAGATCCAGGGAAGCTTATAATAAAGGGCTTCGACAAGGGGTTTTATTCGTTCTTTGAGCAAAAAGATAAAGATCGGATAGATTCGAACCGCAATTGCAAAGGTAATAACTACTATGCCAGCTCAAATCACGATCTTCACCAACTTGGATTTGGTTCTCTCGTGAAAATCGCGGGAGGACCAATGAGGACAACAGTAGCACCTACTTTGTCTTTGTATCGAATCTCGCTTCTAATGGGCGCCTTTACTACCTTGAGACCGGCACTGCGAGGCTCGCTATTCCTATACTATTTGCCGCTCGCCTGCAAGCCGTTCCTCGCCTCGCTCACTCTTTCCAGAGCCCAGCAGCAGCCCATCTCGGTCTGGAGCCCAAATACCGTTTCGCTCTCTCACTGGCAGGTGGGATCGCGCGAGAGAGAACCGTCGTCTTCGACTTCCTCTACTGGACCGACATGCCGCCGGTGAGCCACGTCGCCGCTGTCATTCTGGACCACCCCGGACGCGGTTGACCAACCTAGAACCTTGCACTGCTCGCTTGGGGTCAATCCTTGCTTGTTGCATCAAGATTCACGCCCGAATCGAGCTTAGCACCACCGCCGCATCTCGTCGGTCCTCGCCGCCGTTTCGCCGTGTGAGTGCCCACCCAGCCGTATAAAACCTCCGCCCCGAACCGCATTGCCTCCTGGTTCATCCTTATCCTCCCTATTCCTCTATCTCGCTCTCTGTCCTCTCCAAATCCACCGAAGCCGCCGCCGGTGAGCTCCGGCTAGCCATCGATTCAATCCACCTAGAAGACCATGGAGTGGATGGGAGGAATCGCCGTGCTCTGTAGATCCTCTGGGTGGAGTATTGCATCAAGGGGATTCCAGAGAGACGCGAATTTTGCAATTTCATTCCGTTGGTGATCGCCGGACTTCTAGATCGTGTGCTCATCTCCAACCACCGTCATCACCATCGAATACACAGGCATACTTAGGGTGAGCATACCCGTCTCTAGACTTAGTTACACATCCTAGTTCAGCGCGTAGCTCTCGTTCATCGTGTCACCGGTGAGCACCGCCGCAGGTCGTCATCCTAGCCACTGCTCCGACGCTCGTGAGCTAGCACCAACGAGTTGGTCAGACTCGTTGTCGTTCGTAGCATCGAATGCACCCCTTCGCATGGTCATTAGTGCAGTATTTTGGCGTTGCCACCGTACTCTGGCGAGGGTCCAGTGAGAGTCCGACGAGCGGTCGTCATGCTAGCGTCATCGTTGATTGATCCACATCGTGTGGCAACTAACGTGGCTCCGGGCCCGTTTGTCATTGAACCTGGGTAGGATAGGATTAGTAACAAAACTCGTTTGATTGTTCTTTGCCTCGGTGGCATCTGATGTGGTCCTGACCCTACTGGTCAGTGACTTAGAAATAAATAAGAAATATAAATTTTAATATAAATAGCTTTTAGGAATTTAAGAAAAGGATTAAATCTTAAAACATTAATATCTTTTGTTTTATAATTCAGAAAAATATATATAATATATCAAAATGTTTAGAAAAATAAACTCTATATTATAAACTTATTATCAAATATCATTGTGATAAATATTTAAATAATTATTATTTAATAAAGATTTTAAAAGTAATAATACTTTGAAAATTCATATTTTAATATTTGTAAATGAGAAAAATATAAATAATATACTAAAATTCTTGGACAAATAAGAACTAAAATGAAAAAACTATAAAATTAAAATATTATATCACTTAACTATTATTTATTGTTTATTTAGTATTTTTAAAGTAATAAAATTTATAAAATTCATATATCAACTCTCATATAAAATTTATAAAATTTATTGTTGATCACAAAAAATGAAATCTACACACTAAAAATATCAACTCTCACTTTTGAAGTAAAATAAAAGGTAAAGGTTTAATAAAAATAGTTTAAACCCTTTTCTTTTATTTTAATTCATTAAAAAATATATAAATCTTTACCATTGCTTTTAGCATTATTTGTTTGAAGTCTAAAAGTGTAACAAAAACATCAATTGATGTTTAAATGAAATTAACATAGGTTTAACTATTTTTTTTAAAAGTAATCCTTGCATATTTTTCTAAAGCCCTAAGTGATTAATAAACTTGCTTAAGGAATCTTTCAGATACCATAACCCATTTGAGTGCTTTAGTATTGCATATTACTTGTTGTATTTACTTACTGTTTCACACACACACTCACAAGCCTTAATAAGAAGCACAAGTGTGAAACTAAAATAAAAGTGCAACATATTCCTAAGAACTCATCACAAACTCCAAACCCTAGATTAGATACAACTTATGCATCATTGCATCTTGTTTCTTTAAACATTAGTCCTTACCAGACCAATGGTGCTGTTTACAGAATTTGGATCTTCTAGTGTTTGAAGACCGTGAATGCATAATCTTGCAACCACAAAAGGCAAGTTCACAACTTGCTCATGTCCTTTGATTATTTTCTATGCTTGTAACTCAACTATGTCATCACCTGCATTTCAAAAAGGTCGGAAAACAATATTTTCATAATAATATGATTATGGATTATTTACTAGATGGTAATAATCTACTGATACAGTTCCAGTGGTAAAGGAACATAATATCTAGGACTTAACAACCAATGTCGCCAGTGATTCTAGCGCCATATATTACGCGTCAACCATAAGACTTGGAATGCACGGGAAAGTCAGTTGTATCTTCTCCCTTTCATATGGAGGCAAGATGACTTTGTCGTGACGTTGGGATTCCCGGTGTGGATCCAACATATGGGTGGGCACCCTTAGGCCCCACAATTTTGGTGTCTAGATTATTTATGTGTGGCTGCCGGAGGTATGAACCTCCAGGGGCATCACCAGCTCACAGAGTCTTCGGGAACTCCCATGGTTATAGCTTGCCCTAGTTGGCGGCTTAACAGATGTGTAGTCAGCCCAGGAGGATCGTGCAGACATATGGGGTCGCGGAGAGGGCAATACTTGTTTGGATCTTAGACTGCGCCCCATACCAAGGAAGTGTGGACAAGCTCGCGGCTTGGTTGTGCAACAAGGCTAAGGTCTCTTATGGGAAAAATGACGCACCTCTGCAGTATAAGAATTGTGACATGTTACTCCCTGTTCCGGGAAGGAGATACGAACGTAGAAGGAAAGGAACTCCATGATGTTCTGGTCAACCTATGAAGGCTGTCGGACATAGTTTTTAGAATAAAAGCAACCTTTGAAGAAATGTTTACAAAAACCTGCATCGCCTACGACCTATGGTCTGTGGCTGTAAAGATAGTGCATCATACACTCCTTTTTAGTGAACTTGCTGAGTACGCTCGTACTCAACCGTACCTTCTTAACCCTTACTAGGTTCTAAGCCATTGAAGACGACGTCAACATCAATGTCTGCTCAAGAAACCATCATCAACAACTAAAGTTCTTCAGGAAAGTCAATGAAGTCCACATAGACGTCAACCAAAGAGAAGACTAAGTTCTTAAGTAGATAGAAGTAGATGCTCTAGCCATAAAACCAACTTCTGTAGAGAATTGCAATAGCAGCAATGGCAAGCCAAATAGTTTATATACTAGTCATAGTTACTAGATAGTTCGGATTTATTATTTCTGGTTCTTCTTGTAAGAAGTTCTTCCTCTCTTTAACCTAGAGTGTTCTCTGGATCTTTTGTAAAGAGCCGAGTTGTAATATATAGTCATGTCTTGGTCCTGCTGTGTTTCTGTTGTACCACTCTGAGGGATGTAATACTCATGAACGGTGTTTCATTGGTGTTATATCAACAACTATAGTGTACTACATCATGCAGTGGTATGCTGGGTCACCGCAGATACCCAGATATAGATCTTCAGAAGCCTTGTGCTTGACTTGATTATAGTTGATCAAGTACTGTTCGTGGATCTTCGATAATGTTAACCTTGGTCTTTAATCTCGATCTCGATACCGTATTCTATTGGGAAGAAGCAAACACCAGAAAGAAAGGGAAACAATCAACACATGGCATCAATGCAATTCTCAAGCAACTATGATGATATGACAAGTTAAACTGTATTGAAATAGAACCCTAAGACATCCTTGGCAATTTAAACGGGATCCGAGGGGTCCATACCCTAATACAGGAGAGACCCCAGAATCACCTATGAGGTTCAATTGATTCTTCTAATTAAACTTGCAATTAAAGTTTCTTAGCAATGCATGATTATGAGTCTATTGTGTAGATCTCATTTTTCTGAACATTTTGATATATTATACACTTTTTTGTGACTTATAAATAATTAGATATTGATTTTATAAGAATTAAACTATTTTTGGATTTATTAAACCAATATAAACCCTTTATGGCGTCAGCGTAACACATGGTTGACGTCAGCACAGGGCTAGTTTGATTCACACCGGGGCTGGGTCTAGCCCCAGAGGCTGACCTATGGGCCAAGGGCCACGTCAACGGCCACGCTGGCGGTCAGCGGGTCCACGGCACACCTTAGGGCAGTGTTGGCGTGACGGGCACCACCAGGTGGTCACTGGTGACGGTGGAGGATGGCAACCTAGGAAGCATGGATGGCTGGGTTGGACGCGGCGTGGTGCGATGAACCTTATAGAAGTGGCGCTGCTGCTATTTGGTCACCAGAGTACGGGATACAGCAGCGCACGATGGCAGGGCTTACAGAGCAACGACGACCGACGGCTATAGAGTGAGAGGGGGTCAGAGGAGAGGTCCTAGGGGACCACCAGCTCACTGCGTATCTAATAAAGGCGACTGTGAGGAGCGAGGTGGCCGGAAGCAGCGGCAATGGTGACGATCAGAGTCGTAGTAGATAGTGACCGTGGCGTCGATTTCCAGAGCGTGCGGTCGATTCCTTCGGCGAGGAGGCTCAGCTCGACGAGATGAGACGGATCTTCCAGGCATCATTACGAGGCTCAGGGCGGCCTGCAACGGTGGCGATGGACAGCGGCAGAGGCGGCTAGGGTTCGGTCCAGATTGGGGAACAAGAGAGAGACGCTCGGGGGAGAGATAGAGGAACAAGGGAAGAAGGGCACGACAGAGGCGATCTTATCCTCGGCTAGGTCATGGCGAGGTGGCGGCCATCACGACGACATGGATCGATGGTGCAGGCAGCGCCAGACAGTTGCTTCCCCTACGACTCGAGGAAGAAGAAAAGAGAAGAGCATCGAAGGGGTATGGGCTGGCTGGTATGCAGTTGGGCTGCTAGCGGCTGCTCGGGCGACAAGCAGAGGAAGGGAAACTGGGCCAGCCTTGCTAGGTCGGGTTCTGTTTTTATTTTCCAAACCTTTTTATTTTTCCAAATCTCCTTTTCTCTCTTGTAGTTCAAGTACAAATCTGTTTTGGGTCATTCAAAAATACAAGAGATTTATGATACTATAGAAATTATAACAGGGGCCCTTTTATTCAAATTGGGCTCCACAATTTTGTACTTCTAAAAATTCAAAACCCCTTTTGAATACATTTCAAATAGTGAGGGGACGTTTAGAGTTTAAGGTTTTGTCTTCATTTCCTTTTATGCATTTTAAATGATGATGCTCATGGATGCTCAAATCAAAACCTAAATGAGTATTACTAAAACTAGGGGTGTTACAGCGTCCAACGCATCCCAATGACCAGAAACTTGCTGCACCACTAAATCCGAGTCACCAAAATACTGTATCCAACATATCCCAGTTTCCTTTGCCACTTTCAGCCCATGAACGAGTGCCTCATACTTGGCCACATTGTTTGATGCTCGAAAGTGGATCTGAAGCACATATCTCAATTGATCTTTCTTGGGTGAGTTAAGGACTACCCCGGCCCCTAATCCGTCTTTCAACTTGTATCCGTCAAAGTGCATTCTCCAATAGTTTGAATCCGGCAAGGGTGGATCATATTGCATTTACTCCCAATCCACGAAAAAGTCGGCCACTGCCTGAGATTTGATTGCGTCTCTTCTGTCATATTGTGGAGCATATGGGGCTAACTCCATTGCCCATTTGGCGATCCGTCCACTTGCATCCTTGTTACTCATTATCTCGGATATAGGTGCTTCGCATATCACCTTTATAGGGTGTTCTTCAAAATAGTGCTTAAGATTTTTGGCCACCATATAGACGCCATATGCCATTTTCTGATAATGATGATAGTTCTGCTTCGAAGGGGATAGTACTTCACTTAGATAATATACTAGCCTCTGCATCGAATTACCCTCCTCGTTATGCTCTACCACTATCACAACACTTACGACTCGGTTGGTCGCTGCTATGTGGAGCAATATCGGCTCTTTGGATAGTGGCGAAACTAACACAGGTGCAGAGGCTAACATATTTTTGAGCCCATGAAATGCACTATCTGCCTGCAGCGTCCATATGAACTTATCCCATTTTTCATTAGTTAATAGAGAGGCAATGCCTTTTCTCCCAGCAGACATACAAAACGACTCAATGACACCAGGCAACCAGTAAACTTCTGGACATCATTGAGGCACTTCGGCAATTCCATTTGCTCGATAGCTCATATTTTAGGTGGGTCTGCTTCGATACCTCGGCTGGACACGAGGAAAGTGAGTAATTTTCTCGCCGGGACACCGAAGGTGCACTTTTCCGGATTAAGCTTCATTCGGAACCATCTCAAGTTCGTGAATGTTTGTCGGATATTGTTGGGGATATACTTTCCGGGTATCCTCATTGTGCCTCACTGAATAGGGTGGCCCACTTCAGGTTAGATCTTTGCTTCACGGGCGGCCCAGTCAGGGAGAAGAGACGGAGTCCAGTCCGGCTACGAGAAGGCCCAGAAGACTTACCAACATAGGCTTGTAGTGTTACTTGTAGTTCAAGATGTACTCTGTAATCGACTCTTAGTAGTAGCTGGATAGGTCTCTCCTATAAACACTAGGCCAAATATCTATATAAGTCATTCTAGGGCCCAGCCTTTAGGGCACCCCACAAAAGTCTACAATCTCAACTAGCACATGCGTAACCCTTGTAACCCATATTCCGGCTCTGTCGTATTACTGGATTGCTAGCAGGAGTAGGATCCATCCAAAGTCAGTGGATTCGAACCTGGGTAAACTTGTGTGCTCACCGTCCTAGAACACCATACGTCTCACACCCCTCTCTTCCACACGCCTCGAGGACCCCCTCATGGCGTACTTGTCCTCAATCCGATGACAGTTGGCACCCACCATGGGGCAAGTGAGCTTTGGAGCTGTGTTCCTAGCAGAATCTACAAGAATCAGAATCGGTGATACAATCACCGTTGGTCGCGTCCTCTACGCCAGCAACGTCCCTCTCATCGTTCTCGATGAGACCTGGATTCCTGCTAGGGAGGCCGTGACTGCCTACACCATCATGTCTTTCGGTGAGATCGATGTTTACATCGGTTTCACTGAACCTACCCCACCCACCCAGCGGTGATGATAGAGGCAGAAGAAGCTTCTGGGGGTCCACTTTGTCCACGGAGGAGACAGAGTTCCGGATCCCAGAAAATCCCAATCCCCCAGCCCGCACCTAACGCAGATATAGTGGAGAAAGCTAAGCTTGAAGTAGATCTTATGGTGTATGTCGAATCTGGAGTGGGTCTCCCTACCGAGGCCGAATCCCAAATTGATCTTCCCAACAAGGTCGAAATCATCCAGGAGGAGCAAGACAACAACTCTGGTTCTGGCTCCACCAATGCCCGAACAGATCAACCTTTCCTGAGGCACACGTTGATGCGTATGATGTTGCATGACGCCAGCATGGATGAGAATCTCGAGACCATTAGATGTTTCGAGGAAGCCCATGAGGAAAGCCGCAACTACCATAGGACGCACGCGTCGCACTTTATCGGATATGTTGGATCCCGATCCAGCTCTGCCAATGCCGGAGACAACAAAGACTCAGTGCTGGAGGCGATCGGAACAAACACTGACTTACCAGAAAGTTTGGATGATTCTATCACGTCGGCAGATTTCCAAAAGTTCTCCACAGAGTACGAAGAGGAATACAACTCCAAAGCTGCAAAAGAAGGAGAAGCCATGGACAAAGGATCCGGAGAAAACTCTCCCAAAGCAAAGGATGATATGGATCTTGGACATAACCCTGACGTACAGATGTCTGAAAGTACTAATCAGAGCGTGACTCCAGGAAACGGACCCAAAGCCATCTTTGCTACCGGAGCTGCCAAGAGGGCAAAGAAGAAGAAGAAGAAGAAGACTTCGGCAAAGGGACCCTCCGGCAGAGGAGGTAATCACCAAAGAATACGAGAAAGACTCGGATGGAGCTTTAATCCTAGATGAGCCAAAAGACACTCCGGTGGATGGACACGTGGTTACCCCTGGTGCTCGTAAACACATCAGAGACACGCTGACTATGACAATCCCTACTGCTGCAGGTATTACACCTGCAGAATTGGAAGATAGGGCCCAAGCCCTAGAAGAGCAACGTCAAGTACTCCTGGATGAAGCTAACAACCTCCTAGAGGAAAAGAAGCGCACGGCATCTATGGGGTAGTTTAACTCCCTGTAACACCAAAAGACCTGGAATGGTCCCGTGCGGGCTAACAAAAATCTGGAAGTCCACAAGACCCTCTTTGAGGGAGATGACGCTATCAAGGGAGAACCTCAGCTCGATAGCAAAGGAGATCTGGTGTATGGAACACCAGTGGAAAACACTGTTGCGGCTCGAGATATCCTAGCGAACAATCCAAACCTAGATCAAATCCGGTTAGGCGTAAATCTACTTACCAAGGGTCTGGAGCAGCAGAAGGCCGCGGAATCCGGGAGCGGAAAACTGGTCTCCAAATCTGACCAATGTGGCACGGATCCAGCCTGGCATGACATAAGGCCCCGACGGGACCTGGAATAGAATCACCGTCTCGACCGTTGGGAGGACAATTACTCAAGAACCGTATCTTCAGGGCAACAACACAGAACCGCACGTGACTAGAGTAATGTTGCTCTGGCCACAGAGCGAGATGTAGTTGCAGCACTGGTTCCAAGGCAGCCTCCCTGGCGAGAGTCGAATAATTACAGGGAAGACAAAGAATACCAACATCGGGAGGAGGACCTACAAAGGATGCCACCTCCTAGACATACAAGCCATCTAGCTAAACCTCATCACAATAGGGGAAACGATGGACGAAGGAACGACGAACACCGTGCTGAGTTAAGCCGGCAGGGGGATCATCATAATCAAGACCCTCCCTAGAACTAGAATAACGACGCTCCGGACGGAGGTTGGCGCTTAGCCGGAAATGATCCACCTGCACCACCCTCTTCACCAAGCAACCATCACAACGGCTCTCGAGGAGGCCAAGGAGGGTGTCGTGGCGAAGGAGGTGGTGGCAGAAGCAGAAGTCCGGATCCAAGGCACCGCAACCACAGTGAACAACCAAGACGGCGTTCTCTGTCACCAAGTGACGCGAGGCACCGGACAACTCTAACATAGATGCGCGACGCTAAAGGTTAGACAATATTTATGTAGGTCCAAAGTGCTTCGGACCGTGCATTCAACAAACAAACTTCCCGGAAGGATTTGCTATCAAAAGACACATTCGACCCTATGATGGTGTGGCCCACCCAGACACTTGGCTTCAGGATTTTTTCCAGGCTTGCTGCATAGCCAAAGGCGGAAATATCTTGGTCGCGTCCCGGTATCTCCCACTTATGCTGAGGAAGACAGTGCGATCTTGTCTCAATGAACTTCCGGAAAACACCATCCACAACTGGTATGACATGTAGAGCGTGTTCTTTCGGAATTTCGAAGGCACATATCAGAGGCCTTGTACATTAGGAGACCTACAGCGTTGCATCCAGAAAGCCAGAGAAACTTGCCGAGATTATATTGGACGATGGATCGACACCAAGAACTCATGTGAAGGAGTAAATGATTAAACTACGATTGAAGATTTCATTGCAGGACTCCCAATTGGTTTAGTACGACACCGCTTGAAGTTCGACAAGGTCACTGATCTAGGAGAGATGATAGAGACGGAAAGCAAATATGCAGATGTCGACGATGACGCAGAAGGATTACTAAACGTCCTAGTTGTACCACTGTCAGCAAAACAGCGGAAACAACAAACTCAGAAGTGCAAGAACACTTCGGAAGAAAAGCCCAATGTAGAAACAGTGGTTGTCAATGCTACTTTTGGGTCTGGAGGTCGAGGAGGGCACGGAGGCGACCACGGACGTGGTCATGGGACATCTAGAGTCCAATGTAGAGGAGACCAGCAACCTGGTAAAACCTACTCTTGGGTCGACATTGCCAACAATCCATGTGTGCATCACTTGGATGCCAACGGGGGCTCATCCCACACAAATGCCGAGTGTCGTTTCAATGAAGACATCAAGAAGGACGAATCCACTAGCTACAGGTCCAAGCAAAGAAAGAGAAAGAAAAATCCTGAAAAGGAAAAAGATACCAAGGAAGATTCCGACATGGAGGAAGCAGAGCCTTCAAATCCAAGGTCGGATGGAAAGAAGAACTTCCCAACAAAGAAGGACACTTATGTCACTTTCATTGGGTCTCAACTAGCTAAGGTCAAGAAGGCAGTTTTGCATGAGCTCAACGCAACTATTCCGGCTGTCCCTTAGTTTTTGGACTGGTCGGAAGTGACAATCACCTTTGACCACACTGATCATCTGCCTAAGTTGCACATGCGATGAAAGTACGCTCTAGTCGTTAACCCACTTAATCACGGCCATGGTTTCTCCAAGACCCTCTTGGACGAGAACAACAGCATTAACAACCTCTATGTCGAAACATTGCGTCGGATGAGGATCTCAGAAACACAACTGAATCACAACTCTGTGATCTTTCACAGAGTTGTCCCAGGAAGACAAGCAAATTCCCTAGGAGAGATCACTTTGGATGTTACTTTCGGAACTCCAAAGAACTACCGGACGGAAGCACTTTCTTTCGAAGTGGTCCCGTTCAAGAGCGCATACCACGCTATCTTCGGACGGCCGGCTTACTAGGCTTTTATGGCTCGTCCATGTTACATTTACAATATGATGAAAATTCCAAGTCCCAAGGGCATGATCACCATTAGGGGAGACCCGAAGAAAGCACGAGAGTGTGAGGACAGAAATGCCGCCTTGCTGAAGCCATACTGCATGCCTAGGAGTACCTGGAGATCAACAAGACCATTGACCCGTCTAGGATGCCCACGACGAAGAAGGTGGTGAAAAATCTGACTCCGGAGTTCAAGGCATCGGAAGAGACGAAGACGATGCCGTTGAAGGATGATGACCCCTCCAAGGTGACTCAGATAGGTGTAGGTTTAGATAGCGCATAGGAAAGCATGCTCGTCAAGTTCCTCCAAGCCAATCTAGATATCTTTGCATGGCAGCCATCTGACATGACCGGAGTACCTAGAGAACTTGCCGAGCACTCTCTAAATGTACACCCAAACTCTAAACCCGTCAAACAGTCCTTACGATGTTTTGGCAATATAAAGTGAAAGGCAATAGCTAAGGAACTAGCCCGACTCGAGTTAGCCGGATTCATAGAAGAGGTCATCCACACTGAGTGGTCGGCCAATCCTGTAATGGTCCCTAAAAAGGACACCACTAAATTAAGGATGAGTGTTGATTATACCACCTTGAACAAGGCTTGTCCCAAAGATTCGTTCGCTCTGCCTAGAATTGATCAAGTTATCGACTCTACGGCAGGCTCCGAACTCCTATGTTTTCTCTATGCATATTCTGGTTATCACCAAATCCGGATGAAGGAATCAGACGAAGTCAAAAATTCATTCATAACCCCCTTCAGAACTTTCTGTATTGTAACAATGCCTTTTGGGCTCAAGAACGCATGAGCTACGTACCCGCGCACTATGCAGCGTTGCCTCCACGATCAAATCGGACGCAATGTACATGCATATGTGGTTGACATAGCGGTGATGTCCAAAAAGAAGGAAACTTTAATTTCTGACTTGGAGGAAAAATTTGCCAATCTACGCAAATACAATATAATGCTTAATCCAAAGAAATTTTCTTTGGAATACCAGCAAGAAAATTGTTAGGTTTCATCGTGTCTCAAAGAGGCATAGAGGTAAACCGAGACAAGATTAAGGCTATACTAGAAATTTCCAGGCCGACCCACCCGAAGGACGTACAAAGGCTAACTGGTTGCATTGCTGCAGTCAGTCGGTTTGTAAGTCGGCTCGGTGAAAGAGCTGCACCACTCTACAAGCTCCTGGAAAGGACCAAAACATTTGTTTGGACTGATGAAGTCGAAGCTGCACTACAAGACCTGAAAGCAGTACTCTCATCCGCTCCTATCCTTGCAGCGCCGGAATCTCATGAATCGATGTTGCTCTATCTAGTTGCGACAAATAGAGTCGTCAGTATCGTCATGGTGGTGGAAAGACCAGAGGAAAAACATGAACACCTGGTGTAGCGTCCGACTTACTACCTCAGTGAAGTCCTAACTGAATTGAAGCAGCGGTATCCACATTATCAAAAGCTGGCTTATGGTGTGTTCTTTGCATCTAGGAAGCTATGCCGTTACTTCCAGGAGCACCAAATTACCGTGGTGAGCAGAACTCCCATGAGAGACATAATAAACAACAGCGATGCTACATGACGTGTCACAAAATGGGGAATAGAGCTTTCAGCTTTCGACATTGAGTACAAACCTTGCACTGCAATTAAATCCCAAATCCTTGCTAACTTTGTCGCTGATTGGATAGAGACAACAGAGAATATGACCCTACCAGAGTCAAAATACTGGACCTTGCATTTTGACGGGTCTAAAGCACTAGGGGGCTCGGGGGATGGAGTGGTGCTCAAATCACCCCAAGGAGATAAGATTTTCTATGTATTGCAGATCCACTTCACGACAACAAACAACATTGCCCAATATGAAGCACTGCTGCATGGAATCCGGATTGCTAAGGATATCGGCATCCGGTGACTTATGTGTTATGGAGACTCAGATCTTGTTGCTCAACAAGTGTCGGATCATTGTAATGAAAACAAACACATGGCAGCATATAGGGCTATTGTGGACGAGCTATCTAAATTGTTCGAAGGGTTTGAGGTTCAACACATCCCTCAAACAGAAAATGAGGAAGCAGATGCATTATCTCGAATAGGCTCTACACGGAAAAAGGTCTCGGATGGCGCTTTTTAGAGCACCTCAAAGTTCCCTCTATCACAGGAGTTGATGAGGAATATCCAACCAAATCCGACTCACCTTTAGTAGCAGTTCTGGCTCTGATTCTCAGCTGGACAAAACCCTACCTTGATTTCTTGGTAGACGGGAAATTATTCGATGATGAGGTTCTGAGACGGTAGATCGTCCGACGAGCAAAAACCTATACAATAATAAATGGTGAGCTCTATAAGCGGAGTGTATCTGGGATTTTTCAGCGCTGTCTATCTCCGGAAGAAGGAGAGGAAATCCTAAGAGAAATTCACGAGGGCGAATGCAGCCATCATACTGCAGCCAAATCATTAGTGGCAAAAGCTTTTACACACGGATTTTTCTAGCTTACAGCCAAGGAAGATGCCGAACGGCTGGTGAAGACGTGCAAAGGCTGCCAAAAGTACGCCAAATAAGCTCATGTTCCGGCTGATCAGCTGCAAACAATTCCGATAACATGGCCCTTCGTGGTCTGGGGGCTTGACATGGTAGGACCGTTTAAACGGGCTCCAAGTGGATTTACTCACCTCTTAGTGATGGTGGATAAGTTCACGAAATGGATTGAGGCTAAACCCGTCACAAGCTGTGATGGGGCTATAGCCAGAAGATTTGTCGAGGATGTTATAATCCGATACGGTTATCCACACAGTATTATCACTGTTGGGGGGATACCCCCGGGTAGGGTCACACCGGGGTATAAAGGCCAAGATAGCCGAGGTACGGCAAGGTCAAACCAAGTGCTAGCCGAGTCACCTCAAGGCGGGCCGAATCATGGAGTAACCCAGACCAGGGGATGTCCACCTAACGGGGTCTCAACCGACTTATCCCGTAAGTCGGTAAGATGTATCTAACTTATATGCAGGTACAGGTGTGGCCGGATCAACTAGGTACGATCCGGGTTATATCAAGCTTGTAAGAGAAGGAAGGTATCTCGCTGGTCAAAGGGTGACCACTGTGTGCAGAGCGTGAGCAAAGCAGACAGAGGCCAGGACCACCGAGGCGTGGTCAACAAAGGTGACGATGCCTGTGTCGGATGACGCGGGCGCCGCAGAGGCTCACGCAGCCTCTGCATGGATGACGCTGGGCAAAAGTGACTCGGTCGGCTTACTATTTTGGGAGGAGGCATATTCCAAGGAATATGCCTCCATGTATGCCCTAACTGGAGACCTGGCTACCCCTATATTAGGAGGGCTAGGGCCTCTGTAGAAAGGGTTGATCTCAAGAGGGTTGTATTTTACTAGTGGTGAGAGTAAGAGAGTTTCTTCTTCCTCCTCTCTCCAATACAGCTCAAGGAGCACTTGTAATCTGTGGAAGTGAATCAAATACAAAGCAATTGCGTGTGGAACCACCACACTATCCCTCCCTGGATTCCCCTAGTGCATTTAGTCCCCACCTTTAGCCTATACATGGCATCTGCCGTGACACCACCACGACAGTTGGCGCCCACCGTGGGGCTAGCAGGGCTAGTAGGGGTGAAGATCTGGATGGGAAACTTCATCGGCACCGGCGAACGCATCATCTCCGGGCTCGTTCAGCGCTTTGGAGCACTGGATTTCATCAGCGACAACGCCGGCTGCTTCGGCAAGCGTCCTCTTCTGCGCAACGGCCTCTTCATCAAGCTCAGCGCGCACAAGATCTGCGTTGCTGTCGATGTGTCGTTCGTTCATCCACGGCACGTCGTCGAAGGAGGCGATCCACCCCTTAGCGCGGCTCGCGGGGCGCGTATCACTCGTTCCCAGACCGCGCCGAGGTGATGATGATTGCGCCTGGCGCTGGCGTGAGCAAGGATCCAACACCAGATCCGGAGGTAACGCCTAAGGCACCGAGGAAAAGTAGAGGTCCTCCTCTAGAGAGGCCAGAGAATGTGCTGTAGTAGGCAATGGATAGCTTGGCAAACCCAGTAGCTGCAGCAGTAGATCCGGCTCAGGCACAGGCCGAGCTAGAGGAGACTAGGCAAAAGATACTAGAGGGTGCAAAAAAGATAGTCGCGGCTCAGCAGTCGTTGAACATGACACTGCGTGAGTACGCAAAGGCAAATAAGGTAGATACTGTAAAAGTGAAGGGAAGAAACCTCATGAGTGAAATGAACAAAGAGGGTGATACTAGGATTGAGGAATCAGAAAACTGTCTGTCCGTGGGGCTGCCGAAGTATAGTACCCCGGCAAAGAACCTCAGGGCAGCAGATGCAGCTGCATCCGAGTTAGAGGGTCTAACGGGTGAAGCCCGTCAGAGACAGCAAGATAGGTTTAATGAGTTGGTTCGGATCACGAACAGGCAAAATGAGGAGTTGCTCAGGGCTAACCCGGAGAGAGCTGGGGCCTCCAAGATTGTTCATTTAGCGGTGGGTAACCCGGAGAAATCTGCTGGAGCTGCATTGTCTCCTCATGGTGGTCCTGGAAGAGAAGAGGTGGTAACCTCGGCCAGGAGGAATAAGCAGATAGTCCCATATGACCCGGCAAGGGCAGGGAAAGGAAAAGAAGTACAGAGAAATGAGGATCGACGAAGTGTAAGCCGAGGTGAAGCTAGCCGAGGTAACCGCGACCAAGGCAATGCCGGTCAAGGGAATGCTATAAACGGCAATGCTGGACAGCGTAATTCGGTAGGTGTAGGGCAACCGCAATAGCGGAATATACCACGGCAAGAGCGCAGTGCCGGCCAAGGTATGCAACGGAGAGCAGCTCCACAGGAGCAGGATAGATACAATGATGGTGATTCAGAAATGGTGAATGCTGGGTATCCCAGGTCGGACTATCACGTGATAGGGTCAAGATTGGGAAGCAGGAATTTGATGCTTGATGATGCCAGGTTGAAACTCGATCGGCTGTATAGGTCGGAGCAAATTGAATGTCAAGGTCCTCCGGGTCCAGCATGTTTTGGTCGCCGGATCATGAAGGAACCTCCGGTACCTAACTTTCAGTTACCTAGAGGCACAAAGATGTATGATGGCAGCACAAAGCCGGAAGATTGGTTGATTAACTACGCAACAGCTGTAAAAATTGCTACCGGCAACTTGAGATGGGCAGTGAGATATGTACCCCAGATGTTGGAGGGGCCATCAAGGGTATGGCTAAACAATTTGCCGCCCGAAAGTATTAACTGTTGAATCGATTTTGAAGAAATGTTTGTCAGCAATTTCTCAAGTACGTATCAGAGGCCCAACAGGCCACAGACCCTAGCAATGTGCAAGCAGAGACCAAATGAGACTGACCGGGAGTTCTTAACCCGTTGGTGCACAGTGCGAAACTCCTGTGAGGGCGTGATTGAGTCACAGGCCATAGCTTGGTTTGATCAGGGATGCATATATGCAAGCATGCTGTGGCAAAGGCTGCAAAGAGATATGCCAACTACCTTGGCAGAAACGATACGAATCGCTGATTCATATGCCTTGGGTGATCCGACTCAGCCTAGACTCGTGTCAAACGAGTCAAGCGAGGAATACTACCAGAGAGATGGAGCCGGATCATCCCGAAGGAATGATTACCGAGGTAAAAGAAGAGACGACAGACCGGATTACCGGTATAGTTTGCAACAAGTTGCTGCTGTGAATCAAGATCAACCTAGGGCAGGAAGCAACCAACGTCAGAAAACTGGAGGACAACAATGGACGCCAAGGAATGATGGAAATAAAACTTGGACGCCAGAGCAGAAGAAAAAGTGGCAGGAAAAGAAGGACCGTCCAAGGTATACTTATGAGGCAATGCTGGATCAACCGTGTAAATTTCACATGCCAAATCCGAGTAACCCAGCGGGTCACACAACCAGGCAGTGTGAGTGGATGAGAAAGATAGAACAAGGTGGTTCGGGGAATGCTCAGGCACCTCGGAATGATCAACCTCGGCATGAGTTACCCTGGCAGCAATTGCTCTCCGGAGCGAACACGCAACAGTTAATGTTGCCTCCCCCTCCGCCGAGGTATGACAACCATGAGAGAAGGGATGCAGTGCATCAAGTGGAATACCAGCATCAACCGGATCAGAGGTACCCCGGAAACAAGGGGACGAATGAGTACAGAGAGCATCACCAGAGTTACTGTGTGTTCACCACAGAGGAAACAGATAGAAAGAGCTTGCAGCGCCGACATATGGAAGTCAATGCGGTAATGCCGGCGGTGATGAGGTATATGCCTTGGTCGGATCAGGAAATTACCTGGAGCATCAAAGATCATCCCAAGCTTATGCCAAGTCCTGGTTCGTATGCCCTAGTGTTGGACCCAACATTCATTGGGCCAAGCATCAATGTGAGGTTCTCAAAGGTGCTGATTGACAATGGCAGCAGTATAAATATCATGTACTTGGACACGATGCGCAAGTTGGGTATCTCGGAGAACATGCTCCAAGCTACAAGGACAACTTTCCATGGCATTGTGCCAGGCATTTCTTGTGAGCCCATAGGCAAGGTTCGGGTTGACGTATTGTTCGGTACAAGAGATAACTGCCAGACTGAGAATTTGGAGTTCGAGGTTGTAAATTTGGAGAGTGCATATCACGCGTTACTTGGTAGGCCAGCTCTGAAAAAGTTCATGGCAAGTACTCATATCAGTTACTTGAAGATGAAGCTGCACGGGCCAAATGGTGTGATTACCATAACTGGTGATTTCCGACGTTCCATTGAGTGCGCATCAGCCGGGTCTAACCTGGCCGAGTCACTCGTGATTGCGCAAGAAAAGAGAAAGATCCAAGAAGTGGCGGCATTGGCTCAGTCTGCGCAGTAGTATATGTCGGTGCTGAGTAACCCGCATGGTAGTGTCTCATTCCAAGCGACAAAGGATACCAAGAAAGTGCCTGTTGATGATATGTTCCCAGAGCGCAACGTAACAATTGGTGCCGGCTTGAATGACAAATAGGAAAGCGAGCTCGTCAACTTCCTCCGTGAGAATCGGGATATTTTTGCTTGGTCTACACAGGACTTGCAAGGTGTTCTGAGGGATTTGGCCGAGCACTCTTTGAATGTGAGACCCGGAGCAAAGCCGGTGAAGCAACCTCTCCACCGCTTCGCCAAAGACAGCAGAAAGGTCATAGGAGATGATATAGCTCAGTTGTTGGCAGCTGGATTTATCATGGAAGTGCTTTACCCGGATTGGCTGTCTAATCTGGTGCTGGTGGAGAAGAAGAAATACGATCCAAATGTGGCAGTGGTTTGGCGCATGTGTATCAATTATACGAACCTGAATAAGGCATGTCCAAAAGATCCATTCCCACTACCAAGGATAGACCAAGTCATAGATTCTACAGCTGGGTGTGAGTTGTTGTCGTTCATTGATGCATATTCTGGTTTCCACCAGATACCTCTGAACCCAAGTGATCAAATAAAGACTGCGTTTATCACCCCGTATAGGGCTTATTGCTATCGCACCATGCCTTTTGGTTTACGTAATGCAGGGGCAACGTACCAAAGATGTATGCAGAAGTGTTTGCACTACCAAATTGGTCAAAATGTGCAGGTATATGTGGATGATGTTGTTATAAAAACCAAGGAAAGCAAAACACTCCTTTGACGATATCAGGCAGACATTCGCGAACCTAAGGAGGTTCTGAATAAAGCTTAATCCGAAGAAATGTACCTTCGGTGTCTCGGCTGGAAAATTACTCGGATTTCTTGTCTCCAGCCGAGGTATCGAAGTCAATCCAACTAAAATCCGGGCCATAGAGCGAATGGAACTGCCGAAGTGCCTTAACGATGTCTAGAAGTTTACTGGCTGCCTGGCATCCTTAAGTCGTTTTGTATGTCGGTTGGGAGAAAAGGCACTACCTCTCTATCAACTTATGAAAAAGTCGGACAAGTTCATTTGGACGCCGCAGGCCAATGAAGCCTTTATCCAATTAAAGAAGATGTTAGCCACTGCACCAGTGTTAGCCTCTCCACTATCAAAGGAGCCAATGTTGCTCTATATAGCCGCAACCAACCGAGTTGTAAGTGCAGTAATTATGGTAGAGCGCGACGAAGAGGGTAAGTCAGTGCAAAGGCCGGTGTATTACCTAAGCGAGGTATTATCCGCATCAAAGCAAAATTATCCGCACTATCAGAAAGTGGCATATGGTGTGTACATGTCGGCTAAGAAGCTAAAACACTATTTTGAGGAGCACCCCATCAAAGTAATATGTGAAGCTCCCATATCCGAGATAATGAGTAACAAGGATGCAAGTGGCAGGATTGCAAAATGGGCAATTGAGCTAGCCCCTTATGCGCCACAATATGACAGAAGAGAAGCAATGAAGTCTCAGGCTGTGGCCGACTTTTTTGTGGACTGGACCGAGGTGCAATATGAACCGCCATTACCAGATCCGAATTATTGGAGGATGCACTTTGACGGATCAAAAACAAAAACCGGGTCAGGCGCCGGAGTAGTGCTTACCTCGCCAAAGAATGACCAGCTGAAGTATGTGCTGCAGATCCACTTCGCAACATCTAACAATGTCGTTGAGTATGAGGCACTTGTGCATGGGCTCAAAGTGGCAAAAGAAATTGGGATACGTCGGATCCAATGCTTTGGCGACTCGGATTTGGTAGTTCAGCAAGTGTCAGGGTTGTGGGACGCTCTTGATCCAAACATGGCATTATACAGATTCCATGTGCAGAAGATATCTCGTTACTTTGAGGGATGCAAATTTCACCATGTACCCCAGGTGGAAAATCAGGCTGTCGACGTATTGTCGAAGCTCGAATCAACCCGACAAGCAATTCCACCGGGTGTAGCATTAGAACACCTCAGAAAACCATCTATCAGGCTGTCCCTAGAAACCGACTCAATCTACGTCCCAGAAGATCCGGAGTCCGGAGCTGTACCCATGGACATTGACGTGGGAAGTTGTTCACGAAACCCGGGGACTGCCTCGGTAAACCCGAGGACTCCTTCACAAGACCCTGGGACTGCTCAGCGCGATCCGGCTGAAGTTATGTCGGTGGATCGGATGGAAGTTGATGAGGATGTGTTCCCAGTGCGAGCTATACCAGCTTGGGCACTGCCCATATTTCAATTCCTGAAAGATGGAACCTTACCTACCGAGGAGGTGTTTTCCAGGCAAACTCAGAGGAGAGCAAAAGCATACACGATCATCAATTCTGAGCTATACAAAAGGAGTGTGACTAATGTCCTCCAGCGATGTGTTGACCCGGAGGAAGGACTAGACATCCTCCGAGATATAGATCAAGGGGAATGTGGGCATCATGCCTCGTCCAGAGCCTTGGTGGCAAAAGCCTTCCGTCATGGGTTTTACTGGCCAAGTGCCTTGGAACAAGCAGAATATCTGGTAAGAAAATGTAATGGTTGTCAGAGGTATGCTACCAAGCACATATGCCAATGTCGGAGCTCAAGACCATACCAATTACCTGGCCATTTGTTGTATGGTGTTTGGACATGGTTGGCCCGTTCAAACCTACGAGAGGGAACATGACCCACATCTTGGTCATGGTTGACAAGTTTACAAAATGGATTGAGGTGAAGCCAATAAGAAAATGTGATGGAGCTACGGCCGTAACATTCCTCAAAGATATCATCTTGAGATACGATTATCCTCACAGCATCATAACAGATAATGGCACAAATTTTGCTGAAGGAGCATTTGCGCGATTCTGCCAGGACAAGAAGATCCGGCTAGACGTAGCCTCGGTAGCTCACCCTGCATCGAAGGGACAAGTGGAAAGATCCAACGGATTGGTATTATCCGGAATAAAACCCCGGCTCATTGAGCCGCTGCAAAGATCAGCGGGGTGCTGGATAGAAGAACTACCAGCGGTACTGTGGAGTTTAAGAACAACTCAGAATCGATCAACAGGCTATACGCCATTTTTCCTAGTATATGGGGCAGAAGCTGTATTACGAGCCGACATAGAGGATGACTCGCCAAGGGTCATCCAATACACAGAAGCCGAAGTGCAATAAGCCCGGAAAATGATGTTGATCTGCTAGAAGAAGCGAGAGAATTGGCATTGTCCAGATCTGCCATATATCAGCAAAATCTCCGACGCTATCATAGCCGGAAAGTAAACCCCCGAGTTTTCCGGGAAGGTGATCTGGTACTCCGGTTGGTACAACGTACAGCTGGCATGCACAAGTTATCCCCCCATGGGAAGGGTCATTCATTGTGAGCAAAGCATTGCACAATGATTCTTATTATCTTATCGATGCAAAACCGCAGGAGAAGAACAAGGCGGACAGGTCCGGCGAGGAATCTAAGCGTCCATGGAATGTAGCTCTACTTCGTCCCTTCTACACTTAGCAAAGAAGTGTGTGTATCCGAGTCACTCATATGTCGGTATGTATGTCGGCAATGAGCTTACCAATGAAATATTGGCACCTCGAGCAGTAACTCAGGGACTGCCTTAATAATATTTGTGGTCTTCTGTATTTATTATTTATATGTCGGCTGGTGTAAGTTGCTTCTGCCTAAGACGGATTAGTAGTGTGTGAGCACCAAAAACCTAACTCTTCGACTTGCTGCTGTCCAACAAGATTTGGCTTCATGGCAAGAAAGAGAACAAGTTTGGAATTGCGTAACACATAAAAAACGACTAAGGAAAGAAACTTAATCAAACCGACATTTGTTTTTCAAACTAACCTTAGGCTTACCTTATATTTACTACGCTGAATTATTTTGAGCTAATCCTAAAGTTTTCAAGTATTGTTAAGTCAATTTTTGAAACTCGGACTCTTAAGTCATAAAACCGAACCAAGGTAGACACGAGCTGAGCCAAGAAATTGGAGAAACAAGAAAATGAAACTCGGGGACTACGCCCAAGTTAATCCGGCACAAAAACTTAGTAGAAAAATATCACTTATGTGCTTAATACAATTGCACCTGGCATACCGGGGATCTGATGAAATTAAAAATGTTTTCTAATCAAGGAGTAGCTAGAGGAGGTAATTCAGCGCCAGCGGGTGCAGCCCCAGCTTCGGCTTCAGCGTCATCTTCATCTTCCTTGACGTCCGAAGCTTCGTCCTCTTCGTCCTCATCTTGAGGATTTTTAGCATTTTCATCCTCGGCGACGCCTAGGAATCTTGGTCCCTCGTTCCTTTGATGAATGGGGGCATATTGAATGAAGTTGTGCCCGCAAGCCTTGCACCGGGCTATCCATTCCGGGTCAGTGGACCACCTTGATCCGGTGCGCATGCACTCAAGGAGATCAAGGTTGATCCTCTCATACCACGTAAGCACGTAGTGGAGAACGATCTTAGCTCCGACGCGTCCAGCAGATTCCCTCCAAAGGTCAAGCTAGGTCTCGTAGTCCATTAACTTGGCGATGGGAGCTGTGGTCCCCTCCGGAGTATCTTCATCAGGCCAAAAGGCGTTGAAGATCCGGATTGCCACATCAAGAATATCATTGCCATAATTCTTCACAATTTCGACGCGAGAAGACAGACTGACCAGCAGGTCCTCCATGTCATAAGGAATTTCTCCAGCGCCAGGAGCAAAGGGGGTAACCCTCTACTGGCGGAACTTGGCAACAGTAGTGGTTGCAATGGCATTGCCCTCCGAAAATTTGCCTGAAAACAAGACAAGTGAAGCAAGTAAGGAAAAGACAAGTGAAGCAACCCGGAGAGGTTCATGCCGGCTGAAGGAAAAGAACTTACGAGAAATGTGGTTGTGGATCCAGGTCAGCTCCTTGGTATAGTCATCACGCCTTTTCCGGAATTGCGCAAGTTCAGTATTCGCCGACTCAATCTTGACGTCGGCCTCCTTAAGAAGTTCTTGGTCCTTGGCGATCTGGAGGTTGAGGCACTCTCGTTCTTCAGTAAAGTCTTGGCCTGCTTTCTCCAGTTCGGACTTGTGCTGCGCCTTGAGCTTCTTCATGTCTGCCTTAAGCTTGGCAATTTCTTCGTCTTTGGTCCAGAGAAGGGCAAGTTCGTCGTCCTTCTTCTTGAGTTCAGCTTGGTGTTGCCCTGCTTGTTCGAGAAAATGCAGCATCATGTCAGGCACGGGCACACTATCTTCAAGAGAGGCTGAAATAGTTTGTTGACCCGGCAAAGCCGAGGTATGAATATTTGCCGAGCCAAGGAGAAAAGGAGATAGAGAACATGGCAAGATTGAGCAAGAATAAATTACCCTTTATCTGGTCCAAGCTTTTCCTCATGAGGATATTCTCAGCCTCCACCCCAGCTGCGAAATCCGAATGATGGATTAGTTCGGTGGAAAAAGACGAAGAGAAATGGAAAAATGCCAAGGAGAAAACATACCCCTTTTCTCGTGTTCGGCGAGAAGCGTAGTATGTTTCGCGCGCAGCATCTTGTGAGTATCCAAGAGACGCTGAAACTCAGTGCTCCGGCGATTGGTGGTCACCTGAAATAAGTACAAAAAGATAGCTTAGTCTTGTGCATATTCGAAGTGTACAAAATCCAGGCCAAGTGGAACTTAACCTGGCTCTAGGTGTGTGCATATTCGAATTGTACAAAATCCGGGCCAAGTGGAACTTAACCCGGTTCTAGGTGTGTGCATATTCAAAGTGTACAAAATCCGGGCCAAGCGGAACTTAACCCGACTCTAGGTGTGTGCATATTCGAAGTGTACAAAATCCGGGCCAAGCGGAACTTAACCCGGCTCTAGGTGTGTGCATATTCGAAGTGTACAAAATCCGGGCCAAGCGGAACTTAACCCGGCTCTAGGTGTGTGCATATTAGAAGAGTACAAAAATCCGGGCCAAGTGGAACTTAACCCGGCTCTAGGTGTTTGCTTATTCGAAGTGTACAAAATCCGGGCCAAGTGGAACTTAACCCGGCTCTAGGTCTGTGCATATTCGAAGTGTACAAAATCCGGGCCAAGCGGAACTTAACCCATCTCTAGGTGTGTGCATATTCGAAGTGTACAAAATCCGGGCCAAGTGGAACTTAACCCGGCTCTAGGTGTGTGTATATTCAAAGTTATTAAGGAGCTACGTTAATTCTCTAAGGACCATCCGGCCGAGTAACAAGTTACTCCCCCGGAGGCTCGGGGACTAATGGATATATCACTAATACCTACTAAATGCTAAGGAAAGGGCAAAGTAGCATACCTCCATCAGCCGACCTGTAAGGTTAATTGCCTTGGCAGCGGTATTCATTGTGCAGCAAATTCGGCGGGACCGAACTTCTCCGGGAGATCGTCATTATGGACGAACTTCGCCTTGTTCTAGTTGTTAACAAACTCGATCAAGGTCGGAGGATATCGTTCGCCGCTGAGCATGTGGGGTGCAACTATACCCTTAGCATGGGCTTCCCTCCTCTCAACCTGGGCAACGGCGGGGCTGGTGTGCAAAACGAGTTGCGCATCAGCTGGCTCGGCAGGGGCGTCCTTTGGTGGTGGAGTCTTTTTCGGGAGCATGGACGCAAGTGTACGCTGTCCAGGCTCGATTGACGCTGCCGTGGTGGCGTCAGAAGCCTTTTTTCCCTTGGGTTGCTGCTGTGAGGTGAAAGTTGCTGCGGTGGATTTTCCCTTGGGAGCGGCCTTACTACTTGCCTTGGTGCTGCTGGTGCCTTCTCGCCGAGTCTTGGAAGACTCGGACGAGGCGGAGGGGCTTGGCGTTGTTGTTGGTGCCTTTGGAGTTGCTACTGGTGCTGGAGCTGATGCTGGTACTGATTTCCGTTTCGGCGGGGGTGCTGAAGGAACCTCGGTGGTGGTTGGTTGCGGCTGTGCCGAAGAAGGAGCAACTGCAGCCTCGGCAGAACCGCTTCCCCCTGTGCCGAGGTTGCCTCCTCTTGACGAGGTGGGCTAGAACCCGGAGCAGGCGTTGAGCCCTCTTGAATGGGGCTTAATGGGCGTGAATCGTCGCCATGAGGGGGAGAAGGGCTATGTCGGAGCGGGGAGGCAATGCCGGATTGTGGCATCCCGCTAAAACCACTACTAGAAAATCGCGTTGTTTTGTGCATCGCATCGTCATGACCGCATGCTCATGTCATCATGCCACATTGCATTTGAGCATCGTCATCATCATGCATGGTTTTGTCTAAAACTATTTTCGAAAAGTCTATTTTTGTTTTCTAAATACCCCGTCTTTAATTCAAATCAAAAACACCGAGCTTGTCCGGAATATTTCGTTTTGTCTACCAACAGATTTCAAAAGCCCCGTTTTAAATAATAAAATTATTTGTTTATTTTTGGGAGGCAGCCCGCTAGGCCCGAAAGCCCGGCCAGCCACCTCCAAACCCTAAGTCTAAACCATCCCTACCTAATCCTAATCTACCCAGCCCCAGCCACCTCACCCCAGCCAATCACCGGTCGCCACCTCACCCTGCCAACGCCACCTCACCCACCAGCAGCCCCACGTCGCCATCTGGTCCACTGCCCATCTCCATCACGCCACCAACCCCCCCTGTCGACCCACCCCGCAAGCAGCACACGCACAAACACGCTCCCTTGCCCACCAACCGCGACCGGCCCCACCCCGTGGATCCCACCCCCACCGACGCTCCACTCCCACGTCCTCCCCGCCTGTCGCCATCTGCCTGGCCCCAACCCGCATCAGGATCCCCACGATCCTCTCCTCCCTCACCCCGCCTCGCCACCAACCCCCACATCCGCCGTCCTCTGCCGCCGCCTGAAAGCTCCGCCTCGCCGCCCTCCCCTTCTTCGTCTCCGGCCAACCGCCGCTTGGCCGCGACGCCCCCTCTCCTTCTAGGCCCGCGCCGCCGCCGCCGGGCCTCCTCGCACTGCTCACCACTCGTGTCTCGCCTCCGGCCGTCATCGTCGCCCCGGCGCATCCTCTCACTGCTCGCCCTGACCCTGCCTCCTCCCAGGCGCCCGCCACCGTGCCTCCCTCCGGGTCCACCTCCCCCTCGTCGTCCGCATCCCCCGCGTCCGCTGGCCCGAGCCCGCCTCGACCTCGGCCACTACCGCGCCCCTCTGCTCCGCCGGCTCAGTTAAGTCAACATCCACCTCGTCTGCATCGTTGCCACCTCGCGAGCCTTTTCTCGCCAAGCCCCCTCGGCCGCGATCTCGGCCTCCTCGACCCGTGCGCCGGCTACCGAGCCCATCGTCGGTCCTTGCCCTCTATTCCTTGGCCGCAGCCCCACCGCCGACGCTCGCTGCAGTGCCTCATCGTTGTCGCCAACATGCTGGAGCCTTTTTGGTTTCTGTCTGTCGTCTCTCTATATGCGCCTGCCTCGTTTTGTTTTGCTGCAGCGTTAAAATGAAGCCTCTGTTATGTGTCTTTAACTTTGGTGTCCTTCTCGGTGGGTATCAAGTGGTGATGGTATTGCCACGACGTCTCAACACGACAAGATCTTCCTAGTGCCAACAACACGGGCGAACGGTACCCTGGGCCCTCGACATGGAGCGACAAGAACTTATACCAGAGCACAAGACCCCAGACGCAAGGCCGTCGACACGGATACGCCAAGATCTACTTCCACACGCGTTGGCCGTTGATCGAGATGGCACACCAAGGTCTTCATCCCGGTACGACAAGAGCATCGCAATGGATCCGCAGACCCGAACGCCGGATCCGATGGCGAACCCCGAAGACCGATCTCGCCGAGACCCGGAACGACAAGACCGACGACATGACCCGACGACCGCGGATGCGACAAGATCGTCTCTCGGACGTCAAGTTCTTCAACCCCGAGGACTGATCCATCGGAACGCCAAGACCTCCGTCCGAACCCGAGTTCTTCGTCACATGCGACAAGAGCTACTCTGTTGCCCGAGAACGTTCTCGCCGAGACCGATCCCTGTCGAACCCTGTCGAATCCCGGACCCCCGGAACCCAAGATCTGCCCAACCCAGATGTGTGAACCCTTTTCTCGAGCGCCTATTTTATAAATGCCATCTATATAAATTGTTGCATATTAAATTGTTCATGTCGCATACATATTGTGTGGTGTGGGGGCATTATACTGATTCACCTAAATTAAATATGGAGTCTATATGCGGGATATTTTTGTCTTATTCCGGACTCCATTTAAATTGGTGTAGCGAACCGATGCCATGTTTCTCCCTGTTAATACAACATTTAAATTGCGGGGGTTCTAAATAACTGGAACCGTTTAATTAAGTGTCGGGACCCCGGTTCCGCTTAATATGGCCTAATTGCACCACATCTGCATCATATCATAAATCATGCCGGATCTTCTGCCGTGGTACTAAATATTGCATCCGGTGTTTCTTCTAGTGTTTGCTTCTTCGCGGATTAGGCCGATGAGTTGATGCGAGTATCGACAAGTTCTCCGGATATGATCCTTCGGCAATGTTTTCCCAGGCGAGCATCTCTCCCCCTTCTACCTATTTTGCATTTATAGTCTTTATTTCCTCCTGTTGATCTATTGCTATCCGTGTCGCAATGCTTTAGTTTCCGTACCCCAGTTATACCCCGTGCAGCCTCTATATTGCCTTGGACACCTCCTATTACTCGTGTTTGGTAGATAGCTGGCCTTGCGAGCCGTAGTTGCTTGCTCAGGTGCGATCTTGTGTTGTTGAGTACCACAGTTGTTGGTATGCTGGCAGATGTTGTTGGTGTAGATGCTTACTGGTGGAGATGATCATGACTTTAAATACAACTATTAAAAATGCTAGATATAACTAATGCAGAGGCATCGGTGGGCAATAGATGTTATTTGGTTCTTCCACGCTCACTTGTGTCCTGTAGGACCCCGAGTACTTGATACCTGTTCCTTGATTTTTCGCATTATCCACATCCGGGAGGCCTTATGGACCCACCCTGAGCCAGAGCTTGATTCATTTCTATTTCTTGGGGCCACAAGTAGTTTGGGGCTTTATTACTATCATGTACTTATGCCATGCTTTACTTCTTTATTTAAGATTGTGCGTGGAGCACCTGTACTGTTTTGGATCGTGGAATGTTTTCGCGGTATCGACAAGCCCAGTCACACTTTCAGGTTCCCAGTCAATTACAGCCATTCTCACAAACCCTGGGTCCGTTCCGGAGCCGGCCAACTTCGTTGCGGGTAGCTTAGTGCGGTGGCCCCCTGAAATATTTCTGAATCCTATGATCTCTTTGTCGTGAATGCCTCGTTGGGTTTTGAGTCGGTTTTTCCGAGGTTGATCGAGTGTGTGTTGCTATTTGTGCACCCCTGCAGGGTAAAACTTTCTGAAAGTCGTGTCCGCGGTTATGGACGACTTGGAGCACAGTATCTCGATCATAGACAAGCATAACTAAAGTAGCGTTATAAACTTGACTTAATATATGACTAGTAATCAGATTCAAATACAACGGAATGAATATTAAAAATGCCAACAACTGGTGGAATTGTGGTGATCTGTGTCATACTATATCTGCCTAGTAAGTATTGCAACTCCAATGGAATGTTATAAAAGTGCCAATAATTGCTGGGTTTTGGATTCCTCAGGACAATTATATCTGACTAGTAAATGTTCCAACTACAATGGAATGGTGATTAAAACTGCCCACTACTTATGCTTCAGGATGACTCATGCGATCTACATCTGATTAGTAATTGATGCAACCATAATGGAATGAGTAAAATTGCCAACTGGGTGAGTTCCTTGGTCCGACTTCCTCGTTTGGTCTCGTGGGGGAAATACCAGGATGGGTTTGTTTGGTGTTAGCTTCAGGTTGGATCCGGATAGGTCTTTCTCATCCCTCTCGGATAACCGCCAGTTGTATCGAGTCTCTATAGGTTGTTTAGTGCCGCTGCGCTGCCGCTTCAGCCCACCATACCTATGTAGGCGAGAGCCGCCGAATTCTAGCCTCGCCGTGTACTGGCCTCAGTACTGACGCTCCTCTTTTTCCTTTGCCCTTTGTCGGCACCCCTTTTGTTTTAGCAGGTTTGAGATCGACGTCGTTAGTAGGGTTACCCTTCCGGATTGGCCTGGGCAGGGGTATGGACGCCATTGGTTATTCTTCAGGGCTCTTAGCCCCATTTGCATCTTGTCCGTAGTCGGACGCTCTATCGTTTTCAAGGTGATTTGGATCTTTGTATATTATATCTGTATTCTTGACTCGTTGAGTCACTGTTGTATATATATCTGTGTTGTAGGTCCCATCGAGGACTGTTGTGTAATGGTATTACTTCGTTTTCCACCCGCACGAAAGTGCCTGGTGGGCGTCCTTGAATCGTTTCTATGCGGGTTTGGCGGAAAGGGCTAAAACTTGCATAGGGCCGATTTGAGGGTGTTACACGAATCCACTTTGAGGGACCTCCACCGCGGCCCTACCGAATCAAATCATGAATGGTGAGAAGCTATAACAAAGAAAGAATAAATGAATAGCAAAGGGAGAAGTGGCTTACTCATCTGAGGTCAAAGGCTCCTTGGGCTTCCGAGCCCTCCGAGTTATGGCCTTGGTTGTAGGCTTGGTGGCAGCTTTGTCCGTGGACTTCTTTCACCTTTTAGCTGGCTGAGAAGGTCCGGAGGAAGAAGCAGATGCGGCCCCCTCTTCTTCTTCGGTGCGATCGGGACAGGCTCACCCGTGGCAAGGGGAGGATCTTCATGGATCTGCCCACCGGGGTTAGCTGATGGCGGAAAAGCATAAGAAAGGGGGACAGTGTCAAATGCCTCCATCACCTCAACATCCGAATCATCTTCATCGTCGGGCCAGTCTCTAATGGAAGAGAGTTTACCGGTGTGTCGCTTGGTCGCATCAGCCATCAGCAGGAACATCTCCTGATCCGGTTCCTCCTCATCCGAGGCATCTCGATCAGGCGCCCATTTGAGAGAAGGCTCGGTGCCATCCTCAATGGTTTGCTGAAGAAACATCTAAGGGAAAGAAAAGGCAACAGGATTAAACCTACAACAAAAACCGACATATGATTTAATTCGGAAAAGGTTTGGGGCACGAGACTTACCGCAGGGGGAAGCCTATCTCGGCAGAAGTGTTCGATCCCCCACGTCCACTCAGCAGAGAAGTCCTTGTGGGTGGTGAAGAGGGCCTTGACCCGGTGGTAGAACTCGGTATTGCTCAACTCGAATGAGGAGGTCCGGTTGGGGTTACGGCCCGAGCTCATGTGATAGAGTTTATGCGTGCGTTTCTAGAGGGGGGAGATCCGATTGCGGACAAATGTGATCATTGCGTCCTCATTGCGCAATCCCAGATCCTTCAGCTCCTGGAACCTTTTGTTGACTTGGTTCGCCAGGACAGTGGGCTTGTTGGGGATCTTGTCCCACAGATCCGGATTAGGAGGACCCGGAGCGTAGGGGCGCAGTCGGATCAGATCTTCAGTTGTGCCATTTCGGACATAAAAGAAGGTTCAGGCCCAGCCCTTGTAGGAGTCAAGCCCCGTGACTCGAGGGGAAATGGACTGTTTCCGAGGTGAGATAGAAGCTGCGCCAAACTGCGTGAGCTTCTTGTCCTCCGGATTAAGCTCTATATTTGAAATCACGTTCCGGCAGAGGCCAAAGAACCGGATCCAGAGCTCCTTCAAGGGCCACAGTCCGGCGTAGCCCTCGAGGGTGGAAGCGAAGGCAGAGAGAGAGGTGATGGCATTACCCGGAAGATGATGCGGCTGAAGCTCATACGTGTTGAGCCAGTCATGGAAAAAATCGCTAACAGGAAGACCGAACCCATGTTGGAAGTGGGAGAGGAATACCACATACTCACCCGGATTGGGTGAGGGGGCAAGCTCCGCAGCGGCGAGGCGTGCGATGACGCCGTCCGGGATACGTCGGGTGCGGTACAACCAATCGAGGTCGTCCTGGCACACCCAAGACCCAGCCCAGGCGCCGCAGTCGGTGTTCCCCACGTCCTCCTCCATTTCCTGCTCCACGATGCGAGCTCCTCCTCTGTCATCTCAAGGTCACTGTCCTCACTGGCGCTAGCGGCGGTGGGGGCAGTGGCCTGGACTGGCGAGGAACCATGGTGGAGGAGATGCACGGAGGTGGCGGCGATGCTGAGGCACAACGAAACGGTGCGGCGGTGGCGCGGCTAAGAAGATGCGGTGGCGGCAGCGCTGTCGCTACAGAGGGAGAGGAAGAAGCAGAGGCAGAGGGGCATGAGAGTGGGGAAAATACCCAAGAGGCACGCCCCTCCCCTATTTAACCACGCCCTTAAGGGGTAGTAGGATCGCGCTGTGCGGACGGGCCACACGGTGTGGCCGTGTATAACCCGGATCGACCAATCAGCGACGAGCCACAAGAAGGGCCACAGGGCGCAGCGTATCCCACGACGTGACGTTATGATACAGTTAACGAGGAGGCAGACACGATGTGACGTGTGCTACAGGAAATTCTGACAATAACTACGGCGGTTACTGTCGCAGGCCCTTAAAATGAGGCAAAGTAATGATTAGCCTCCATGTGGAAAAGCGTACAAGAGAAGGAAGAATAACTCGGATAAGTATAAGGTGACCCGGCCAGCGAGTAAAAACTCGAAATGTGCCAAGGGAAAGCAAACCCATGGAATCCGAACTATGAGGTAACTCAGAAAAGGAGCAAGAGGCTCGGTAAAATTGAACCTGTTGTGGCCTTAGCGGCTAAGGCAACTAAGACCGCACCAGCTTCAGGGACTAATGTTGGGGGGATACCCCCGGGTAGGGTCACACTGGGGTATAAAGGCCAAGATAGCCGAGGTACGGCAAGGTCAAAGCAAGTGCTAGCCGAGTAACCTCAAGGCGGGCCGAATCACGGAGTAACCCGGACCATGAGATGTCCACCTAACGGGGTCTCAACCGACTTATCCCGTAAGTCGGTAAGATGTATCTAACTTATATGCAGGTACAGGTGTGGCCGGATTAACTAGGTATGATCCGGGTTATATCAAGCTTGTAAGAGAAGGAAGGTATCTCGCTGGTCAAAGGGTGACCAGTGTGTGCAGAGCGTGAGCGAAGCAGACAGAGGCCAGGACCACCGAGGCATGGCCGACAAAGGTGACGATGCCTGTGTCGGATGACGCGGGCGCCGCAGAGGCTCACGCAGCCTCTACATGGATGACGCTGGGCAAAAGTGACCCGGTCGGCTTACTATTTTGGGAGGAGGCATATTCCAAGGAATATGCCTCCACGTATGCCCTAACTGGAGACCTGGCTACCCCTATATAAGGAGGGCTAGGGCCTCTGTAGAAAGGGTTGATCTCAAGGGGGTTGTATTTTACTAGTGGTGAGAGTAAGAGAGTTTCTTCTTCCTCCTCTCTCCAATACAGCTCAAGGAGCACTTGTAATCTGTGGAAGTGAATCAAATACAAAGCAACTATGTGTGGAACCACCACACTATCCCTCCCTGGATTCCCCTAGTGCATTTAGTCCCCACCTTTAGCCTGTCCATGGCATCTTCCATGACACCACCACGACAATCACGGACAAGTGGAGCAATTTTCTATGGGAGAACTTGTCGAATTCTGCGATGAACAAAAAATTCGGCTTGACATTGCGTCAGTCGCGCATCCACAAGGCAATGGACAAGTTGAAAGAGCAAATGGTTTAATCCTTCAAGGCCTCAAACAAAGACTCGAAGCACCACTTTGTCGTGCTGCGGGGGCTTGGGAAGACGAATTACCGTCTGTGATATGGAGCTTGCGAACAACTCCGAACAGGTCAGCCGGATACACACCTTTCTTCTTGGTCTGGAGCAGAAGCAGTTCTTCCTAGTGATTTAATTCATACTTCTCCCCGAGTTGCTGCGTATATCAAAGAGGATGCTGAAATTTGTCGACAAAATGATCTCGATTTAATCGAAAATGTTCACGTCGTTGCTGAGCAGAGATCAACATTCTATCAGCAGAAGTTACGCAAGTATCATAGCCAGAGCATCAGAAACCGGTCTTTCAATAAGGGCGATTTGGTTCTCCGGCTTGTGCAGAAAAGAAAGCACAAACTTTCCCCAATATGGGAAGGGACCTTTTTAGTTAGCTGAGTATTATACAATAGTTCTTACTATCTAGCTGATATGCGGCCAGACCTGCTACTAAGAAGAGAAAGAGAGCTGGAGACAGTACAGACCCAGAAGAATTAGACAGACCATGGAATATTGCTCAGCTACGTCCCTTTTATTCTTAAAATTTCTTTCTTTGTAATCATATATGTGTACATGTTCAATGAGAAATAAAGTATTGGTTGCCTCAATATTTTCTGAGAAGTTTTATATTACCATCTTATTTCTGAATAATCATGTCACACTCGAAAATCCTAGAATACTTGAAAGTACTTTATGCTCATGTTTGTTCTGGTTAGATTTCCGATTCTAAAAATTCTACCTTCGGGTATAAATCTAAATTTTTGTAGTTTATACTTTGGTTCTTTATCTGATTGCTGGATGCAGGTATTTTCTGAGTAGTGAATTGTTGGTACTAGAAGCCAGCTTTGTTTCCGAGTTTAAACTGGTTTAGCAATTGAGCTCCGTTGCTCGGCAAAGTTTCTGTGTCGAAGGTTTGCTGGCTCACGAAAGGGACAAGGCGGAAAGCCAGATAAGCGATAAGTATAGACAAAACAAAAAGTTCTTATGTAAAAATTCAGGCACGTCAAAATAAAACCAAAAGTACTAAAAGGAAGTAAATAGCATCAGTTCTTACAAACTTAGCACTAGCAAAATATTATACTACCTATTACAATCCGATTGTTTCAGAATAACATATTGTTTTTCTGGTACTCTACGATGCAGGAGAAGAGGTAGGAGTTGCCAGCTCACTAGAGACATCGCCTTCGCCTTGGTATCTTTCCAAGATGGGCATATCAGATTCTGTTTGCTCATCATCGGAAACTTCGGTTGTTTCTTCGGGAGGCGGAGGAGGCGTTTCCACGCGAGTGAAGAATGGAGTGTTGTAGTTGGTCATATCAGCTACATGGCACCCATAGCTGGCGTAGGACTCCATGATATCCTTGATATTTTGCTCCTTGTTGTCTTCGTCCACAGTTGAATAACCCCTGGTTACTTGCCAAATCTCCATGCTTCCATGGTGGCTCATAACCATTATCAGGGCATTATGTGTTGCAGTTCGTGCATAGGACATGTTCCAGTCCTGGATGAGCTGGGCATCTCTTTTGCCTTATCTCGCACTTTGAAGGTGGACATTCTATTCATATCAGAAACCTTTAAGGCTTCGCCAATATCCTCCATTGACTGGCGGAAATCGTGAAACAGATCTCCGACTTCATTAAGCCGGCTAGTGCGAGACTCGGAAGAAGAAGAATCCAGCAAATTCATAGGACCTACATATATAAGGCAAAGGTCAAAAATATATCCGAACTCCTAGAGTCGGACGAAAGAAAAGTCAGAAATAGGAAAATTACCAAAGATGACATCATCAACTTTGGTATTCTCCGCCCTAAGACTTTCGAGTTCATCCTGGAGAGCTTGGGTGATGTTTCTCTCCCTGGCCAACTTGTTTGAGAGATCCTTGATTTTCTTATCCTAGATAGCAATTTTGTGATCACGTTCTTCGGTGGCCATGTTGGATGATTCAAGAACGCTGTTAATATTGCACTCATGATCTACCTTAAGCTCGTTCATCTCCCACCTTAAGTCGGTGTTCTCCACCTTCAGGGTTTTGAAATTATCGGCCTCTTCAATCATTTTGCATGACTATTTGACTAGTTCTGTAAACAAAAGAAAATAGTCGAATAAGAATTTCACTATGAAAACACAAGAGCAAGTATGAGGACTGAAATAATTACCTTCAGCTTCATCCTTAGAAATCTTCAATTGAGAATTTTCAAAGCAAAGAGCTCTGATCTCTGTCCGTTTGTTGCAGATATTCTTTCACAATTCTTGGTTATAAGCATTAACTTTCTGTAAGTCAGAATAATTCCCAGAGTCTGAAGTCTACTAAAGACTCGGGCTAATATTTTAACTAAGTTAAATATCAGCACGAGCCTTCGGGGCTATACTAGTTAGTTCTTTGGCATCCTATGAAAGCATAAATCCGGATTTCCTATCCAACTTCATGCTTGGGGGATAGAGGATATGATATGAAATAAAGTAAAAATGAGAGGCAAATTCTGACTTAGATAATGTTCATGGGTCAACTTGCTTAGACTCATGTTCTCCTCATAAGAAACCTTCTCGACGAGAGTCAGCGGGATCACTGGTGGTGGCAGAGCCACGCCAGCCTTCAGCTTTTCGTCGCAAAGATGAACTTGGTCAAGAAGCTCGGAGAACTTGACGTCCTCGGCTTCTTGCGCCTCTTCTTCAGCAGTGATGTTCTGGCTCTCCAAGCATTGATGAGCCAACTTTTGGATCTCTTCTGCAGTTTTCCAAGTAATGCCAAGTTTGGCGATACCCGGATTGCTGAGAAGGTTGTCCGCGAAAACCTCTACCTAGGGATCATTACCCTTTGAGGGTTCACCCTTATCAGTTATCGAATCACTCATGGTGATGTCAGTCTGCAAACCAAAGTTCACTGGCTCAAGATACTGAGCCGGATCTTTTGCAACACGAGGAGATGAAGTAACCTCTAGTGCTATAGAAGGTGTTGTGGTAGGAGTTGGAGGTGGAGCAGCAGGCAAAGTCAAACTTAACTTTGACTATCCAAAGGCTTTGTCAGGATTCCCTTCCCCTTGCCCTTGATGAGCTGTTTAGCTCTGAAGAAGTGACAGTACAAGATCGTTACGCTTCAGAAAGAATGACAGATAAATTACAAAGACCTTGTGAGGGAAGTTACCTCTTCACAACAGGCACTTCTTTTGTGCCAATGGAAACAGTCAGAGTTTTACACTTTCGAGTAAGCGCCTCTGGCAGAAGTACAAGTTCTCCTTCCTCCTGAGAAATCTCAGGAGGATATCCCTCAAGAGGAGCAAGCTCCAACTCGGGGAGGTCAGCAAGCTGAAAGAAGAATTACCTCAGTATTGCGAAAAGCTGTAACAAAGTATAGATGAACACATACGAGTATAAGAGTAACAGCTAGAAAACTTACTGGTGTCACAGGATCATCAGCCGTATACACGTCCAGAGAGATATCTGGAATCTTCCTCTTGATCCGCTCTTTGATCAACCATTTGATCTGGGACTCGTAGTCCTTTTCCGAATATGATTTTGATCAGATCCGAAGGGAGTCTGTCTTGCTCTTGGTGATTGTGTGCATGAGCTAGTCACCATGGTGCTGGAGAGGCTGGATCCAGTGTGCTAGCCATCAATGAACTAAGTCGGATCCTTTCAGACCCTTGTGCTTCATCAAATACTCGATCCACCTATTAGCGAGAATCAGATCATCGGTGAGAGCCGGAGCTTCCGCGTCCCAGACTCTTGAGGCGTGGCAGCGCCATCGATGAAAGCCAACAAAGTAGTTGCTTTGTCGGGAGCCCGTCTGTCCTTATGATAAAACAACATCGACAACCATTTCTTCATGGACTCACTAGCCTTAATTCTAGGATAGACTCACTCTCTCCTAACTATAAGGCTAAGATTTCTGGTAATATAAGGATTACCGGAAGTGATGGAATTTCTCCGGGTACCAAAGTAATACCGGAATAAAACAAGACTCGACCTAATTCCGAGATACCTCTCACACAAAGATGCATAATCACTCATTTCTAAGATTGAGTTCGGGGGGAAGTTATGGACTTGAACTCCATAGTAATCTACAACCTCAGAAAAGAAATCTAAGGGAGGAAAACTCAAATCTCTGTCGAGGTGGGTGCCGAAGTGCACTCGCTCGTCGGTGTTGGGAGTGGGGACGGTTTGGCTTTAGCCGCTCCACCAGTCGCCCACGCGGAGGAGGCCTTCTTTCTCGAAGACGTGGAGCTTGACGTCATCAAGGATGCAGGGAATCCAAACCCCGTAGAAGTTCTCCTTCTCTGTCGCTGCGGAGGCCGTCGCCGTTGTCGCCGTCGTACCGAAGATGAAGCATCAACCATTTTTGTGGGCGGTGGTGACCTAGGATGGGCGGCGCTGTGTGTTTGGGGAGAGGTAGAGGAGCTTTTGCATGGTAGCATCAAGAGGAAGGGGAAGACACTAGCATTGGTAAGGAATAAAGAGGAAATCTTGACCCCTTATATCCCTCACCTACGCTAAGATTCGTGCAAAATAAACAGTATTGTGTCACGCGTCATGGAAGGAGCTAGGTAACCTCCTCGCGAGGATTACGCCGCCTCGATCTCCGCGCACGCATTAAAACGACGCCTCGGTTCTGCAAAAAGCGGACCCGCCAACGGTTGTGTTGTCAGGAATGTCTATCAGTGACGTGACTTGACCTTGACTGACGTCAGGTTACGTCAGAGACCAAGTTGCGGCTTAGTTTAAATTTCAAGCTGGAAACCCAAATAATATTCTCATAGGTCCGGCTTATTTTTAATACTCGGATCCTATCCTTTATTTTGAAGTTTCAGGAACCCTTCAAGATTCTGCAAGCTAAAGATGAATCAAGCTAGATGATGGTGAAATCTGACTCTAGATCTTGGAGGCTGTCGGGGGCTACTGTTGGGGATATACTTTCTAGGTATCCTCACTGTGCCTAGGCATGTAGAGTTACTTGTAGTTCAATATGTACTCTATAACCGACTCTTAGTCGTAGCCAGATAGGTCTCTCCTGTAAACCCTAGGACGGATATCTATATAAGCCGTCCTAGGGACCAGCCTTTAGGGAACCCCACAATAGTATACAATCTCAACTCGCACAGGCGAAACCCTTGTAACCCATATTTCGGCTCTACCGTATTACTGGATTGCTAGCAGGAGTAGGATCCGTCCAAAGCCGGCAGATTCAAACCTGGGTAAACTTGTGTGCTCACCATCCCGGAACACCGTACATCTCACACCCCTCTCTTCCACACGCCTCGAGGACCCCCTCATGGTGTACTTGTCCACAGTCCGATGACATATATCATCTAAGAGAGTGTGACTCCCCTTGGTTTTTATCACCACATCACGACATATACTTCAACATTTTTGCCAATTTGATCATGTAAACATTTTTGCATGCACCTTTGATACGTTGCCCTTGCATTATGTAGGCCAAATGGTATAGTGTGATAGCAATAAGCCCTATACGGGGTAATAAAACCATTATTTATTTGACCATTAGGGTTCAAGGGTATCTGGTGGAAACCAAAATATGCATCTATGAATGACAAGAGCTCACACCCAGCGGTTGAGTCAATGACCTGATCTATCCTCGGCAGTGGGAATAGATCTTTTGGACACGCCTTATTCAGGTTCGTCTAATCAATACACATATGCCACACCACTGCTAAGTTCGGGTCATATTTCTTCTTTTCTACCAGCACTGGATTAGACAACCAATCCAGGTAAAGTACTTCCATGATAAACCCGGCTCCAAGGAGCCGAGCTATCTCGTCATCAATGACATTTCTCCTTTCTTCGGCAAAGCGGTGGAGAGGTTGCTTCACCGGCTTTGCTCCGAGTCTGATATGCAAAGAGTGCTCAGCCAGCTCCCTCGGCAGACCTTGCAGATCCTGTGTGGACCAAGCAAACATATCCCGTTTCTCACAGAGGAATTTGATGAGCTCGATTTCCTATTTATCGCGAAGGCCCACACCAATAGTCATGGTGCGCTCTGGGAACTGATCATCAATTGGCACCTTCTTGGTATCTTTTGTTGGCTGAAATGACACACTCCCATGTGGGTTACTCAGAGCCAGCATATTCAGGTGTGCAGACTGAGCTAGTGCCACAACCTCTTGGATCCTTTTCTTCTCTTGCGCAATCACCAATGACTCGGCCATGTTTGACCCGGCTGAGGCACACTCCATAGAGCGCCTAAAGTCCCCTGCTATGGTGATGACCCCATTTGGTCCTGGCATATTCATCTTTAAGTAACTGATGTGATCACTTGCCATAAACTTTGAAAGTGCTGGTCTGCCGAGTAATGGATGGTAGCAGCTGGCCAAATCCACAACTTCAAACTCCAAGTTTTCTGTCTGACAATTATCTCTCGTGCCGAATAAAACATCAATTCGTACTTTGCCAATAGGCTCGCAGGATAAACCCGGCACAATACCATGGAATGTGGTCTTTGTTGCCTAGAGCATAGTCACTGAGACTCCCAACTTGTGCATGGTTGATACGTTGCTAACATATCTATAAGTTTTGATGTTCCATACTTGTTTTATATCTACTTTCTTATGTTTTGTCCACACTTTGGAGTATTTTTATACACTTTCTTAGACTAACCTATTAACAAGATGCCATAGTGCTAGCTGCCAGCTGCATGTTTTCTGTTGTTTTTGGTTCCAGGAAAGTCAGAAAATGAATATTCTTGGAATTGGACGAGGCAAAAGTCAAAGTCAATATTTCACCAAGGGAGACACGGAGCCAGAAGACGAGATAGAGAGGGGCCAGGGCCGGCCACACCACCTGGCCGTGCAGCCAGGCCTGGCCCGTGCCAGGGGGTGGTGTGGCTGCCTAGGGCACCCCCTCGGCCTCCCCTTTCGCCTATAAGAAGCCTCCGATACAGAAACCCTAAGTACCCGATCAAAATTCCACGAAAGAGTATGTAGCCGCCATCATCTCCATCCCTAGATCGGGAGGGATCTGAAGCTCTTCCCGGCACCCTGCCGGAGGAGAGAATTCACCCTGGAGGCCTTCTTCATCACCATGACTACCTCTAGTGTGATGCGTGAGTAGTTCATCCCTGTACTACGGGTCCATGTAGTAGCTAGATAGTTGGTTATTCTCCTTTGTGCTACCATGTTTAGATCTTGTGAGATTTGTTCATGATCAAGATCATCTATTTGTAATCATACATGTTGTGTTTGCGAGAATCTGATGGATATTGAGATGCTATTTTAGATTGATTATTGATTCTATCATGTCTTTGTTATTTGTGATCTTGCATTCTCTCCGTTGTTAGTAGCTATCTTGGCCGAGTAGATGCTAGCAACTCCAAGAGGGAGTATTTATGCTCGATAGTGGGTTCATGCCTCTAGTAATCTGGGGAAGTGATAGAAATCTCTAAGTTACTAGATGTGTTGTTGCTACTAGGGACAAAACAACAATCCTTCGTTCATAGAACAATCGTATTGTTTACTTTACACGCAATGCTTAATGCAATTATCTGTTGCTTGCAACTTAATACTAGAGGGGGTTCAGATAATAACCTGAAGGTAGATTATTAGTCATAGATGCAGTTGGATTATGTCTATGTATAATGTTGTAATGCCCAATCAGATCTCATAGGAGTCAAGATGATTAGTATATGCATGTATGCTTTCTCGGTGTCTGTCAATTGCCTCGCTGTAATTTGTTCACCCAACATGTCATCTATCTTAAGGAGAATCACCACTAGTGAACTATGGACCCCGGTCCTTTCTTTTACCATCAATCTACAATCTACTATTTACTGTTTTCTGTTTACTTTCTACAAGCAATTACTATCTTCCACACAATACGTTTAATCCGTTGTTTTCAGCAAGACCAGTGAGATTGACAATCCTCAATGTAAGTTGCGGCCAAGTTCTGTGGTTGTGTTGTGCAGGATTCCAAGTTGGAAACAACACCTTGGAGGTGTTAACTTGCTCCTACTGGTTCGATAACCTTGGTTTCATAACTAAGGGAAAACTTGTTGTTGTGCTCATCATACCTTCCTCTTGGGATTCCCCAACGAGCTCGATATATTTTGAGCCATCAAGCTATTTTTCTAGCATCGTTTCGGGGAGTCAAGGACATCTTCACAAGGGGAGTCCCTCATAACCAATCTCTTTACTTTGTTTTATTTGTTTTGCTTAGTTTATTTCTTTGTTGTTTGCTTGTTTCTTCTTCAAAAACACAAAAAAAATTAGTTCTTTCTATAGTTGATACCTTGTTCTTAGCTCACCATGTTGATCCCTAAGTTCACCTTGAAAGACCTTTCAATATGTAGTGGCTCTATAATTGGGAAAGATAATATTGAAGAATTATTTAATCATGTTGGCAAGCATGAGGATATTGAGGATAGATCCCTTGAAGAACTTGCTCCAAATTATGAAATTGCTACAGCTTCTTTAGTTCACATGTTGGAAGCTAGGTTTGTTAATCTTAATCCTATAATGCAAGTAATGTTTTTTAAACTTAAAGAAATTGAGGACCCCGAAAAGAGAGATTTTATTATGGAAACCTTGCTTAAAGAATTCTATGATGTTCCTAAGGAAGCTATAAAAGTCTTTCAACGTTTCAATATGCTAGGCTCGTGTTTAGATGTTATTGGTACACGAGAAAAGATGAACAAAACCGAACCTAATGGGGAGGGAATTAAGATACCAATACCTTTTAAACTTGTAGGAATGCATGAATCCTTAGAAAAGAATTTTGATTGGATTGTTCATGAAAACCCGTTTGATGAAAATAGTGAACCAAAGAGCACTGAGAGAGGATCCTCTAGAACTTGTTTGGATGAGATACCTTGCCTTTTTGAAGATATTTATGGTATTAATCTTAATGCTTCTTCATTTGAGAATACTTGATTCTTTTCTTACTTCTTATGCCTAACTTAAAGGCGTTAAAGAAAAGTACTTATTGGGAGATAACCCAAAAGTTTTAGTTAAGTATTGGAAGTTATTGCTTCAGTAATAACCTATCCTTATCCTTTTTATTTGCTTTTTGTGCCAAGAGTAACCTCTAATGAGAGAGAAGTAATGCTTGGGAAAGTTGTTGCCCCGAAACAGATTTTTGTGCTTCGCTGTAAAATTTCGTGAAAAATATCTGTACGTCGGTTTGAGCTGTGATTTTTTGTGCTTCTGCCCCAGGATGTTATCCAAATTTCGTTAGTTCAATACTTTTCGATTTGAGCAACATAAGGTCTTCGAAAAAATCGGTTTCTACCTGCTGGTCTCTTTTGACAGATTTCTGCCATTATTGGCATTTGCTTCTTGTTGATTCCTTTTTGGGTTCCTTTTGGGAAAATTGAGCTTTCTGAGGGAAGTGCTACAGTATCTTTTGTTTTAATGGAAGTTTTACTTGTGTTGGAACTGAACCAAAAGATTTATTATCTTGAGTACACAAATGTTGCTAATCAAGATTGTGTGAAGTTTTGTATGAAGGAAAATTTCAGGTGTAGGGAAAGAATGATGTAATGAGATGAATAAAGGACTAAAGCTCAAGCTTGGGGATGCCACCCCATGTCACCCCAATAAATATTCAAGAAGTACAAGCGTAAAATCTTGTGGATGCCCAAGGCATCCCCTTCTTCATCAATAAAAATCTCAAGTTTCTTCTAAACACTTCATTTTTATTGTTTCATGCACAGTTGTGTTGTTCCTGGAGCATCTTCGTTTTCGTTTTTGGTTTTAGTTTGCTTGAATAAATTTGTTGGACCTCCTCATTCATGCATTAGTTTTCAAATAAGATTGGTTTGGATTGGAAAAGAGTAGGAAAGTTCATGCTTAAGTGGTAAAAAAGAGCTTGTTTTTTACTGTGACTTAGATTTTATCATGTCATGCTTGATATTGTTGTGGCTTTATGCTTAGTGATTTTTGCTGTAGCATGACTTGTTATAAACAATTGAGATTGCTTAATGTGCCTTGAAAGAATCATGCGTTGTTTTAGCATATTAAAGCATAGTATTGTGGTATTCTCCTTTGATGCTTTATTTGGGTTGACTTGGCGCATGCTCACACCATGTTAAGACTATCCCAAGTCACCATATCCTCTATGATCCCTTAGTTTTCGACTTGTAATATCACTTTATGCTTTAATTAATAATGTTTTGTCGCTTTGCATGATTATGGCCATTATTGCTCTCTTAGTTGGTCGCTCCCAGTATTTTGCTAGCCTCCATAACCAAGTATGAGTTTCACTCATGCATCCAACTCCAAATAAAACCAAGTTATTCCAAAGAGTCCACCATACCTACCTATTAGCATTTGCTATTCCAAGTATATTCATGTTTTATCTACCTTCTGAATTAAACTTGTTATGTGAAAAATAGTGATTAAAGCTCTCACGAACTTGATGGCACACTTTACTTTTCTTGCCCCTAATAAACTTGAACCATTGTGTCATGTATGTTGTATATGCTTGCACTTATATGTTGGGGATTAGCAGAACCATGCTGTCATGGGGAACGCTTTCAATATTTCACTTGTACATTGTACCCAGTTCATATCATGCTCTTTTGTCTATGGATGTCATCGGTGTGAAATGAAAGGGGAGCTTGTAAGTCCATGGAGTTATGTATATGTGTTAGAGAAATACTTGGGCCGCTGGTCTAATCCATGCCTAATCATGGTGGAAACCTACAGCGTAACCATAATGAGCAATCTATGAAGCATTCTTCTTTCAAAAGAAAGAGATGGAGATGGAGAAAAAAGAAAAAAGAGATGAGAAAAGAGCAAAGAGAGAAAAATGCACCATTTTCCCATGGTAAATAAGAAGATTGATGAGATGCTCGTTGTCTGCTTGCCTTGTCAATTTGATATGGGGATTCTTCTGTATCATCGGGCAAGGGGTACCCCGTTGGCGGTTCTCTATGATACACATGTACTTACTATGACAAGAACTTATCGGTAACTAAACTTGAGTAGCATGAGGAGCGGCCCTCGTATTCAAGGGACATGAGATTGCCAACTTATACTTTGTCAAGCATATACTCCATAGTTTGTTCACTTTAACCTTAATCACTTCAAGATGCTTATGATAGGGGAAATGAGAGCTGAAAGCTAATAAGTACTATAATTTTTGGAAGCTCTTTATGAGACTTGAATCCCTGCTTCCTTCTATGAAGTCCTTTCTTTTACTTTTATGTTGAGTCTCCATCTTCTATCTTTATGCACCTATTAAGAGAGCATAGTGGCCATTCTTAGTTTCATGTGCATTGTCCCAAGACTTATTGATTGATGCATAACTTTGATATTGCTTGTTCTTAAACTATTTGTATCTACTCACCCTTATGAACTTTGAAGGTGTCCTATGCATTTATGTTTTGCTACTCTATGAGGGACAAGCTAAATACCATTCTCATTATGCTTTCTTTATGTGAAACAAACAAATATCTTTCAAAGCATTGTTATCCATGAATATTTTATTTGTGCCTTTTCATGCTACAACATAGTTGCTATGTCTTATTGTTAGAACTATATCTTTCATGCTATGTTAGAGTACTATGATCTCAGCTATCAATGTTTTACAAATACTTTGATCAAGTTTATAATGGTGCATGTCACCTCAAAAATTATTATTTCTTTTTATCACTTACCTACTCAAGGACGAGCAGGAGTTAAGCTTGGGGATGTTGATATGTTGCTAACGTATCTTTAATTTTTGATGTTCCATGCTTGTTTTATATCTACTTTCTTATATTTTGTCCACACTTTGGAGTATTTTTATACACTTTCTTGGACTAACCTATTCACAAGATGCCACAGTGCCAACTGCCTGTTTTCTGCTGTTTTTGGTTCTAGGAAAGTCAGAAAATGAATATTCTCGGAATTGGACGGGATAAAAGCCAAAGTCAATATTTCACCGAGGGGGACACGGGGCCATAAGACGAGACGAAGAGGGGCCAGGGGCCGGCCACACCACCTGGCCGCGCGGCTAGGCCTGGCCCACGCTAGGGGTGGTGTGGCCGCCTAGGGCACCCCTTCGGCATCCCCTTTCGCCTATAATAAGGCTCCAATACAGAAACCCTAACTACCCGATCAAAATTCCACGAAAGAGTTTGTAGCCGTTGTCATCTCCATCCCAAGATCAAGAGGGATCTGAAGCTCTTCCCAGCACCTTGCCGAAAGGGAGAATTCACCCTGGAGGCCTTCTTCATCACCATGACTGCCTCCGGTGTGATGCGTGAGTAGTTCATCCCTGGACTACGGGTCCATGTAGTAGCTAGATGGTTGGTTCTTCTCCTTTGTGCTACCATGTTTAGATCTTGTGAGCTCCGTTCATGATCAAGATCATCTATTTGTAATCATGCATGTTGTGTTTGCGAGGATCCGATGGATATTGAGATCTTATTTCAGATTGATTATTGATTCTATCATGTCTTTGTTATTTGTGATCTTGCATTCTCTTTGTTGTTAGTAGCTATCTTGGCCGAGTAGATTCTAGCAACTCCAAGAGGGAGTATTTATGCTCGATAGTGGGTTCATGCCTCTAGTAATCTGGGGAAGTGAGAGAAATCTCTAAGGTACTAGATGTGTTGTTGCTACTAGGGAGAAAACAGCAATCCTTCATTCATAGAACAATCATATTGTTTACTTTACATGCAATGCTTGATGCAATTATCTGTTGCTTGTAACTTAATACTGGAGGGGGTTCGGATGATAATCTCAGGGTGGATTATTAGCCATAGATGCAGTTGGACGGTCTATGTATAATGTTGTAATGCCCAATCAAATCTCATAGGAGTCAAGATGATTAGTATATGCATGTATGCTTTCTCGGTGTCTATCAATTGCCCCGCTATAATTTGTTCACCCAACATGTCATCTATCTTAAGGAGAATCACCACTAGTGAACTATGAAACCCCTGTCCTTTCTTTTACCATCAATCTACAATCTACTATTTAATGTTTTATGTTTACTTTCTGCAAGCAATTACTATCTTCCATACAATACATTTAATCCTTTGTTTTTAGCAAAACCGGTGAGATTAACAACCTCACTGTAAGTTGGGGCAAAGTTCGGTGGTTGTGTTGTGCAGGATTCCAAGTTGGAAACAACACCTTGGAGGTGTTTCCTTGCTCCTACTAGTTCGATAACCTTAGTTTCATAACTGATGGAAAACTTGTTGTTGTGCTCATCATACCTTCCTCTTGGGGTTCCCCAACGAGCTCGATATATTTTGAGCCATCAATGGTGTCCTTGTATAATATATTGATACTGCTACCATTGTTGATCAACACCTTGGAAAACTTCACGTTGATGTTTGGCCCGATGAAAGTTGGGTCAAGCACCAAAGCATATGATCCAGGACTCAGCATGAACCTGGGATGATCCTTGATACTCCATGTGATTTCTTGATCATACCAATGCATGTACCTCGACACGGCTGGCATAACTGCATTGACCTCCATATGTCGTCACCACACACTCTACCTGCCAGTTTCTTATTTGGTAAATACACAATAGGCTTGATGATGCTCCCTGTACTCATTTCTCCCATCATTACCGGGGATTCCTCGGTTCCCCTAATTCTGGTTCTCCGCCTAATGCGCTGCATCCCTTCTGTCGTGATTCTCATACCTCGGCGGGGGCGGTGGCAACATCATTTGTTGAGCATTTGCTCCTGTAAGCTGCTGCTGCTGAGGTTGCCGAGGGGGTCCCATGTTACCTTGCTCCGGGTTAACTTGTCTAGCACGCTGAAACCACTCACATTGCTGGGTTGTATGATTCCCTGGCTTACTCGGATTTGGTGTGTGGAACTTGCATGGTTGATCCAGGATAGCCTCATACGTATACCTCAGCCTATCTTTCATTTCTTGCCATTTCTTTTTCTGTTCACTGGTCCAAGGTTTTTTGCCATTATTTTTTGGTGCCCACTTTTGACCACCACTCTTTTGTCGCTGGCTATTTCCAGCTCCGGGTTGATCCTGGTCCACATCAGCAACCTGATGCAAACCGTACCTATAATACGGCCTTTCATCTCTCCTCTTACACCGGAAATCATTTTGCCGGGATGACCTGGCTCCATCACGGGGGTAATATTCCTCATTTGAATCGTTTGACATAAGCCAAGGTTGAGTTGGATCACCCAATGCATATGAGTCAGCAATTCTGATCGTTTCAGCCAACATAGTTGGCATATCTATTTGCAGCCTTTGCAACAACACACTTGCATACCTGCATCCTTGTGTGAACCAATAAATTGCTTGTGACTCGATTACTCCTTCGCATGAATTGTGCATATTGCACCAATGAGTCAAAAACTCTCGGTCCGTCTCATTCGGCCTCTTCTTACACATTGCCAATTGTTACGGCCTGTTCGGCCTCTTGTAGGTACTGTTGAAATTGTTGATAAACATCTCTTAAAAATCTAACCAAAAGTTGATACTTCCTGCTGGCAGATTATTGAGCCAGACTCTAGTTGGACCTTCTAGCCTTTGAGGCACATACCTCACCGCCCATCTCAAACTGCCTGTGGCAATGTTCACTACGGTCATATAATCAATCAGCCAATCCTCTGGCTTGGTACTTCCATCATATGTCTTTGTCCCTCTGGCCAACTGGAAGTTTGGCATAGGAGGTTCCTGATGCACTCGACGATCGACGTAGAGCTCGTTGGGAACCCCAAGAGGAAGGTATGATGAGCACAGCACAAAGTTTTCCCTCAGTTATGAAACCAAGGTTTAATCGAACCAGTAGGAGCAAGGAAACACCCCAAAGGTGTTACTAGCTGAGCTTTGGCAGGGCGCACTACCGGTGCTAGTAGCAACGTGGAGACCTGCACAACACAACCACAGAACTTTGTCCCCAACTTGCGATGAGGTTGTCAATCTCACCGTGTTTTGCGGAAAACAAAGGATTAAACGTATCAAATGGAAAGAAGTAAAAGTTTGCAGAAAGTAAACACAAAGCAGAAACAGTTTATAGATTGTATGTAAAGACAAAGGACCGGGATCCATAGTTCACTCAAGGTGGCTCTCCTTAGATAGATAACATCCTGGGTAAACAAATTACAGCGGGGCAATTGACAAACACCGAGAAAGCAATACATGCATATACTAATCATCTTGACTCCTTTGAGATTCGATTGGGCATTACAACATAATACATAGACCGCCATCCAACTGCATCTATGACTAATAATCCACCTTCAAGTTATCATCCGAACCCCCTCCAGTATTAAGTTGCAAGCAATAGATTATTGCTTTACGAACTGCGTGTAAAGTAAACAATACGATTGTTCTATGAACAAAGGATTGTTGTTTTCTCCCTAGTAGCAACAGCACTTCTAGTACCTTAGAGATTTCTGTCACTTCCCCAGATTACCAGAGGCATGAACCCACTATCGAGCATAAATACTAACTCTTGGAGTTGCTAGCATCTACTTGGCCAAGATAGCTACTAACAACGAAAAGCATGCAAGATCTCAAATAACAAAGACATGATAGAATCAATAATCAATCTGAAATAGCATCTCTATATCCATCGGATCCCCGCAAACACAACATGTATGAATTACAAATAGATGATCTTAATCATGAACGGAGCTCACAAGATCTAAACATGAAAGCACAAAGGAGGAGAAACCAGCCATCTAGCTACTTCATGGATCCGTAGTCCAAGGATGAACTACTCACGCATCACACCGGAGGCTTGCATGGTGATGAAGAAGGCCTCCAGGGTGAATTCCCCTCTTCGGCAGGGTGCCGGGAAGAGCTTCAGATCCCTCCTGATCTAGGGATGGAGATGACGGCGGCTATAGACTCTTTTGTGGATTTTTGATCGGGTACTTAGGGTTTTCGTCCCGAGGGCAATATATAGGCGGAAGGAGAGGCCGAGAGGGTGCCGGGAGCGGCCACACCACCCCCTGGCGTAGGCCAGGCCTGGTCGCGCGGCCAGGTGGTGTGGTGGCTCCCTGGCCCTTTTCCGTCTCGTATTATGGCACTTGATCCCTTCCGAAAAAATAGGCACTTTGGCTTTTGTCCCGTCCAATTCCGAGAATATTCATTTTCTGACTTTCCTGGAACCAAAAAAGGCAGAAAACAGGCAGCTGGCACTGTGGCTCTTGTTAATAGGTTAGTCCAAGAAGTCATATGAAAAGTACTCCAAAGTTGGAACAAAAGACAAGAAAGTGGATAAAACCAAGCATGGAACATCAAAAATTATAGATACATTTGCAATGTATCAGTTCCCTCATAATCCGAGGTCCAAAGCATGCTGGACCCGGAGGACCTTATCCCTCTAATATTTCCGACCTATAAATCCGGTCTAACTTCAATCTTGCATCATCTGGCTCTAGGTTCATGTTCCCTAGCCTCGATCCTATCACATGGTGATCCGGCTTGGGAAACCTGGCATTGTCCATTGCCGAATAACCATCATCATATATATTTTGACTCGAATGAACATATTGATGTTGCATAGCTAGGCCGGCACTTTGCTCTTTCCGAGGTATGTACTATTGCTGGTGCTGCCGAGGTGGAATCTATCCAGCTCCTGCCAAGTTATGTTGTCCGGCATTGTAGTACCTAGCATTTCCCTAGCATGCTTGGCCTTGGCCGTGGTTACCTCTCCCACCTTCACCTTGGCTAGCACTATGATTGTCCTCATCACACTATATTGGTTTTCCTTTCCCTGCCCTTGCTGGGTCATATGGGACCATCTACTTGTTTTTTCTCCTAGAAGTTACTACCTCTTCTCTTCTTGGGCCTGCATGTGGGGATGAAGCTGCCCCGACAGATTTTGACGGAGCGCCCCCTGCCGAATGAGCGACTCGGGAACCTCCTGCCCTTGCTAGGTTTGCCTTGAGAAACTCCTCATTCTACTTGTTAGCAATTTTCACTAACTCAATAACTCTTTCTTGTTGCCTCTGTCGGGCTTCACCACTCATACCCTCTAACTCGGATGTTGCAGCATCTGCAACCCTGAGGTTCTTTGCTAGGGTGCTATTCCTCAGCAGACCTGCTGACATGGGATTACCTGATTCCCCCAACCTAGGAACATATTATTTATCTATTTCACTGATAAGCTTTCTACCCCTAATCTTCACTCCATCCAAGCGGGTGGGACTAGTACTAATCTTGTTTGCCTTGGCTTACTCACGCAGCGTGATGCTCAATGACTGCTGAGTCACGGCTACCTTTTTCGCACCCTCTAGTATTTTATGTCGTGTCTCCTCCAACTCATCCTGTGCTTGAGCCGGATCAACTATGGGAGCTGCAGGAGTAGTTAGGCTCTCTATTGCTTGTTACAATATGTTTTGTGGCCTTTCTAGTGGAGGACCTCGAGCCCTAGGTACCTTTAAGGGTTGTCTTCGAGTCTTCAGCCGGATCTTTGCTTGTTCCCGCATCAAGTGCGATCATCATCACCTCAGCAAAGCTAGCAGGGCGAGTAAGCAGGACTCGTCGAGAGGAGGTTCTCCTCCCTTGACGACGTGCTGTGGGAGTAAGCAGGACTCGTCGATGCCGATGTAGATCTTGTGGGTGCCAAAGTTGACAAAGAGCCTATTGCATGGAGGCGCGTGATTGCTGATGCTACAGGCATTGTCACTGACGAAGTCCAGTGCGCCAAACCGCTGCACCAGCCCGGAGACGATGTGCTCCCCGGTGATGATGAAATTTCCCGTCCGGATCTTGACTCCAGCTAGCACCGCCGCTGGCCCCACGGTGGGCGCCAACTGTCGTGGTGTCACGACAGATGCCATGGGTAGGCTAAAGATGGGGCCAATGTGCACTAGTGGTTAGTGTAGTGAATCTACACATGAAATATAGAACAACACAACACACAATGAACTGCCCAAAGATCTTATATTATGATCCAAAGCTAATAGAGATGCTCCTTTAGTTGTATCGTAGAGAGGAAGGGGATGAATTTCTCCTGCTCTCTACTCTCTCTAGGGTTATTCCCTTAGGCAAAAAGATTGACCCCTCCCTTGGAGGCCCTGGCTCACCTTATAAAGGGGTGGCCAGGTTACATCTAGGGCTTACGTGGCCCGGTATATTCTCTAGAGATGCTCTCCCAAAATAGCAAAGCAGTGCTCCTCTTCCGTATGTCGCCAGCCTCTGTGCGGCAATACCCCAGAGTCCATGTTGTCTGCTTGTTGGTGGTCAGACATTGTCACGCTCGTGAGCCTCTGCTCTGCCTCTGTCATTTGTCTCTAGCGCTTGTCTCTACAGGAAAACCCAGTAGAGAGAGAAAAGCGCTAACCTTGGGGATGATTCCTTCCTTCTTGCGTAAGCTATCTCTTGACTCGGCCTAGGTATGGTTAACCCTGCCAAGTTGGTACCTGTAAAGGGAAAATGGTCACTTCCTCATGCCGACATACCATATATGTCGGCCGAGTTTCGCCAGTGCTTTCTGGCTTAGGGTAACCCGGTCATAACCCGGCCGGCCCTTTTTGAATCGGCCAGCTCATGCTTTGACCTGTCTTTGCCTTGGCGGACTATGTCCTTTTACCTCAGCTTTATCCTACATGGGGTCATCCCCCCAACACACAGCCACCTAGATTACTTAAAGAAGTTGAAGGCCAGCAGATCAGGAGGATCTCAAGCTGGCATTAGGAGGAGGAGCATAAGCTAGCATTAGGAGAAGGTGGACAAGAACCAACCAAGAGGGGATTAGGATCATAGATCCACAAGGTCAAGGGCAACTGATCAAGATCAACTACAATTCATCCACAACATTATCACACACAAGCTAGTCCACTCTACACAATAGGTGAACAACCTAGAGCATCGGTAGTATTGATTCTTATCATTTTATTAAGTGGATTTGAAGACAGAGGGAGCTCTCAGTTAAAGCATAGAATTGCTATGCTAAGGTCATATCTGAGCTAGTAAAAAGCAACCATAGTATTGATGGCTCTAAAATATAGCCATCTACGTCCACATTTAAACTGGATATTATTCATATTTTTGATGAAATATCTCTCTAAACCCTGCCACTAATGCCTAATGATCAAAGGGGTATGCAATCCTTTCTTTCTATTTTTCCCTGCAGAGATAATGACATTTGATGATGGGAATCACTACATTAAAGTCAAAGATATGAGATTTCCAACAACCTAAAGAAACCAGGAGTCGTGAAGTGGAGATAGACACTTTAAAGACCAACTATACGGTGGGAATAAAATTCTGGCTGTATAGTTCCGGTCGTATAGTTTCCATCAACACCGCTAGTTCAAATAGAACAACTTTCGTGAAGGGACCCATATATAAAGAGGCCTCAGGCGACGAGAAAAGAGAGCTCTTCCCGATCATCAGCCGCCCCCATATCTCCATCCACAACATCAAAGAGCTGCTGGAGGAATAGACTTAGATCTAATCTCCAAATCCTTCTCCACCACCATAGCCATATTCCACCACTTGTAATAGTAGATCTCATCTTCGACTGGCGACATTGTAAGAATATTTTCTATCAATCTCATGATTTCCATTACAATGTTTATGATCTTTGATCTCATCTCTATGTGTGAGTAATTCTCCTTGGGCTAAGGGATTTGGCCTAGCCATGTAGCTTTTGTGCATGTTATTTATCATAGATGGGATCATGCATTAGTTTGTATGACATGATGATTATTGTATCCTCTCTTGCCTCAATCTAAGGACCTGTTAGGTACCCAAGACCCCGAGGACTGAGCCAGGTATAGGGAGTATGAGTAATGACTAATCTACAGGTTGGGAACCCCAGTGACAGAAGGGGTTGTACGACTGTATGTATAGGATTTACTTGGGATTAACGGTGACGTCACTATGCATATCATTAGTTCTCTTTCTTATATGCATGAGACTAGTAGGTTATTGATATAAGGGTTGAGGAGGCAATAGCAATTATGGATGCACTGTCCACATATAATTTATCTTGCTCTAACAATTACATGCATACTTTATTTTTATCTTTTATTCCCATCAGATGTTTTACACAGCTTCTGGTGAAACCGAACACCCTAGGCCCTCTCTCTCCATCATCGACAACAACAAAAGACGCAAACTCTAGGTCCCGTAAAAACACAAAAGCAATTCTAAAACTCCTGAAGGTCCGTTAAAGTAACTTCACTATGCTTTCTGCTTCCCGAGGATTCGATAAACCTAAGTCTACTAGGGAAAAAGCACTATACTACATCCATAATCTGGATCGAAGGTAACAAGTATTTGTTCTTATCGTTGCAAGCCTCTGCCTTTTTGATCACAGGCTGGGTAAAGTGCACATTATTCAAACATGGAAGTACTACTATGCACACTTAGGTGAGGCACCATAGGATTAAATCTAGTCAAACAAAATTTTGTGAACATAAATGTAAGTAAGGATAAGTAACCATCCAATCTTAGGCTCGACAACAAGGCCAATAAATAAACTTTGTCTAGGAAACAGGCAACAATTAGTTATATCCTCTACAGCTTTGAGTTGTGAGGAAAAAATTCAGTCTTGCATAGTGCTGCTATGCAGAGTACACCATAAAAAATTAAAGAACAAATCATAATAACTGTCCTCATTAACCAATGTTGCCTCAGCTTGAGCATCATAGGCCAGATCAAGAAAGAAAGTCAGATCTGTTCTTATGAGTGCATATCTAGAAATAGTAATAAGGTAGAATTCTAGAAGGCAGAGGAAGTGAATTAGCCAGTTTATATTGATGATCCCTGGTTAGGTCAAAAACTCAGCAGCTAACCAAGTAAGCATAAGAATTTGCTTGTGCCCCAACATGGAAACACATGAATCATCTAAGTAGAACATCTACATCACTGTCAGAAGTATTCCAGTAACTAGTATACCTTATGTTCAGAAGTAGAACATCTACTCATTATTATGTCTACAGCTAGAATCTAGTTAGGAGTGGTAATCATGCATTCAATCCACAAGTAAACCATCAAACAAAGTTGGGAAGCAGCTATGATCTGTCCAACAAAAATATTAATGTAGATATATCAAATATTAGGTACAAGCAAGGAAATTATTATAATTGACCTAACTATGAATTTCCTACCTCTATGTAATCAAGTAATTACTAAAACAACTCAAGAACACTACCAGAAGTAAACAACATCAAGCTAGCATGCTTATAAAATATGTATACACCTCGGGTAGCATTTTTGGTTCAAGAAAATGATCACTAATAAAGAAGAAGTTACAAATAGAATAGATTGAGTATATCTATCTATCCTTTTAATATACTCTTCTAGTATGAACTCGACAATATAAATCACAAGCCAACTAATCAACTGATCACAATACTATCATCAACTTTACCACCAACAAACCAAATAGGTCCTAACCTAGGCCATACATCATACCAAACAACATCATGTTATACTAGCACCAATTCCAGATACATAGTAGCAGCAGTGAGCATTAGGCTTGATGAATTGAGTGAACGAGAGATGAACTGATGGTGAAGAAATAGGGGGAGTAAGAGAAGAGATGAGAGAGAGGTATCGAGGCGTGTACCTGGCGTCCGTGGCACATCTGCAGCGGCATTGCGAGGTTGTGCTCACCCGGCCATAGTAGAGCACGCACGAAGACAACTTCAATGACCACTACGACATGGTGGTACAAGCAGCGGCACGGTGTTGGACCCGCGCTAACCCCCACCACACAGACAGCACGCCGTAGTAAACCTTGCACTAGCACCCTCACTAGGAAGTCACTGGAGGGCAGCAGTAATGGAGTCACCAAAACCCTAACTCCATAGAGATGAAAGGGGACGAGTTGGATATGCTTGACTTTCAAATCGAGTTGGGCCAATCGAAGCAGCAGAGAGGGCTACATCAGTAGCCACCATCGGTGATGGACGGAGTGGCCAGACTCGCCAGAATCGAGAGTGATAACGGCAGCGACATGGCATCGCCCGAGAGGGAGAGGGAGACAAGGGAGCGCTATTGATTAATGGGGGTCAGGAGGGCCAACTTAACCCTAAGGGTTAAGGTTGCGCCCAACCTTGTAGCCAAGTGGGATGGGCTAGACACAGGTCAGGCCCAAGTTATAAAAGAAAAACAGAACAATAAAAATGAAGTTAACAAAATACTCTGTAAGCATTTTAAGCTCTAGAAAAATCTAGAAAAAACAGAAAAATATCAAATGCTCACAAAAATAATATCTACCTAGGAAAAATATAACATTACTTATTTGAGTTAAATAAAATACAACTAAATAATAACACTATGAAATATCTTAATGAAATAAGAAAAATAAGGGAATAATCATAAAAATAAATAAAAATCACTTTTAGATGATAAATATAATTCTTTATGTTAAAAATACTAACTATGAAATTCCTAGCCATTTTAGTTTTATTAAAAATAATAGTTATAAAAAGATTTTATAAAATCCTTTTAGCTTCACTTAAGCCATTTAAAATTTATTGTTTTAATTAAAGACCATTATTTCTTTCATAGATGAGATAAGAATGATTCCATATCTTAAAATTATTTCTTACCTAATGATTTAGGTAAAACACCCATAGAAAGATAAAATCCATACATTATACCTAAAACCATAACTATAGCTTATAATAAAACTTAAATGTATATTGCTAAGCAAAAAATATTCCTTTAGAATCTTGTACAACTATAAGTCAACGATTTACAAATTCATTTTGCATATCATTAACTTATGTTAGAAGTGAGTGATCTCAACCTATATAACCATACTTAGTGTGATTCTAAAACTTGGTTAACCATTTTTCAAAAAGGATCAGTTAATCTATTATGACTGGCAATGGAACCACCATTGATCGGAAATGTAGCATCTAGGATTTAACAATAAATGTTTCCCGTGATTCTCGTGCCATAAATTATGCGTTAACCATTAGATCTATATGGCTCTGGGAAGTCATATGTATCTTCTTTCTTTCGTATGTCAACGGACGACCTTAACGTGACGCTGAGATTCCTTGCGTGGATCTAGCAACATGGGTGGGCACCCTCAGAGCTCTGCGGTTTTGGTGTCTAGATTCTCTGTCAGAGGCTCCTAGAGATAGGTTGGTCATTTTAATGGATCCTGCTAGGGGCACAATCGGCTCACAGAGTCTTCAGGTCCCTATAAGAGTTGTAGCGGCCAAAAAGGGGGCTTAACAGAGATGTGGCGGCCTTAAGGATCGTGTTGGCATGCAGGGTCATGAAGAAGGGCAGTGATTGACTTGGGTTCTTATACTGGGCCCCACACCAAAGGAAGTGTGGATGAGAAAGATTCCCGGTTGTGCAACATGGATAAGGATCTCTTATGGGTAAATCACACACCTCTACATAGTGTAAAAATATGTGACATGTTACTCCTTGTTTCGGGAAGGAGGTGCGAACACTGTAGGAAATTAACTCCACGAAGTTCTAATCAACCTATGAAGACAAATAGATATAGCTTTTCAGAATAAAAGCAACCTTTGAAGAAATGTTTATGAAAACCTGCATAACCTACGACCTATGGTCTATGGTTGTAGATAGTGCATCAAACACTTATTTTTAGTCAAATTGTTGAGTACGCTCATACTCAACCGTACCTTCTTAACCTTTGCTAGATCTCGGAGCTAGTCTCCTTGAGGAGAATAACAAGTTGAAGGAACAACTTGAGATGGAGCATCTCAAACCTATTGCCAAGGGCAAGATTCTTGATGAGATTCTTGCTCGACAAACGATGAGAGCTCCAAGGCAAGGTATGGGGTATGACCCCAAGAATTTTGTAAATGGGGGAGCCACAAGGGGCAACTCCAATCACAAGTTTGCGGGAAAATCTAACCCCTCCTATGTGCTATGTAAGGGCACCCAAGGAAATGTATATGCCAAATATGTTGGCCCTTGCAATGGTTATGCTTATAGGTGGTACTCAATTTGGGTACCAAAAGATCTTGTTGCTAATGCTAGGGGACCCATTACTCAATTGGTTCCTAAATCAAAGAATTGATTTTGTAGGGGTATGCCTCCGGTGGAACAAAATGGGTGTTTGATAGTGGATGCACCAATCATATGACCGGAGGTAGAAGTGCGCTTGACCAATTTATTCATGATGTTAATTCAACGTCAAGCATCACTTTCGGAGACAACTCTAAAGGAAAGGTACTAGGTTTTGGCAAGTTGGTGGTCTCCAAGGCCTTGACCCTAGAGACTTGCATGCTTGTTGAAAACCTTGGCTACAACTTACTCTCTATAAAACATCTTGAGGATGCCGGTTATGATTCATATTTCTCTAGATCTTAGGTGAAAGTCTTTAGGGGTGATAATCTCAAGTTGGTCCTTGTTGGATATGTGGAAGACAACCTCTATGTGGTCGACCTCTCGCAAGAGAGTCAATCTCTTTCCACATGTCTAATGGCCAAAGTTGACGAGGGATGGCTTTGGCATCGCCGCCTTGGCCATGTCAACATGAGAAATCTTAAACAACTCCTAAAGGGTGAACATATTGTTGGACTAACCGGTGTGTCCTTTGAGAAAGATCGTGTGTGTAGTGCTTGCATTTCAAGAAAGCAACATGGGAGGAGTAATCCATCAATATCCAAGGTGGCCACGTCAAGACCGTTGGAGATTCTCTATTTGGATCTCTTCGGGCCATCAACATATGATACTCTTGGTGGAAGGAGATATGGTCTTGTCATCGTCGATGATTACTCAAGATACACTTGGGTATTCCTTCTCAAGTCAAAGGATGAGACCTACAAGTACTTCATGATATTCGCCAAGCAAGCTCAATGCACCCATGAAGTGGAGATCAAGACCATTAGGACCGACAATGGCACCGAATTCAAGAATTATACCATGCAAGAGTTTGTTAAAGATGAGGGGATTAAGTATGAATTCTCGGCTCCATATACTCCTCAAAAAATGGGGTTGTTGAAAGGAAGAACCGGATTATCATTGAGATGGCAAGAACCATGTTGAGTGAGTTCAAGTCACCCCATAACTTTTGGGGAGAAGCCATCGCCACTGCGGTTCACTACTCGAACCGGCTCTTCCTTCGAGCTCCCTTTGACATGCCTCCATACGAGATTCTCACAAAGAACAAGCCCAATGTCAACTACTTCCGAGTCTTTGGGTTCAAGTGCCTCATCAAGAACAAGAAATAAAAACTTGGTAAATTCGAATCTAGAACTATCGAGGGTATTTTTGTTAGTTATGCGGAAAACTCTCACGCCTATAGATACTACAACAAAGCCAATGGTTGTGTTGAAGTATCTTGTGACGTGGAGTTTTTGGAAGATAATGGCCCCCAAGGGGGGCAAGTTGTTCCACATGTTGTAGGCGATGGAGAGTCCTCTCAAGTCATCAAGTTTATGGGAATTGGGCATATCTTGCCCACCGAGCATCACACTCATGATCAAGATGTTGATGGGGATAATCTAGCCCAACTCAAGAAGAGACAAGCTCTACTCAAGTTGAACCATAAAGTGTACCTCACGATGAACAACTCTCGCAAACCGAAGAACAAGAACCAAGCCCTCAACCCGTTGAGCAAGACCAAGAAGACGTTCTAGTTTCCCAAGATCAAGGTCAAGCTCAAGATGTGGTCAATGATCAAGGACCAACGAAGGATGAATTTGTTGATCATGAAGGGACTATCCAGAAGATCAAGTCTGCCTCTATTGCAAGTGGACTCCAAGTCAATAATATACTTGGAAGCATATCAAGAGGAATCGAGACTCGCAACAAGAAGAAGCAACTCACTACCTTTTGTGGCCATCATGCTTTTTTGTCCAACCTCGAGCCACTCAAGGTCCATGAATCTCTAGAAGATCTGGATTGGGTCATTGCCATGCAAGAAGAACTCGAATGCTTCACCCGCAATAAAGTTTGGTCTCTTGTGGAGAGACCTAAAGATCATCGCATCAATGTTATTGGGACCAAGTGGGTATTCAAGAACAAGCAAGATGAGAATGGAACCGTCACAAGGAACAAAGCAAGGTCAGTGGCGCAAGGGTATGCCCAAATAGAAGGTATTGACTATGAGGACACCTTTGCGCCCGTTGCTTGCCTTGAAGCTATTCGTCTCTTGCTTGCATATGCATATTTTCATAACTTCAAGCTTTATCAAATGGATATGAAGAGTGCTTTTCTTAATGGTCCCTTGAAATAGGTTGCATATGTAGCTCAACCCCCGGGTTTCGAAAACACACGCTTTCCCAACCATGTGTATCTACTCCATAAGGCGCTCTACGGACTAAAGTAAGCTCCTCGTGCTTGGTATGAGCACCTTAGGGATTTCTAACTCATGGACGGGTTTAGCGTGGGTAAAGTCGATTCCACCCTTTTCACCAAACGGGTTAAAGGGGGTGGCTTGTTTATTGTTCAAATTTATGTTGATGATATTATTTTTGGTGGAGCTAATGAATCACATAACAAAGCTTTTGTCGAGTTGATGACCCAGAAATTTAGGATGTCCATAATGGGGGAGTTGAAGTATTTCTTAGGCTTCATTGTGAAGCAACTTGCTCAAGGAACCTTCATCTCCCAAGAAAAGTACATGAAGGACATGCTTGTGAAATTTGAGATGACCAATGCCAACCCCATAAAGACACCCATGCCACTCAATGGGCAACTTGGCCTTGGAGAAGGTGAGAAGGATGTGGACCAAAAGGTATATCGCTCCATGATTGGCTCCTTGCTCTACCTTTGTGCTTCTAGGCCGGATATCATGTTAAGTGTTTGAATGTGTGCTCGTTTTCAATCCGCTCCCAAGGAGTGCCACTTGATGTCGGTCAAACGGATTTTTAGGTACCTTGTTCTCACTCCTACTCTCGGGCTTTGGTATCCAAAGGGGTCAACCTTTGAGCTTGTTGGCTATTCGGATTCTGATTGGGCCGGTGATAAGGTTGACCGGAAGTCGACCTCTGGGGCTTGCCAATGTCTTGGCCGGTTGTTGGTGAGTTGGTCATCCAAGAAACAAAATTCCACCACCCTATCCACCGCTGAAGCCAAATACATTTTTGCGGCATCTTGTTGCGCTTAGTTGTTATGGATGAGGAAAACCTTGAAAGACTATGGTGTGTCTCTTGGTATGTGATGGCTCAATGCACGGCGCCCAGAAAAATGCTTGATGGCGGTGTTGATGTAGAGCTCGTTGGGAACCCCAAGAGGAAGGTATGATGAGCACAGCAACAAGTTTCCCTCAGTTATGAAACCAAGGTTTAATCAAACCAGTAGGAGCAAGGAAACACCCCAAAGGTGTTACTAGCTGAGATTTGGCAGGGCGCACTACCGGTGCTAGTAGCAATGTGGAGACCTGCACAACACAAACACAGAACTTTGTCCCCAACTTGCGATGAGGTTGTCAATCTCACCGTGTTTTGCGGAAAACAAAGGATTAAACGTATCGAATGGAAAGAAGTAAAAGTTTGCAGAAAGTAAACACAAAGCAGTAAAAGATTGTAGATTGTATGTAAAGTAAAGGACTGGGATCCATAGTTCACTAGAGGTGGCTCTCCTTAGATAGATAACATGCTGGGTGATAAAAATTATAGCGGGGTAATTGACAAACACCGAGAAAGCAATACATGCATATACTAATCATCTTGACTCCTTTGAGACTTGATTGGGAATTACAACATAATACATAGACCGCCATCCAACTGCATCTATGACTAATAATCCACCTTTAGGTTATCATCCGAACCCCCTCCAGTATTAAGTTGCAAGCAACGAATTATCGCTTTACGAACTATGTGTAAAGTAAACAATACGATTGTTCTATGAACAAAGGATTGTTGTTTTCTCCCTAGTAGCAACAACACATCTAGTACCTTAGAGATTTCTGTCACTTCCCCAGATTACCAGAGGCATGAACCCACTATCAAGCATAAATACTAACTCTTTGAGTTGCTAGCATCTACTTGGCCAAGATAGCTACTAACAACGGAAAGCATGCAAGATCTCAAATAACAAAGAAATGATAGAATCAACAATCAATCTGAAATAGCATCTCAATATCCATCGGATCCCCACAAACACAACATGTATGAATTACAAATAGATGATCTTGATCATGAACGGAGCTCACAAGATCTAAACATGAAAGCACAAAGGAGGAGAAACCAGCCATCTAGCTACTACATGGATCTGTACTCCAAGGATGAACTACTCACGCATCACACCGGAGGCTTGCATGTTGATGAAGAAAGCCTCCAGGGTGAATTCCCCTCTCCAGCAGGGTGCCGAGAAGAGCTTCAGATCCCTCCCGATCTAGGGATGGAGATGACGGCGGCTACAGACTCTTTCGTGGATTTTTGATCGGGTACTTAGGGTTTTCGTCCCGAGGGCAATATATAGGTGGAAGGAGAGGCCGAGGGGGTGCCAGGGCTGGCCTCACCACCCCCTGGCACGGGCCAGGCTGGGTCGTGCCGCCAGGTGGTGTGGTGGCCCCCTGGTCCCTCTACGTCTCGTATTCTGGCACTCGATCCCTTCTGGAAAAATAGGCACTTTGGCTTTTGTCCCGTCCAATTCCGAGAATATTCATTTTCTGACTTTCCTGGAACCAAAAACAGCAGAAAACGGGCAGCTGGCACTGTGGCTCTTGTTAATAGGTTAGTCCAAAAAATCATATGAAAAGTACTCCAAACTTGGAACAAAACAGAAGAAAGTGGATAAAACCAAGCATGGAACATCAAAAATTATAGATACATTTGCAATGTATCAATATCCCCAAGCTTAACTCATGCTCGTCCTCGAGTAGGTAAGTGATAAAAAGAAATAATTTTTGAGGTCACATGCACCATCAAAGACTTGATCAAAGTATTTGCAAAACATTCAAAGCTAGGATCATAGTACTTCAATCATAACATGAAAGACAAAGTTCTAGCAATAAGCAAAGAAACTATGATGCAACATGAAAAGGCACAAACAAAAGATTCATGAATAACAATGTTTTGCAAGACGTTTGTTTGTTTCATATAAAGAAAACATAGCATAATAGTATTCAGCTTGTCCCTCAATAGAGTAGCAAATATAAATGCATATGACACCTTTAAAGTTCATAAGAGTGACTAGATACAATAGTTTCAAACAAGCAATATCAAGTTATGCATCAATCAACTAGTCTTGGGACAATACACATAGAACGAAGAATGGCCACTATGCTCTCAAAGTAGGTGCTTAAAGGTTGAAGGTGGAGACTCAATATAATGGTGGAAGAAAGGCCTTTGTAAAAGGAAGTAGGGATTCAAGTCTCATAAAGAGCTTCCAAAAATTATGGTACTTATACCTTTCAGCTCTCATTGCCCCTATCATAAGCATCTTTAAGGTGATTAAGGTTAAAGTGACACAACTAAGAGGATATGCTTGACAAGTTATAAACCAAAATCTCATGCCCCTTACTTATGAAGACCGATCCTCATGCTACTCAACTTCAGTCACGAGTAAGCTCTTGTCATTGTAAGTATATGTGTATCATTAAGAACCGCCAACGGGGTACCCCTTGCACATGATACGGGAGCTTTCCCATAATCAAAATGACAAGGCAAGCAGACAATAAGCAGCTCAGGGATCTTTTTATTTGCTATTTGCATAGGTTTTTATTGAGGATGCTTCATAGAGTGCTCATTATGGTGATGCTGCAAGTTTCCACCATGATTAGGCATGGCTTAGGCTAGCGGCCCAGGCGTTTCTCTAACACACATACAAACTCCATGATCTTACAAGTTCCACTTTTATTTCACACCACCGGGATCCGTAAGCAAAAGAACATGATATCAACGGGGTACAAAGTACAAGTTCAATGTTGAAAGCCTTCCCCATGAAACATGGTTCTGCTAATTTCAACTTATAAAGCGCAAGCATATACACAACAAAGAAGGACCCAATGGTTCAAGTTTATTAGAGGCAAAAAGTAAAGTGTGCCATCAAGTTTGTGAGAGCTTTAATCACTAGTTTTCTCATAACAAGTCGAAGGTAAACAAAAGCATGAATATACTTGGAATAGCATAAGCTAGTAGGTAGGTATGGTGGAATCTTTGGAATAACTTGGTTTAGAGAGTTGGATGCATGAGTGGAACTCATACTTGGTGGTGGAGGCTAGCAAAAGACTGTGAGCGACAAACTAAGAGAGCAATAATGGCCATAATCATGCAGAGCGACAAAACATCATTGATCAAAGCATAAAGTGATACTACAAGTTGCAAACTAAAGGATCATAAAGCTATGGTGACTTGAGATAGTCATAACATGGTGTGAGCATGTGCCAAGTCAACCCAAATAAAGCATCAAAGGAGAATACCACTATACTATGCTTTAATATGCTAAAACAATGCATGATTCATCCAAGGCACATTAAGCAATCTCAATTGTTTATAACAAGTCATGCTACATCAAAGAATACTAAGCATAAAGCCAAAACAATATCAAGCATGGCATGACAAAGCATAGGCCACAGTCAAAAACGAGCTATTTTACCACATAAGTATGAACTTTCCTACTCTTTTCCAAACCAAACCAAACTAATTGCAAACCAAATGTATGAAAGAGGGGGTCCAACAAATTTATTCAGAAAACTAAGCAAACCAAGAAAACTAAAAACCAAAACAAAAACGAAAAAGAAGACGCTCCAAGAAAAATACAATTGTGCATGAAACAATAAAAATGAAGCGTTTGGAAGAAACCTGGAATTTTTATTGATAAAGAAGGGGATGCCATGGGCATCCCAAGCTTTGATGCTTGTACTTCTTGGTTATTTCTTGGGATGAGACGCGTGTCATCCCCAAGCTTGAGCTTTAGTCCATCCTTCATCTCATTACTCATTCCTTCCATACACCTGAAAAATTTCCTTCATACAAAACTTCACACAATCTCATTAGCAACATTAGTGCATTTAAGATAAATAAGTCTTAAGGTTCAGTTCTAACACCAAATAAACTTCCATTAGAACACTAGATACTTTAGCACTTCCCTCAAAAAGCTTAATTCCCCAAAAGAACTCAAAAAGGAACCAACAAGAAGCAAATGCAGAAAATGGCAGAAATCTGTCAAAACAGACCAGCAGGTAAAGACGAATTTTTCGAAGACCTTCTGTTGCTCAAATCAAAAGGTCTTTAACTAACGAAAGTTAGATAACAACCTGGGGCAGAAGCACAAACAATTACAGCTCATTCAGACATACAAAGCTCTCTAAGGAATTTTTACGGTGAAGCACAAAAATCTGTTTCGGGACAACAACTTTCCCAATCATTACTTCACTCTCATTAGAGGTTACTCTTGGCACGAAAAGCAAATAAAAAGGATAAGGAGAGGTTATTACAGAGGTAATAACTTCCAAGACTCATTTAAAACTTTTGGGTTATCTCCCAATAAGTACTTTTCTTTAACGCCTTTAAGTTAGGCATGAAAATTTGAGAAGATGCTCTCATAGGAAATATGAATTAAAGTAAAAGAGAGCATCAAGAAGCAAATTCAAAAAACATTTAAGTCTAACCCACTTCCTATGCATAGGAATCTTGTATGCAAATAAATGCACAAAGAACAAAGTGACAGGCATAGGAAGATAAAACAAAAGTAACTTCAAAACTTTCAGCACATAGAGAGGTGTTTCATTACCATAAAAACTTCTACAACCATATTTTCCTCTCTCATAATAATTTTCAGTAGCCTCATGAATAAACTCAACAATATAACTATCACATAAGCATGCTTTTCATTATCTACAAGCACTAGAGCTTTATTATAGACATTTTCAAAAGAATCATCGGGAACATAACATTCACCCTCCTTTGATAAGGATGGGGGACAATCAAATAATATAAGGGATAAAGATTTACTCTCATTAGAAGGTAGGCATGGGTAGATCCATTCTTCCTCCTTTTGTTCATCACTCTCCTCCTCTTTTTCATCTAATGAGCTTTCAGGTTCAGCAATTTCTTCTTCCATGGAGGTTCTAGCAGGCGGTGGTTCATCTATTACCTTAGCAGTCATAATATTGTTCCTAAATAGGAAACTGAGTGAGCTATCCGTAATGAAATAGTGATTGGAGCAGAGCTAGTCATAAAGGCAACTTAAGAAAGGAACTAATTTTTTTGTGTTTTTGAAATAAGAAAGCAAACTTGTAGAACTAATTTTTTTGTGTTTTTGAAGAACAAAACAAGCAAACAAAGCAAAAACAAACTAAGCGGAACAAAAACAACAAAGTAAAGAAATTGGTTATGAGGGACTCCCCTTGTGAAGATTTCCTTGACTCCCCGGCAACGGCGCTAGAAAAATGCTTGATGGCTCAATGCACGGCGCCCAGAAAAATGCTCGATGGCGATGTTGATGTAGAGCTCGTTGGGAACCCCAAGAGGAAGGTATGATGAGCACAGCAACAAGTTTCCCTCAGTTATGAAACCAAGGTTTAATCAAACCAGTAGGAGCAAGGAAACACCCCAAAGGTGTTACTAGCTGAGATTTGGCAGGGCGCACTACCGGTGCTAGTAGCAATGTGGAGACCTGCACAACACAAACACAGAACTTTGTCCCCAACTTGCGATGAGGTTGTCAATCTCACCGTGTTTTGCGGAAAACAAAGGATTAAACGTATCGAATGGAAAGAAGTAAAAGTTTGCAGAAAGTAAACACAAAGCAGTAAAAGATTGTAGATTGTATGTAAAGTAAAGGACTGGGATCCATAGTTCACTAGAGGTGGCTCTCCTTAGATAGATAACATGCTGGGTGATAAAAATTATAGCGGGGTAATTGACAAACACCGAGAAAGCAATACATGCATATACTAATCATCTTGACTCCTTTGAGACTTGATTGGGCATTACAACATAATACATAGACCGACATCCAACTGCATCTATGACTAATAATCCACCTTCAGGTTATCATCCGAACCCCCTCCAGTATTAAGTTGCAAGCAATAGATTATTGCTTTACGAACTGCGTGTAAAGTAAACAATACGATTGTTCTATGAACAAAGGATTGTTGTTTTCTCCCTAGTAGCAACAGCACATCTAGTACCTTAGAGATTTCTGTCACTTCCCCAGATTACCAGAGGCATGAACCCACTATCGAGCATAAATACTAACTCTTGGAGTTGCTAGCATCTACTTGGCCAAGATAGCTACTAACAACGGAAAGCATGCAAGATCTCAAATAACAAAGACATGATAGAATCAATAATCAATCTGAAATAGCATCTCAATATCCATCGGATCCTCGCAAACACAACATGTATGAATTACAAATAGATGATCTTGATCATGAACGGAGCTCACAAGATCTAAACATGAAAGCACAAAGGAGGAGAGACCAGCCATCTAGCTACTACATGGATCCGTAGTCCAAGGATGAACTACTCACGCATCACACCGGAGGCTTGTATGGTGATGAAGAAAGCCTCCAGGGTGAATTCCCCTCTCCGGCAGGGTGCCGGGAAGAGCTTCAGATCCCTCCCGATCTAGGGATGGAGATGACGGCAGCTACAGACTCTTTCGTGGATTTTTGATCGGGTACTTAGGGTTTTCGTCCCGAGGGCAATATATAGGCGGAAGGAGAGGCCGAGGGGGTGCGAGGGCTGGCCTCACCACCCCCTGGCACGGGCCAGGCTGGGCCGCACCGCCAGGTGGTGTGGTGGCCCCCTGGTCCCTCTCTGTCTCTTATTTTGGCACTTGATCCCTTCCGGAAAAATAGGCACTTTGGCTTTTGTCCCGTCCAATTCCGAGAATATTCATTTTCTGACTTTCCTGGAACCAAAAACGGCAGAAAACAGGCAGCTGGCACTGTGGCTCTTGTTAATAGGTTAGTCCAAGAAATCATATGAAAAGTACTCCAAAGTTGGAACAAAACACAATAAAGTGGATAAAACCAAGCATGGAACATCAAAAATTATAGATACATTTGCAGTGTATCAGTACGGTGCCTCTTCTATGTGACAATGAAAGCGCAATAAAGATCACCGATAACCCCGCCAACATTGCCGCACCAAACATATTGACATCCGCCACCACTTCCTACATGACCATGTCGCAAATGGTGACATCAATCTCACTCATGTGAGAACGATGTTCCAATTGGCGGATATCTTCACGAAGCCTTTGGATGAAGCCTGTTTTGTCATGTTGAGGCGAGAACTTGGTATTTTAGATCCTAAAAACTTGGATTGATTCACTTCTTGCATTATATTCCTGCTCTTAACTTGCTATGTAGCCTTGTCGCACAGCACACATAGGGATAGTCATCTTACCATGTCTTGGTTTGATGCATACCTATGCGTGCGATATTAATTGATCTTGTGTCATGATATGGGTCCAAGCATCTATCTTTGAGGTGCCATGACATGTGTGCTTAAACATAGGGGAATAAATCCCCCGCCAACTTTGGTCTCTTGTGACTCTTGATATTTTCGAATCATGCCTATTGTTGTTATTAAGTGTGTTGATTTGGTTCTTCTTCAATAGGCATGCCTAGATCACCTGCCTCCTCTACCCTTTTGGAGTCTACTATCTTCTTCCTTGCACATGCCATTCTCGAAAAAAAATCTGTTTTCACAAAATTTTCTGAAGTTTTTATGAAGTTCGGTTTTTGGCCCGGTCCAACCGGTCCTAGAACCAGACCGTCTGGTTTTCAGCCTAGTCCTCAACCGAGTCTATAGACAAAAGTATACTGAATGGAGTTCGGTTCCCAGTCCGGTTTCAACCGGGTACTCCGGTTGTGGAGCCGGTTGACCGGACTAACAACCGAATCTTCCTCGCGACCAATTTTTTGCAGATTCAGTTTCTAGCTCGGTTGACTGGCCTGTACACCGAGCAACCCGGTTTGCATCTCGGTTGGACCGACCTAAAACCGTGATCTGAAAACTTTTTCCCTTCTTCTTCCCTAGATGCCCCCACTCCTCCACAAGTTACCTTTTCACTTCCCCCGACCCATCCTCTCTCCATTGCCACCCCTCCCACCTTCCCCCCTCTCCTAGGGTGTTTCCACCCCTAGGATTCATAGATCGGGCCACCAAATCGCGGAGAAGGACCTTTGGAGGCTCTCCACCGAAGTAATCTCTCCATCTCGTGGTGCTTTGGGAGCACTTTGTGATATTCTTCCTCAAGGGATTTTGGGGCTTTCCTCCACGAGAAGCCATGTCCTCGGGTAATCCCTTGCTCCTATCCTCTTTCCTTGTCAAATCCCCATGTTTTGCTACACATTTTGATGGATTTGCCAAGTTAGGGTTTCCACCTTCGTTCTTGTATGCCAACCATGTCAAACCATGGTCTACCCCTCTTGAGAAGTTTGTATTTGTGCAAGTATTGAGTCATGGGTAGAATTTTTACATTGCATAGAGCAGTTTTGGGGCCTCCCCGACTAACTCGGTTCCAGGCCCGGTTGGACCGGATCTGACACCGGGTCGCCCGGTTTGAGTTCAGATAACCGGCACTGCCACCGGGTCGTCCGATTTGTGTCTAGTTATCCGGTGCTGACACCGGACCGTTCGGTTCTGGAGCCGGTCAGACCAGCCCTGGCACCGAAACTCTCTGCAATGTCTCTTTTCTCCCATGCACTTGCCCAAATTCAAGTTTTTCCTCCTTTTTTTTGGCATGTGTACTTATCCTTGTGCTCCCCAACCTATCTCTATTTTTCACAGATGCAGATGATGATGACTATGTGAGTGATGAGTATGTGCCTGAGGAAACCGGCCGGGGTAAGAGGGCTCATCGAGCCAGTCAGTCTGTGCAGCGTGAGGAAGAGGGCAGCGCCCGTTCTGGTCGTGTCAAGAGCAAGGCTATCAGAGGAAAGAAACCCGCCGTTCAAGATGACGAAGAATATGTGCCTACTCAAAACCTGAAGAATATGGAGATTGCTATGTACCGGACACTTCGCAAGCAGAATCCCTATCGCTTCAAGTCTCGCACTTACCTTGGCACTGACAAGAAGTTTTGGACTGAGACTCAAGCCTTGATGTGGGATCATATTTACACTCAGTTCAAGGTCACCTCCTGCGGTAACATTCTTGCTTTCAATGTGGACTGGTTCAACATGTATGCTGCCTCAGATTATTGCTTTGTTGATGATGCCTTGAAGAAAATGGATCTGTTTGACCTTGTGTGTCTCAAGGAGGACTACTATCCTGAGCTTATCCGCCAGTTCTTCTACACAGTCTATTTTCATGATGATGCTGACCGCACTATGTCCTGGATGACTGGCATGTGGTGTTTCCGTGCCACCTATGCAGATCTGGTTGAGGTCATTGGATATTCTAACAAGCCAGGTGGTTTTTGCATTCATAGTGAGAAGATCAAGCCTGCTGACTCTCTGGCTTTCTGCTATCCCAAGTACTTTGAGTATGCTCCTCCATGCATCTCTGGCATGTACTTTTACTACCATACTTTAGCCAGCATCTTCCGTCAGTCGCTTGTTCCCCGAGTTGGAGACACTACAAATTGCCGTGGGTACTTTGCCAATCTTCTATATTATTGTCACCCAGACAGGTTGAGGAAGATTGATGGCTGTGACTTTGTGTACTTTGAGCTGTGGCGGGCTGCTTTGGACAGGATGACCCCACTTTCTGCGTGTATGTATAAAAGCTGCTCAACAAGGTTGCGCCTCCTAGTGTGATGGCTGGTGAGCGTGTGGCACAAGAGCAGCTTACTCTTTCTCTTCGTGGTCAGTCTCCTGAGGTTCCTGCGATGCGGCCCCCCGAGCAACGCACCAAGGCTGTCCATGATCCTCAGCCTCACTTTGCTAGTCGGTCGGGTTCTCGTCGTCCTATTGGAGAGTCCTCCTCCTCACGTCCCAGGCACAAGGGTGGTGCTGCCACTTTCTTCAAGCGGCTGTTTCAGATGTGTCGCTCGTCCTATGATGTGAGCCACAAGGCTCTTGAGATGAGCCAGGAGACTCGACGCAGGCACAATGAGTTTATCGTGACCCAGCATGTCACTCCTCCACCGGATGGTCCCGAGATGACTCCAGTTCCTTATGTCAACTATGAGATGCCGCCCCTCGATGATGCTATGCTCTTCGGCTACTTCCCCAGTCAGTTTCCTCATGGTGGCCCTAGTGGTTCCTCTACTGCTTGTCGTGGTTCTAATGATGATGAGGATGATGATGAAGAAGAGGAGATCCATGAAGACGAAGATGCCCCCTTTCACCCTCCACCGCCTCCTACGTTCTTCTAGTTGGGCTCCATTAGCATCACTCTACTCCTCTTCCTTTTTGGTGTTTCGATGCCAATGGGGGAGAAGAGTAGAGTTAATTTAGGTATCTATGGGTTCCTTACTAGGGTTTTTCAGGGTACGCCGTTTGCACAATGCCCTTTGCTTTATATTTGCTTCTTATGGCATTGTGCTTACCATTTGCTTTCGTGTTGGAACTATTTGCTTTACTTCCGTTTGTTGGATAAGCGTGTGCTATGTGTGTGAACCATGGATATGTCTATTGTGCTATGACTATGTGTACTTCTTTGTTTTGTCTAGCTCTACATAGATATTCATGCTCTATATCTTGTCATATTATGCTTGCTTCCATAAAGACATGTGGGAAGCTCTCTATACTTTATTTAGGTGCACCTTGCATTCAAACGCAAATTCAACCAAGTGCACACCTTATGGGGGAGCTCACATATGTCTCTATGGAATCCCTTGGTTTATAGCTTTTTATTATATCCTTGTGAACTCTAGCTCAGTTTGTCATCGCCAACCAAAAATGGGGAGATTGAAAGGGTGGTTTACCCTATACTGTTTTTGGTTGACAATGGCACCGTAGTTAGAGCAGACTAATGCTACCTACCAGTGTCTTAAACAGGTTTTAGTCCGCCCGTATGTTGGAAGATCATCAAAGACCCCCCTCCCCCCATTTTGATAATGAAGAGAAGTGTCGGAGTTTTACCTTTTATATGTATCTTGAGTCTTTAGGAACACCGCACTATTAAGAGGGGTTATCTCGATGAGCTTGTTGGGGATGTTTTTTCTAAGCCTTATATACATCCCATACACCCACTAGTTCCATCACCAAAGAGAGAGGAGAAAGAAATCTAAGTTTGATAACATCTCTGCCAAACTCGGTTCTGAGGCCGGTTGAACCGGTTCCCAGACCGGACGGTCCGGTACCAGCTCCGGAAAACCGAACCCAAACCGGGATGCTCGGTTTATCACACCGAGTCTATCCGGGCTCACGCACAGTGAGTATTCCGGTTTGGGTTCCGGTTGACCAGGCTGTATACCGGGTGGTCCGGTGTGTGGGCCGGTCCAACTGAACTTAAAACCGGGTTTCGCAAAAAGTGCTCCAAACAGCTAGATTTCTCCCTTGAGTATAAATACTTCTTCTTCCAGCTTGAGTAGGTTAGGCATTCAATTCATATCTCATTCTTGGAGCTCTCTCTCTCCCCATTGTTGAAACACAATTTCTTGAGGATCTCCCATTCTACCCAACTAAACTCAAATCCCTTTGGTAGAAAGCAAGAGGAGGTCCCGATCTACATTTCCACCAAGCCAAATTTCATTCCCCCTTAAGTTCATCGAGTTAGCTTGTTACTCTTGGGTTTGTGGGAAACCCTAGGCAGCTAGGGTCGCCCGGAGGCATTCGGCTTGTGATTTGCTCCGTGGAAAGTTTGTGAGGGTTTGGAGACTACCTTAAAAGTCTACCACGAGTAAGTAAGCTATTCCTTCGTGGGATAGGCTCGAAGAAGAAGGTGATCCTTCGTGGCGTTGGGGAATCCTTCGTGGAACCTCACACATCTCCAACGTGACGTAGCCCCCTTCTCAAAGGTGGTGAACACGGGAATACATCTTCGTCTCTGCGTACTTTGTTTATTCGTTAACCACTCTCTTACTTGTGTTGTTTACTTTGTGATAGCCTTCGTGCTTGAAGTATCTTATATCATCATCTAGGTTGCCTCACCTAGTTTGCATTTAGGCACTCTTATATTCCGCAGAGCCTAAAATTTGCAAAAAATTATAAAGAATTTTGTAGAAACCTATTCACCCCCCTCTAGGTAAACAATCTTACACTTTCAATTCGAGAGAGCTTTTTTTGGAGGGAGAAGTGGAATGTTCTGTGTGCCACTGGCGGGAGGGCCGCCAAAGGTGATGGCCGGACACGGTAGGCCGGGCGTGCTATCCGGACCGACCCAACGGTTGTCTAAATTAGGTGCACGAATGGATCGAGTCGGACGCGTTGTGCCAGATGGGTCGGTCCGCTAGAAGGTCACGCACGTCCCCGGGTTTATTGGGTCGGCCCGTGGAGATGCCCTTAGGCAGACGACGTGGTACTCTCGGCATTTGTCTCAGAGTCGGAGGCTGCACATTTATGAAGCTGAGTAAGGTTTGGTGGCAAAAACTGAGTAGTACACTATTTTGTCCTAATGCCTCGTCTGTTGATGAAACTGACCGGTGCACTGACACGATTACAGGATGCTACTACACTTTTTTTGTCCTAATGCCTGCCTCGTGTGTTGTGCATTTCATTGGGTAATCTGCATTACACCTCATTGATTCTAATCTTGTGGCGAAAACATAAACCCCATATTGTTCCGCTAATGAGGTGCATTTGTGCCCTTACATTCCTCTGAATTTCGGATACTTGCTAGCTGTGTTCTCTTCCTCAGCAGGTTACAGGTTACAGTAGTCATGATTTCCGAGGAGCACAACACACATACCGGCTAGCTGTGACTTTGTTGCAGACCTAGCTAGCTACCGAGCTGCCGGCCGACGGGCAGCCAGCCAGCTGCGGCGTCGCAGCTAGACTCCTTCTTGCCGCGCCATGTCTAGCTTAGCTTCCGCTAGAGCTAGCTAGCTAGCTACTCCTAGACTAGTAGCCCTACTACTCTACTTCTACTACTAGGACGTAAGTTTTTTTTTTAGAAATGAGCATATATTAATATCACACAATACTAATTACACCCGGCCTCTGCAATAATGTATATCCTATTGGAAATACGGATGCACATAGCCAAAAAAGAAAAAGAATTAAAAAAAAACCCGCTACAGTGATTAGATCCTTAGTAGCAGCGGCACTAACCCCACCAGAACAACACCAGAAGTCCAACATCTCCAATAGCGATGCCTTCAAGAAGGAAACCGAACACAACCACCGTCATCGCCCGATCAAAGATCATAAGTTTTCACCCTGAAGAAAGTCCTCGCTCATAAAACAATGTCTTCTACAAGGTCATTGTCAGACACAACCAATTAAGACTAGACCTTGGATTATCATCATGTAAGATGAAACTGTAAACTTCTCCGGTGCTGTCGCCCCAACTAGAACGTACGTGTATTTGTAGTACTCGATCTGTGGATAGGCACTCACATGCGTGCATGGCCGCGTGCGCGCTCTCGGTAGGTATACGGCACTGCCTCGACTCGTAACGCTTCACATCTCAGCAGCAGCCAGCTTTTCTTTTCTTTACGCGTGCGCAGAATCTTGCTAGGAGGAGCTACCTTTGCCCAAAATCCCAAAACTTTGTCTAAAACTACGATTCAGATTCAATTGTGATGTTGCCATTCACTGAAAAGTACTGTAGGTGTACGTATGTAAGTACAATCTGGTACGTGCCAATTGACTGTTCATCTTTTTCCGTAGCTAGCTAGCCTGGCCAGAAGTTGATCGAAGGACCACAGCAATCACGTCCTCGATCTGCATGCAGCACTTGGATTGATCGATCCATCCATCGAACTGAAAGATCACGGCTACTTGCTCCATCAAAAAATAAGTCATTTATATTTATCTAAATTTATATATATCAATATACCAAAATGTGTCTAGACGTATTTAAATGTAGATAAATCAAAGTCACTTATTTTGAGACGGAGGGAGTACCACGTGATTGAACTTAATTGCATTCGTACATGCATGCCTATTCCTTTATTTGGGTGACTCCCCTTTGCCTTTGCGGTGGCGCGCATGCAAGAAGGAAAACCTTATCTCCCGTTTTGTCCTTAGCTTTCGTCTTCATCCACCAACAGCTGATCACACTAGATAGACACGTCCATGCATTCACTTTTCTTGATTCTATGTACTGTATCTACTACTATACTCCTAAAAAACGTCTAGATATACGTATATCTAGATAAATCTGCGACAAGTTATTCAAAATAGAGAGGGTAGATGGCCTGTGCTAGTAGTACTCTGGATCATTGGGCATTTGTTCACTTTAGAAATGAAGTGCCTCCAAAGAATTAAGTAATCATTCTCTTCTCGGAAATAAATAAATCAGTTGTTAGAGCTACTCCAAGTACAGTATCTATTTTCGGGAAAGAACACCAGAAACACCTTTAATTTGAAACAACATCCTGGCCATGCACTATGCCTACAGAACTTACTCCTCAAACCAGGTATTGACCCTACTTTATAAATAAAGCAAAACAGAATTTACTAGGGTGTTAGGTAAGATCCGGTCAAAATCTCATTTCTAGTTTATTTGTCAAAATCTAGTTCATTTTTTTCTTAAAATTTACACTAGATTTTGACAAATGAACTATAAGTGAGATTTAGGCGGTATCCCACTTTACACCCTAGAATTTACTCCGTCCAGGGCTTTTTTCCAATCCATGGCGATCAGTGTCTTTTGAGCATGGCATCCCACTAGAATCATAGCATGCTCTAGCTCAAGTCTACGCTCTACTCCATGCAAGAAAAACAGAGCGCCAACTTTCGGAAGCAGCAAAGATTAAGGGGAGGATAGAAAGGCCATTATTCTCCATTGAAAAGAGCGATATCGGATGCTTTGATCAGATCACTAGCTTAGCTAGATCTGACGACAGTACTGGTGCCCTCACCGGGTGGGCCAGGCATGCACTCCATGTATATTCTTCATCTCCATGTATTTCTCGTCATGATGCGACCGAGCTTCCCCAAATAGCTCCGTTGTTGCTGGAATAATCATAGCTCGCTGGGGCGGGGTCTCGCTAGCTAAATTCATATTTTCTGCTTATCTTCTTGTACATCATACTCTAGTCTCTAGCAAGTATGAATTGATCCAATTGGGAACATGTTCTCAAACAAGCTTGACGCTGGTTGGGGTCTTCTAATAAGAATATCCATATTGTAAATGAACCCTCAGAGCATCTCCAAGGCTGGGAATCAAATCGTGTCCTCAAATGTCCTCTTTTTGTCCACTTTGGTCCGGTGTCTTCCCCCGTCCGCCCCCTCCCGACGAGTGCACCCAACGCACCGCCCCAAATCATGTCCACGGCTTAGTTTTGGGCTTTTTTGTTCATTTCTTTTCTAGTTGAAACAATTGTACCACATATTAATACATAGAGTAAATTCCGGACATTACCCCCTAGTTTGATATTTTGACACTAATTACTTTATTTAACATTTTTTTATCCAAATTACCCCATTTAGTGAAAGTTTTGTCAAATTTTACCCTTTTTAGAAGACCGGGAGCGATCTATTACGTGAATCCCGGCTGTCACGTGCCTGTAGCGTACCTGTAACACGGGTGGTGTTGCTCTTTTTCTCCTAGCATTTTTCACACCCGAATGTGTCTAATATTTGAGCCGCGTCCAATTATTAACTTACGGTGTTAGTTGTATGTACGCACTTCCTCAACGCTGCAATCAATCACGGTAGGGGACCCGTCGAGTTAATCGCTAGCGATCTCAGAGAAAGAAAGTAGTGATCCCACGCTAATAAGTGGTACTCCCTCCGTCCCAAAATAAGTGACTTGGGTTTGTCTAGATTTGGATGTATCTAGACATATTTTAATATATAGATACATGCGAATTTAGCCAAACACGACACTTATTTTAGAACGGAGGGAGTATTTGTTACTGTTGAGTGGTGCATTTGGCTGATCGCAATACCACGTACCGAGCTGCAGGCTCATTCGAAATCTAGAATTATACTAGCTAGCAGGCAACCTACAGGCTACAGGAGACGCCAAGAAATGATTTGCTACAGGAATGCAATTTATGTGTGCCACTTATTCGTATGTCTTTCGACGTGACAGGTGCACGTTATTATATGCTTCGTCACGGTAAAGTCGAGACGTAACACTATTTGGATGGAATCTAAACACAACTCCATCTTTAACGGATGTCGTGACTATCTCGCCACCGAGTGCCAGAAAAACACACGAGGGGAGCAACCGGCTGGGAACTATATGACGAATCACGTGTAAAATCTTTGTAAGGGTAAAAACTGGCAAAACTTTTGCTAAATGGGTAATACGGACGAAAAGTTGTTAAATGGGGTAAATAGTGTAAAAAATGTCAAACTATGGGGTAAAATCTGGAATTTACTCTAATACATAAAATGTCTAGTTTATTACAAATAACACATAGTTCACAATAAATTTAAAAGTACAATTATTCAAATTGAACATATGACTACTGGTCGCCCACAAACTGATAGACAATGTCAACCAAATTGGCTTGGAGTTGTTGACATGCTCAACCAAATTTTGGCCACGCAAATGGCTGAACAGCTTGTGTGCAGCCCTCCGGCAGCCCGAAATCCAGCCGTCCCTGCTCGCCACTTTCGTCGGAGGGGCCCTTGAAGCTCGCTGAGGCCGCGGTCGTGCCTGGCGAGGTTGGAGACGACTAGGTGAAGCTCACCGAGGTCGGGGAGAAGGTGGTGAAGGGCCGGGCAAACTAGCCGTTATTCGCGTCAGGCAAACTCACCGGAGCTCCCCGAAAACGGAGCGGGATCAGCCGTGGGCGACGAGCGGCGGTCGTCGGGCTACTTCAGGCACGAAGAGGCCTGCATAACCAGCTGCGGAGCTCGGGAGGTGGTTGGTGTCGTCGGGGTGGGAGGGGAGGGCCAACGAGTGGCTATCAGGCGGGCTAGGGGGTCTGGGTCGGACAGCGGACCGTGTCCCTTTGGCCCCAAACCCTTCCCAAATTTCAGGCCGGTTTGCTTCCAAATGGCCTGTCCGGGGAGGGGGAAAACGGTTTGGGGCCGGCATTGGGTGCCGATTTTGGGCTGCCTCTGTCCGTTTGAACAAAAACGGACCAATAGGAAAGCTTTGCTCCTAGTCCTAGGGTTGGAGATGCTCTCACCTTTGACCATCAGTCCATTACTCGCGCGAGTAGGAAAACTTGGCCATTCGCTGCCATGAACGAACAATTAATGTCTCGGGTGGGTCAAATTTATACATAGATCCTCATGTTTTATCAATATCAACACACTCCACCTCAAAATTCGAATGGACGTGGCAGCAAATGTTATAGTGGCAAAAAAAATCAAGGTTCACCTAGAAGCGAAACATATTTGATGTATAATATGAAACTTGGAATGATACATCCTCAAAATGGATTGCATGTTTAATTTGGATAAATATTAACGATTTTTATAAATCTTCCGTACCACATGACCAATCCTCGTGAAGTGAGGGAATATCATCATTAGATCGATGATACCATCATCATAGCTAAAATTTACAGGATATATAGAAATAAGATAGATTGGGATGTCAAGTCTACTTAAATCCTATTGGAAAAGAAACTGCATCGAAGGAATTTTTCATCGGATCCAACCTATTGTTTTTTCCTTTAAAATTCACACTACAGGATTTCAGTGAGATTAGTCCCCTATGGTATATGATCTAATGAATCAATCGGCTTCTGCATGATGGGAATGTCTGTGATGTGACATGACTGGAACGTGGCAAAGCTATGAGAATTTGAAATCGGCTTCTTTCGGTTGACCGGGAGATATTCTCACCTCAAGTTAAACAAGCGCGAGAGAAAAGAAATAATGATGGTTATTCGGCTCATTTTGACTCGGACAATCAAAGACCATCAATGTTCCGGAGACGAAATCCGACTCAATATATCGACAATCTGACTGAAGATCTTGGAGTGTTCCAGGGGATATAGTTCGGGATATAATTTCTAGATGTACCGACAACTGAGACTCGGACTCGGAGACCAGGGTGGCCCACTAGTGGTGAAACCACAAGCTCGCCTGGCGACCCAGTCGACGGGAAGAAGACGGGGGTCAATTCGGCTCGCTCGTGGAGGCCCAGAGGAATTGTTGCCTCTTGCCAAGATGATAAAAGACTTGGAACACAAAACTTAGTATCAGCCGTTCATCCTAACATCTGTAACATAGCCGGATAGGATTCTCTCTATAAACCATAGGCCGGATATCTATATAAACTGGCATACGGACAGCTTTAGGGCTAACATTCACGCATTCACCATTTCCCTGTAACTCATTTGGACCGTGTGCCACCGACCTAGACTTTCGCCTGCATTATCACTACATGAATCGGACGCTACGCCGAGGGCAGATAGCCGTCGGCGTAGCCAGATAAACCGTCGGCGTAGGCTACGCCGACGGCAGCCCTCGGCGTAGCTCCTCGGCGACACTGCTCCTCGGCGAAGACGACGAGGCCTTCGGCGTAGATGGAAAACCCTCGGCGTAGCGTACGCCGACGGTGCTGTTGGCGTACTCGCCGTCGGCGGAGAGCGCAGACGCTGTTCGACGAGGAGGTAACGGTGCTATGCTACGCCGAGGGGGATGCCGCCAGCGTAGCTGGACACGTGTCCGCTCTGAGGCGCCCAGCCGCAGAGCTACGCCGACGGCATCCCCCTCGGCGTAGCGTGCCACGTGTACACGCCGTAGAGCTCCCAGGCCTAGCCCTCAGCGTAGCCTTGACCATTTGGTCACACGCAGGGAGCTACGCCGACGGCCTGGCCCTCGGCGTAGGACCAGCCCAGTATTTTTTTTCTGTTTAATTTCACAGGAATGACCGCATTAATTATCAATAATTAACAGCAATTAACTCATCCAAACATTCAAACATCATTCATACATCATTCAAACATCATCATATCCGTGATGTATACAAGCCGACATCCATACTACTCTGGAGGAGACGGGTACTGTGGAGGAGATGGGGTGAACCCCTAATCTCCGTTGGTGAGAATAGGCGACGGTCGACGAGGTCGCCGTGCAGTAGAAGCAGCAGAAGAACCACCAGGCGAGGGAGTTGTCGGCGAAGCACCACCAGCAGAACGACCAGGCGAAGGACCATCGGGGTGGGCGGGTGTGATCATCCGACGGCTACTCGGCGAGGCATGACCAAAGTGCTCATTCTCGGAATGTCCCGCCCCCTACATGTTAGCAATTTGCGAGGCAAAGTAAAGCGGTATCCGGTGGTTTGGCAAAGAACTTACCGATGATGATCCGTAGTATGTCCGACGGAAACTTTCCCTCGATGGCAGGAATGGCGCCGGCCCTGGCATGGGAGGTATGGGCCCTAAATTAACACTCTGGCTCGCTTGCATAGCCACTATCACCGCCTACAAGATAGTTTAGATGTCAGACCCTAAAGCACCAAACTAGGGAAAGTGGGACTTGTATGTTTTGCAAAAGTAAAGGTTCAAACTTACATTTACGTAGTGTGTGTAGACCATACTCGCCGCCTGATGCTGCTGAAAGGCCATGATACATTGCCAATGTATCTATAATTTTTGATGCTCCATGCTTGGTTTTATCCACTTTCTTGTGTTTTGTCCACACTTTGGAGTACTTTTCATATGATTTCTTCGACTAACCTATTAACAAGAGCCACAGTGTCAGCTGCCTGTTTTCTGCTGTTTTTGGTTTCAGGAAAGTCAGAAAATGAATATTCTCGAAATTGGGCGGGACAAAAGCCAAAGTGCCTATTTTTCCAGAAGACTCACGAAGTCAGAATACGAGACGGAGGAGGGCCAAGGGCTGGCCACACCACCCCTAGGCGCGGGCTGGGCATGGCCACGCCAGGGCATGGTGTGGTGGCCCCAGGCACCCCCTCGGCCTCTCTCTTCGCCTATAAAAAGCCTTCTGACCTAAAAACTCCTGGGGGGTTCGACGTTTTTTCACGAAAAGTTCCACTGCGCCGCCACCACCGAAGGGGAGATTCGGGGGACAGAAAGTCTCTGTTCCAGCACCCTGTCGGGACGGGAAAGTGCCCCCGGAGCCATCTCCATCGATCTTCACCATCATCTCCATCGACCATCCATGTTTCCCCCATCTATGAGTGAGTAATCCCCCGTTGTAGGCTATGGGGATGGTAGGGATTGGATGAGATCGTTCATGTAATGGCATCAGATTGTTAGGGCATAGTGCCTAGTATCTTTTATTAGTGCTTTATGACTTTGTTGCAACTTGTTGTGCTTAATGCTTGTCACTAGGGCCCGAGTGCCATGATTTCAGATCTGAACTTATTATTGATTCATCATGGTAGTATTGTTCTTGGTCTTATCTGCAAGTTGTATACACACGTTGTTGTCCGGAACCTATGGCCCCGAAGTGATAGAAATCGGGATAACCGGAAGGGAAAGGCTTTGATGTGAGGATCACATGTGTTCACGGAGTGTTAATGCTTTGCTCCGGTGCTCTATTAAAAGGAGCACCTTAATTGCCAGTAGTTCCCTAGAGGCCCCGCTGCAAACGGGCTGGCAGGACAAAAGATGTTGTGCAAGTTCTCATTGCGAGCACGTATGACTATATATGGAACACATGCCTAGGATTATCTAGTACTTGGGTGATTTATCTTATTTATCTGCAATTGCCCTATGTTCTGATTGCCATGTGAATTGCCTTGTCCATGCAACGCCCGTCCATCCATCCCTATGCCTACCACACTCGAATCCCACTGTTTACTGCTTTTGTTACTACTATCTTTGTTTTGCTACTGCTGTTACTTTGCTATTCCTACTACAAAACTGTTGCTACTGATAAACTGTTGTGAGCAAGATTGTTTCCAGGTGCAGCTGAATTGACAACTCAGTTGTTAAGGCTTATAAATATTCTTTGGCTCCCCTTGTGTCGAATCAATAAATTGGGTTTCACTTCCCTCGAAAATACTGCGATACACCCCCTATACTTGTGGGTCATCAGGCCACCTCATATTCGTCATGAGCGGCATTGTAGGCTGCCTCAAACTCAGTCTACAAATTCAAATACAATGACTCTCGTAAACACTTAACCATGCATGAACAAAAGTCGTAAATATGGGGAAAATAAGGAAACCTACATCATCTCTAGAGGTGGATCGACGAGGCTGCCCACGAGGCGGGATAGGTGGGCCGTCGGCGGGGTAGGTAGCCTTGAGACGCGTGAAGCTCGTGGTGAGGGTAGGCTTGACCTTTTTATTAAGAATCTTGAGACGTCCATGCTCCAATCCATGCGACGCCAAGAGCAACGACTCCTCATCGATCTCCGCATTAATGGGGTCATCCACATGCGGGTGACGAGCCTTCACCATCGTGTTGTAGTTCTGCAAGTCTTCCTGAGCATTTTCGAAGAACTCGGGGAGCGAGGGCTGAGGCTTCGAGAGATTGGGCTTCTTGAGCCGCATCTTCTCATAAGCGGCGACGTCATGAATCACCTCCCCGGGTAGTGCCTCGGCCACCTGCGTTGCGAAAAGAAATGTTATGCGTATCAAGTAGGAAGATGACGGGAAATAAATGCAAGGCGTTCCATGTGTATCCATACCATCTTCCCCTTGAAGCGGTCAAAGTTGCGGTTTCCCGCGCAGTGTGTTCCACCATCGCCTCGGTTATCTGCGTTCCGCCTCGAGAAGGCTGAAAACTCCTCGTCTGCTCTGAGCCACCTCGTCCTAACCAGCGATTCCCATGCGTCTTCACGCGGCTCAGCCCAATCGGGGACAAACTAAAAATACAATACTCAACTCCACATAATGCAATGGCAACTTAGCAGCAATGTAGAATCTCATGACATTTTACTCACCGACATGTACTCTTCTGGAGTCATCGAGTAGTCGGGATTAGGATTTTTACTGACAATGTCCTCCTTCTTGACCCCCATGCCCCTTTTAGCCCAGAAGTGACTAGCGGCCGTGACCTTTTGGTTGTACCACACCTGCGGTGTCAACTTCACACAAGCCCCAAGCAAAGTCCTGTTCGCCTTCTCCTGTTGCTCCTCATCCACACGATAAAAGCACTTCAATCATGCATAAAAACAATTGTGAGTCATGAGTTAGCACGGTGTTTTCATCACTTGTGATCGAAATTACATGTTTAAAAACACGAGAAATATGTCTTACCCAAAACTTGGTGATCACAGCATCAGCAGCTGTCGGAAAGCCCGGGATAATAGTAGCCTGATAGTCCGTCCAAGTAGTGGCTAGCCTCCTGACGCCCTCGGGGGAAGTGTACCAGCCCGGCCAGAAATTCCTAATCAGAGCTCCAATCATGCTATTAGGAAGGCGGTCGTGCTCCCGACAGGAAATGTCCAATTGCTGTACAATAATCAAACATTAGTACACATGCCAAATTATTTATCACCAACAAGAAATTACATGTTTAAAATTCTAAATTAGTACACTTACTCATTGCCATCTGGAATAATAAGGGCTTTCGCCTCCTGGGTCCTAGGCTCAAACCTCTCGTCAGGGACTTACGATTCCCCACGATTCCACAATTTCTTCCGCGCCCCCTGCACCACCAACTCGTGTGTAGGGTCCGCCTCCTCCCTAGACTCCGCCTCCTCTCTAGACTCCGCCTCCGCCTCCGCCTCCTCTCTAGACGGCCCCTCCCCCTCCTCCATAAGGAACAACTCAGGAGCCACGTCGCCAGAAGCGGAGGGTGGTGGGTCAAAGTCCACGCCTCCTCCCCCGCCACCTCGTCCTCCTCCAGCACCGCCAAGATCGGGGTAACGCGGATTGGGAGTTGGTTGTCTCCCACTCCGTGTAGCATTGGGAGTTAGTTGTCTCCCACTCCATGTAACGCGGATTGGGAGTTGGCTGTCTCCCACCAAGATCGGGGGCCCCGAATCGTCTACCCCTATAGCTATCTCCATACGAGGGTAGCCCGGTGGACCTCTCTACTTGTTTTGGTTTGTTTAGGACATATGTACATGGAGAGCCAAGGTTGGGCCAACCTTGCCACATTCTAGGCCCCGGTTGTGACGCGGCGGGACTTTCCACGTACAGATCCAGGATTTTATTAAGTGTTAACGCATGTCCGGGAAGGGGGTCACACATGGGGCCTACACATGGCACCTAACAACCTTGCACCACTCTCACACACATATACTAGGGGCATATGCAAGTTTTCATGTGATTCCGACGCTCCGGCGGTCTTCCTCCAGCGAAACCCTAGACCGGGGGGCCCCGGATCGTCTACCCCTATAGCTATCTCCGTACGAGGGTAGCCCGATGGACCTCTACTTGGTTTGGTTTGTTTAGGACATATGTACATGGAGAGCCAAGGTTGGGCCAACTTTGCCACATTCTAGGCCCCGGTTGTGACGCGGCGGGACTTTCCACGTATAGATCTAGGATTTTACCCGGTGGTCGGCGTCCAGTTTAATTGAGTGAGATGTATCAGTCATATTATTGAATTTGTAGTAGAAAACTAAGTCAAGAACTTGAATAAGATAACTAATATCTTGTTTGTGGATGCTGAATATGATGATTCACAACGTCAATTCATGTGCGCGTGGAGACAGCTATTCTCACGATAAGAATCCCTCCAATTAAGAAAATATAGACAATGTTTAAATAATTGGTTATAATAAATAAGCACAGATGAAATGCAAAAAAAAATTAGAAGGAGCTACGCCGACGGCCACCCTCGGCGTAGGCACAGCAGGAAAATCAGGAAAAGAGGAAGAAAACGGCCATAGCTACGCCGAGGGTAGCCGTCGGCGTAGCTATGACGCCGTCACGGGCCAGTGGACGTGGGCCTTGTTACACCGAGGGCCTCTGTATTAGCTGGGCCTACGCCGACGGCCTCTGTACGCCGACGGCCACCGGGCGGAGCTGGCCTGGGTTGGTCCTACGCCGACGGCCCCGACTATTGGCCGTCGGCGTAGCCTGGGGCCGTCGGCAAAGCTGTTCATTCCTGTAGTGTATGCCTAATTCTTCACCACGTCGTGAGGTACCGCTCACGACATCAAAAAAAGATGTCACGGATTTGTCAAAATTCGCATGTATCTAGACGTGTTTTAGTTCTTCCTCCGTCCTAAAAAGTGATGTCTTAGATTTGTTAAAAATTGGATGTATACACAGTAAAACGTGCTAGATTCATTCAAATTCAAACGCTCTACTGGGTAATAAGTTTCTTTTTTCTTGAGGGAAGCTCTGCTGGGTAAGTGGTGGGCGGGCCCTGCGTGTTTGCCGTGGGCCAGGTAATGCAGAATGGCTGGAGTCCGCACGCGCTGCGCGCTCAGGTGGTGGGCGTGGGCCCGCACGGCTGCCCAAAACCCACACAGACATGCGGGAGCGGGCCACGCCTGCACTGCATGAGCGCAATATTTCCCTCCCCTGATTGAGGTGTCTTCAATTCTTCGCCCCCACATGCACGTACTCCTGATCACCACAGCACCGTCCACCGGCGACTGGTATGCTCGCTCTGGCTACCTGAGTTGGCTTCAGCTCCATGTGGAGATTGAATATGCGATGTACCTATACCAGGCCAGCATCACCACGTCGGGGATCTATGAGCATGATGCATACTCTGCAGTCTGCCCCCACTGAAACCAATGCAGAACGTACCCATGCAAGCACCTTTTCTGGTTAATTATGCATACATTGCTGCAAAGTGCCAACCTACTTAGTTAATTCATCGATGACGATGAGTAGTGCCCTTTCGTTACAAGGCTACACCGCGTGCAGATCGTGTCGCCGCGCTTTGCAAGGTCGGAGAGACGTACACTGACTCGGAGTAAAAAGGTTCTGTGATTGTGAGAACCTTTAACGCCGATTTTTTTCGTGATTGAGCAGATATCTTAGTTGGTAAGAGCAATGGTTGATCAACCGATGTGATTTTTTAATTGGTGATCGATCCTATTTACTTGAGGTTCTGAACATGGTACTATGTGGTGATTAAGGGGGCGTGGTACACTCTTCTTCTCAGTATGATAATTTCCACATGTAATAAAGATACTCTCTCGATGTTTGTATGATCTCTTCAGATTTTACATTGAAACATGGAGCTATATAGCTTGTAGATGAATTATATATCGCCCTGTATTGATTTATATGTATTAAATAAATATGTGAACAGTGATTGTTTACTACCAGTGACACAAATTCATAATTAGAGCTTCATGTTGAGGAACAAACCGACATGTAGATAACTGCAGCACCTTCAGTTAAGGTTTTTGTTATCTGAAGCGGGAACACTTTCATGCGCTTCTCAGGATTTAGAACTTCTTCACGTGCTTGTAACTCCTGTAAATATGAACTGCTAGGCAATTGTAGTTTTGGTGAAAACGATCATGCAAAATGCACTATACCTTGATACACTATGAGAGATTACAAGTTTTTTGGTTGAATGTATGTGGCAAAAGTTTCTTTTCGGATGACTAGAATAAAGCATATGAGAAGCAGAGTATAGGAAGAGCCTCGCCATTGACAAGATTGTTGATCAGTGTGCATACGAGAGATTTGAGCAAAATGATTTCCATCATTTGAAAATATTCTATTGAGTGTGATGAGTAACATTAGAAATGTAAGTAACAATGCTGGGATAAATTTTTATTAAGTGATTCACACTTGACTTCTATGTGGCATAGTTGGTATTGTATTTTGCTAGGATTTAATAGTTTGTAGAACATTCTTCACCGGGAAATCGGGTTAGACTTTTGTTGACTATTTTTAAAATATGTCAGTTGTTTCATGATAATAAATATATTTACTAGGATTTTGGATGCATGTCACCATATAAATACCTTTTGATTAAGTGATTCAGTTGATTTTATTTCATTACTACTATACTATTAGACCTCTATATTGGTTCTTTTTAAATATGTGTCTACTAACTTGTAACTACCTCGGTGAATTACGCTCTTAGTTACATGCCCGGATGAGCGAAAGTGGTTAAAATAGTACGGTGGGGCCTAGGGCCACTCACGGTAGACCTTTCGGCCGTCCTAACCACTTTCAGAACATCGAGACAAGAACGAGCGGCGTAATCGGCAGGCGAAGGGATCAACTACATAGACAAGTGAGTATGTATGCAAGCCACATACAACAGTCCTCAGAGCCATTCCATCTAAAAGAAATAGAAATATTGCAACGCCATACGACAAGATTCAAATATCCTAGATAGAGATAATATTTTAGGATAGCTCCTCATACATCAAACATCAGAGTATCAGGCGGAAGCGGAAAACAAGATCCGAGTACGGATAAGAAGCAAATCGGCATAAGATGCCACATAAATAACACATCCCGCCCACAGATCACACGGATCCCCGTTCCCGGAATCTCTACACCGAGTGGTCGTTGCCAACATCATTTGTCTCCTCCACCCAGTATCCATCTTGCGAGTACACCTGTTCATCCGAATCAAACAATTTATCATGTGAGACCCTAGGGGTACTCAGCAAGTCTTTATGCCACTAAAGGGGACACAACCTGGGGTGACGCAATTGCAGCAAAATATAAAGTCTAGCAATTCTATAGATACTCGCTAACCATCCGCCTAACCAATGATAGACGGATGTCCGTGAATTAAGAACAACAGTTATAACAGTATAATTAACAGATCCATCCTCCTCCTCGCTTACCAACGAGGAAGCGGACGAACAACCCCCATCCGTTGGCAGTTTTATTATCCATTCCATGAGTATTGCACTATTTACTAGTCAAGTACTTAGTCAAATTAAAAGTGGTACTTTAGTTATACTTGTCTATGATCGAGAAACTGTGCTCCAAGTCGTCCATAACCGCGAACACGGCTTTCAGAAAGATTTACCCTGCAGGGGTGCACGAATAGCAACACACACTCGACCAACCTCGGAAAAACCAAATCAAAACCCAACGAGGCATTCACGACAAAGCAATCACAGGATTCCGAAATATTTCAGGGGGCCACCCCATTAAGCTACCCGCAACAAAGTTGGCCGGCTCCGAGACGGACCCAAGGTTTGTGTCAATGGCTGTAAACGACTGGGAACCCAAAAGTGTGACTGGGCTTGTCGATACCGCGAAAACATTCCACGATCCAAAACAGTACAGGTGCTCCACGCACAATCTTAATAAAGCAGTAACATGGCATAAGTACATGATAGTAATAAAGCCCCAAACTACTTTGTGGCCCCAAGAAATAAGAATGAATCAAGCTCTGGCTCAGGGGGGTCCATAAGGCCTCCCGGATGTGGATAGTGCGAATAGTCAAGGAACATGAAGTACTCGGGGTCCTACGAGACACAAGTGAGCATGAAAAACCAAATAGCGGATATTGCCCACCGGTGCCTCTTTCATTAGTTATCCCATTACTACTCCGGTTGTGTTGTTTAGGTACCTCATTATTCATCGGACACTCACATACCCTACACATGCTTTTCTACGACTCGCATGGCTCAAACAACTCCTGTAGTAATGGCTCATGGGATGGAGGAACAAGCTTCGGTGGGGTTTAAAAATAAAGGCTATGCAGTACTTGGGATTCAATTTAATGCAATCGCGACTCAATGATGCAAGAATAAGATAGAGGCAATAGGTACTATATGTATGCAAGCATGTGGTAGTGCTTGCCTGGCAGCTCAGTTGAAACGAGAGATGGATCTGGGTAGTACTCCTGTGATTCCTAGTAATTCTCCTGCTGTGCGTCTATTCAAAGAAGAACCAAACAAACAAGGGCCAACATAAATAAAGTGCACAAGCATATGAATTAAAATGCGACAAGAAAACAAGCATGCCATAATGAATGATACAAAAATTACATGGCATTAAACTAGCATGGCATGGTGAGGTGTGGGGTACAAGAATAAAGCATTTTATTATTTATTTAGTCCAATTTTTGTTGTCATAAGCAGTTCTGATTATAAAATATGACCTGATGCATGCTTCAATTCAGAGCAAGGAATGCATCGATAGAACGGGCTCGTCGCGCTGATCGATTTAGACATATTATTTGTCAAATTTGGAGTTATAGAAATAAAGTTATTAATTTATTAAGAAAAGGGCATTTTATTTGTAATTTTAATCATCTCGAAAATTAAAGTGTTCAAACATTATTTTAAATGGCATATTTGAATTCCTCACATTTTTCTGATTCACAAACATATATTATATGTATTATTTGGATTTATAATTTAAAAGTTATTTAAAATCTGATTTGAATTTGGATTTAAACAATTTTGAATTGGTTTTGTTAAAACAGATAAACGGGAAATACTTTTATTACCCAGCCCTTCTCCAGCCCCAGACGCTGACGGGTGGGGCCGGTCTGACTGGCGACGCAGCGCGCGGAAAACCTTTTTACACCGCGGGTTAGCCTAGCTGCTGCGGTTGACAGGTGGGCCAGCGGACTAGGGCCCATGTGCCAGAGGCCGAACCCCGCAGCGGCTGACGGGTGGGGGCGTACTGGAGCGCGGGTTGAGCCGGCTAAAACGCAGGTGCCTTTTTGTAAAAAGCACGCAACGGCTGGCAGGTGGGGTCGCGAGGGGTGCGGGTTGAGCGGTAAAAGACACAGGGGGTAAGTGCAAAAAGGGGAGGCGCACTGTGGATCTTCCTCTCGGTCTGACGACCAGATCCGCGCGCGGCAGTGGCGGTGAGGAGCAGGGGATCGAACCGGGGATCTGGGCGTGTGCTGGGGGGGGGCGGTAGCCACTGCGGTAGCTGGGGGTTGTTGTAATGCGAGGGGTAGGTGGCTAGATGGGACGTGGCGCGGCACAGAGGCGGCAGACGCCAGCGACCGACGGCGCGCCGAGGGCGTTCGGCGAAACGCCTGGCGCGGCTAGGGTTTCACGGTGAGGCGGAGGATGTCTAGGCGGGGGAGGGACTCACCGCGGGCTCGACGGTGGGCTCTGATCGGAGTGGAGCGCAGCAGATCGACGACGAGGCTGGCGGCCAGAGATCTAGGGTTTCGTCGGGGCGGTGGTGGTGCTGGCAGTCCTGGCTCTCCTCCTCCTCGTTGGCGTGTACTGGGCGAAGCAGGGGGTCTTCCTCGGTCTCCTCGACCACCTCCACGACGCGCGTGCTGGCCGAAACAAAGAGATGCCGGTGGTACTGGCGGGGACCGGCGGGGACCGGCGAGAGGTAGACGGCGTCGGTGGAGAGGAAGAGGGGAGAGGCAGGGGCTCTGGGGTGGATCTGGCGAAGCCAGGAGACGTGAGGAGAGGGACAAGGCGAGGGAAAAGAGAGGAGGATGCCGTGGGGTACGGGGTAGAGGTAAAGTGGCTTCGGCCACTTTTTCCTTTCTCCTCCTCGCACATGCTCGAGCTGGGGCTCGACCTGGGGCAGGTAGGGCATGGCAGGTGGGCCAGGAAGAGGACGGCGTGGTGGTGCAGCTGGGGCCAGCATGGCATAGAGGAAGGGAGAGAAAAGAGAGAGGGGGGCTCGGGTTAGCTAGGTTAGGAGGGAGAGGTAGATGGGGTAGGAGGGTAGCTGAGGTGGGGCCAGCATGGTAGAGAGAGAGAGAAAGAGAGAGAGGTGAGGTGAGGATTAGGGTTTAGCTTAGAACTAGGGTTAGAGGGAAAATAGAGGAAACTAGGGTTAGGGGTTTAGGGTTCAAAAGAGAGTGACATGATGGTGTTGGAGAGAGGGTAGGGTGTAGGGTTTAAACCACATGAGCATAAGCATGATCAAGCATGAGGGGTTGGTAAGGTGATGAGGGTTTTGGTATGCATGATCAAGTGAGAGAATGATGGGCATGGGGATGGTTTTACAAGCTCATGCATTGCACTACACATGTGAGGTTGATAAGATAGAGATGAAGAGAGAAAAAGAGAAAGTCTCACAAGAGAAAGGTTCCACTCAAAGCAAGGAAAAACCAAAAGAAAAGAAATGGTGATGATGATGGTTGCATGGCCCATGCAAAACATTAAATGCCATGTTTAAATTCTTGTGAAAATAAAATATTAACATGGCATTATTCTTATGCATCCCTAAAATGTGGAATAAAGGCCAAGCAAAAAGGAATTGGAATTAGATCCACCCCAACCCACATGAGCTAGAATAATATCAAAAGAAAAAGAAATACAAGCTCATGGGTAATGGATGGTGGAATTATAAGGTGATGGAAAAGAAAGGTGATGAAGAGGAATTAAAAGATATGCCCCCAACTCAACTTGGGCATCAGGCATTTATCAAGATTCAAATACAATCTATCAAGAGCCAAATACAATTAATAATGCATACGAGGAAAGAACCAAATCATAAGGGTTTTATATGATGCTCAAATGCAAGGTGGCATGATAACATGAGCCTGATATAATGATGATGCAACAATTATATGTAAGGAGGTAGCATATATATAGACTAGGCTAGTAGCATTGCAATTGTTAGCCAATTAGGATGCTACATAACTAGGATATAAAAAATCTAAGGTTACACGTGCGTTGCCCGTGCACGATTACTAGTGCATGCAAAGCATCAATGTTCTTAACCAAATATATTAACACTCTCTACCGGAGACGTTCACCGACTCAGACCATGGGCGTACGCAGGGGTGGGGACGGGTGGGCGGTGGCCCACCCAGAATTTTAGAGAATAAATAGACGACCATTAATCTAATATTCATTATTAAAAAACTAATCTTGTTCAAATCGCATACCAGTTTAGAAGTATTCATTTTTCAGCCCATAAAAATAGGGACAACAATAAGCGTCCCCGGGTTGATGGAACAACACTAAGAAAGGTCTAGTCGGAATGTCCACTGGGCCAAAATAATATGCATTCAATATACATGTACTAGGAAACATACCTGTGAAATGATATCGCATTGTTCAAATATGCGTATATTCAGATAGACTAGAGAAGTTCATATTTGTTACTAGAAAACATGCCTGTGCGTTTTAACGGGAGAAAAAATTAATTATGCTGTGGAGACGATCAAAGTAAATTCTTGTTAAAATTTGTTTTCTTAGTATTTTTTGTCTCTAAATATGAGATATGACAAATAGTTATAGAAAAACTAATGCAAATTTACTTTGTTTGCCTCCGCGTTCTAAATATTTGTCTCCCATTGCAACGCACGGGTATCTTTCCTAGTTTAAGAAAAACAAATCTAGTCCCCCATGTCTAAATCATGGCTCCGTGATTAGCTGGCTAATCAAACTTCCGTTTCCAGCAACACATGCAACGCGCGGGGCGCTGCATGCACTAGTTGTCATCTTCGGCGATGGTTGCTACTCTGGTGCGCTGGTCTTTTGAGGCCTTAGCACGACGACTTTCTGTCCGTCTACTACAACAAGCTCTACCACAACAAGCTTTGCCCAGCTCCGGTGATGGAGGGGTGAGGACGGCAACGCGCCTTCGGGTCGTGTCAGTGTTTGTAGTCGTCCCTAGGTCCATGAGCTATTTATAATTTTTATTACTTTTAAGATTTTTAAGTGTTGTTAATGATTATTAATAGATCGGTGGAATTTCCAAAACAAAAAGACGTGGTCGTTACGCATGGTTGACAACGGTCTAGTCGGAATTTCCGCTGGATGCGCTTTTCCGACGAGCGCAGCTATACAGTCGCGTCCTATAAAAAATATCTTTCATCCACCTAGGTTACTAGTATTACTTCCACATTTTAGGAGTCCACCTTGAACCACAAGATTTGCAACCGTGAGCCCTTATTTAACCTTTTAGTCAAAAAATGACCGCATTTTAAGATATTTAAGCGTTAGGTTCTGTGACCCAAACCTACTAGCTTGTGGGTTTTTTTTGGTGAAAGATTTCAGCGCGGCTCATATTTATCAGGAGGCATGCCGTACATCAGAACTAGGCGTAAACTGATAGAGCAATTTGACCTGAAAAGCTGGAAGAAGAAAAAGGCACGTCGAAGAGAAACTTGAGGTGTATAATGCATTCTGGTGTGGACCCTACCAAGATGGATCGCTAAAAATAATGAAATGTTCAATCATGCACGACACATCAATGTTTAAAGCCCCCAGATTAAATCAGGAAAGAAGCTGCTCCTTCGTTCCTTCTTATATTTGGTCTTACTTTGCTAACCAATTAAGGGAGACAAACATACATGGAGAGTGTACATTCATAGACACACATGCATGCATTTCCTTGTCCCCGCACATAGATCAAATTGCTATATTTTCCTTGCTTTGTCCATGCATCAATACATGTACTCCATCCGTTTTATAATATAAGATGTTTTAGCTTTGTGAAAAAAAGTGTATCGAGACTCTAGTCCTCTTTTAGTGCGTAGGTTCCGAGTGAATCTAGGCACTAAAAGAGGTATAGATACCGTTCACAAAGCTACTTATATTATGAAATAGAGGGAGTATATGTTAAGTATGCACCAAAGTGTGACGAAATGATCACATCTTTTGTTCTCTCTCTACATTATTTAAGTGGTACTCCCTCTGTTTTAAAATATAAGACGTTTTAGCTTTATGAAAAAGGTGTATCTAGACTATTTTTTAGTGTATAGGTTCAAGTAGCTCGTGTTCTTCTTTTTAGTAGTGGATAGGTTCAAGTAGCTGGTGTTCTTCTTTTTAGCTCAAGTAGCCGCTGTAGACGTAGATTATGCTCCTTAGTAGTGGATCAGCTGCAAGTAGCTGGGGTTCTTCTTTTTGTTAGTATAGTAATTACTCGCAAGTCATGGTACTATGTTGTGTTCCATAATATAAGCTTTTTAGCGAGCTGTTTTAGCTTGCTAACACGGAGGTAGTATGTTATATGTTTTTGCGGGGACGCTATGTCATATGTTCCCGAACTGGATGTTGTTGTTTTTTACAAGTTTTTTTTAAAGATACTCGCCTTTATTCGTATATTAAGAGTTACAGGCAAGTTTAAAACCATCTGGTGGTTCTATAAATCAAACATGTCTACCCTCACTAAGTGAGGTAGCAAACTTTGCCATACTATGAGCCTCCCCATTCGCCTCTATCCGTTCATGGACAAAATAAACGGCACCCCGTTGAAGGGCTCTCTCTGATCTCATTCGGAATAGTACCAAAAGCTCCAAGATTTAAACCCTGAAGTCCTTTGATCACCTCCAAACAGTCTGAAGCTGTATCGGTCCGATATGCAGATCATCAACAATGTCAAGGGCTTTTGTACATGCCAGGGTCTCTAGGCTCCCTGGATGGGTGATGCCCTCGAAAACCATGGCAGAAGCCCCCATGGACACCCCTGTGCTCGAGCGGCACACAACGCCAACAACACCCTTCATCACCGACTTGGCAACAACTGCATCAACATTTATCTTCACCCTTCCCCCCTCCGAGGGAATCCACTTGGCTGCTAGCGAAGTGGTCATACTCCTCTGTCGACGTGGTACTTCATCACCGCAAGCCTGAAGATCAAGTAAGAATCTATCCACAAAGGTAGAGGTTGACATCAGACTTTGGAAAACGTCTTCGTGGATTGCCTTCCGCCGCTCATGCCAAATCGCCCACGTCGTCACAAGCAAACGCGTTCGCTCCACCTCCTTCAGCGATTCCAATACTGCAAAGAGCCAATTCCTCGCGGACGGCTCCCTCCCTACCGAAGTATGTTCTGCCATTTCCTCTCCAGCAAGAGCCCACACACATCGTGACATATTGCACTCGAAAAGCAAATGGCACCATGGGTCCTCCATGCCACAGATCGAACATATGGGTGCTGGTGTCATGTTCCTCTCGTACCTGATATCCCCAACGGGAGCGAGTGCCGAGCGAGCCTCTACAGAAAGACATGAATTTTCGTCGGCACTAGTACCTTCCATAGCCGCGTTCAGGCCTTGCCCTCCCCAGCAGCTCCTGACATCGTCGGCCGCTCGTCCAACAAGTCCTCCCTCCTCCGCTTGGTCTCCACCAGCACACGGTAGCAGGAACGAACTGCGAAAACCCCCATTATCTCGAAATGCCAGCCCCAGAAGTCATGCTGCACTCGAGAACACAATAGTATATTGCAGATCACCTTGTAGTCCATAGAGAGAGAAAACTCGTGGAGTTTCTCTATATTCCATGAAGCCGACTGATGGTTTATGTAGTCACTAGCCCGTGTCGGAGCGTCATCCTTCCACGGAGCCACCGGACACCTCCTCTCATCACGTGGTAACCAGCTATGTGACCAGGCATCCGTCGTCTTGCCATCACTTGTGGCAGGACTGCTTCTAAAATTCTGAATCTTGTGTTGATCCTAGGCGTATCGCGATGCACACCAGGTCGGTGCTAGCTAAGCCCAATAATTCTTGAAGCCCGACCGAATACTCTAGCAAGTTGTCCTGCCATTTATAGTGAGTGAGGGTTCATGGCTCCGAAATGCTAAATGCCGCAATATCGCGTCGCACATGGGCTTCGCCTGATGGGCCTGCCCAGTTTTCTTGACTGTTTTTATTTTTACATTTCTCTTTTGTTTTCTTTTTGTGTTATATTTCTCGTGTTTTCTCTTTTCATTTTTCGTTTTAAATTTTGAATTTTGATAATTGTTTGTGATTTTTTAAACGGTCATTTTTAAAAGAAAAATGTTCGTGTTTTAAAAAATTTGGTTCACGATTTTTTAATTTGGTTCATGAATTTTCAAAAAAAAAATTCATGATTTTCGAAATTGGTTTATGAATTTTCGAATTTTTATACATGATTTTTTAAAATTGTTCATAGTTTTTGAAAATTTCTTCATGATATTGAATAATCTTCATGAATATTCTGAATGTTTACGGTTCTTATTATATTACTATAGATATGTCCAGCAATTACAAAAAGAAAAAAATGTAAATCGCGTTAACTTTTTTCTAGCATCATAAATCGCGTTAACTGGGCCGGCCCAGTAACCGGACCCTTCAGGCGGCGCGTGCGGGCTACACCGCTTGAAGCGGCAAATAGCTTCATGGCTCCCATCGTCTCGATGCATGGGCTTCTCTGGCTCACTTACACTGAAGGCTCGTTAATGAATGGCCCACGCGCTACCGGCAGGCGTGTCACTGTCGGCCCAACGGCGAGAGGTGTTCCACGCTCCTCGGATATTCGCCTCGTCTGTTTGCTATCCATCCCCCTCGCGCGTGCGCTCGCGTGCACGCCGCCGCCGCCTCCCCCTCCACTACTATCGGAATGGCGCTCCGCTCGCCGGAGCTGCGCTTCGCCGCTACCACCGGGCTCGGCGCCCTCTCCCGGCCGAGTCGCCTCGTTTCCTCTCCCCTCGCCGCGCTTGCTTCCCCGCGCCGACGCCGCCGCGGCCCGTCTCCGTCCCCTTCCCCCTCGCCTTCCGACTCTAACCCCTCGACCGCTTCCACCGGTAAGTCTATGTCTCCCTTGTGTCTCCTATGTTGGTCTGATGGCGATACACTGCTATTCCGCTTACCTCCCGAGCGGGCTGGGGTCTGTTTAGGCGACGCGGATGGGCCGGAGTGGAAGAAGGTCAGCGCGAAGCGGTTCGGGTTCAAGGAGTCCATGATCCCCGACGAGGCATGGAACGTACTCCACCGCCTGCGCAGCAGAGGTGCGCCCCTCTTTCGCTGGCTTGGTTGCTATCGTGGAAACACTGAAATGTTTTTTCTCGAGTTGTAGAGTGGTTTTTCTGTGCACCATCACACCATTTTTTTTTAATAAAAAGAGCTATCTACACATTGTAGTACAAAAATAACTAGTCTCTTTTACAGTGCTCCAATGGAGTGAATTGTATTTACAGAAGGCAGAAAAATAGTTACGAGAACGTTAGCTCGATGCAAAATAGTCATAAGAACATTAGCTCGATGGAAACACTGAAATGTCACTACTGAATTCGGTTCCAAAATGTTTTGTTTTGTTTAATGGCTTATCATGCGGTTCTGTAGTTGCAGTGGTGGGGCTGCAAATTCGAGCATGATGTGACTGTGTATGTGGAACAATAGCTTCAACTTAATATCATTTTTTTTACCACAGCGGAAAACATGTGATAGCAAACATAAACATTTCAACTGAAAAGCTTACGATGTGTTTTTTTCATTTTTGTGCTATCTGCTGATCTTTAGTTCATGTCAAGCTGTCAAACTAATCAGTATATCTGAAATGATAAAAACTTTGACCAACAGGGGAAGGATCCCTCCCTTGGCTATATGTTGTTAGATAGATGAGACCTCTCCAGCTGCGGATTAATACGCGCTAGATAACACTCTGTTTAACCGGTCGCACCTGTGACTTGAACCCGGGTGGGCGAGCTCACCACCGTGAGGTCAAGCCACCAAGCCAGCGCTTGGTTCTCAGTATATCTGAAATGATGATGGAATCATAGAAGGATTCCTTTCTATCCTTAAGAGAAATCATTTTGGCTGGAAGGTCGTTCTTTATTTATTCTTGCAGTAGTTTGAAATTTACAGTTATTTTATGGAAATATTGAGTTTAGTGTTCACACCTTATCATGTAAGAACAGATACCACTAGTAAACATGTAAAATAGAGCATTCTTTTAGTTATCACGAAATACTTGCATTAACGCAAATGGTACTAAATAGGTTTAAATGTATCTGGCATTATTTATTATTTTTGGTAAGAAATTCCAATCCCATTACGTTACCCTGCTGATAGCTACTTCCAGAATTTAGCATTCTAAGACCACAATGATAGCCGAACATTTTATGTATTCACATGGAGTACCTATTTGAGCTTTTACATTTTAGTTGTTGGCTTGTTGCACTCTCGGATTCATTGCTATGTTTATGTGCTTTACTGTATTGCAGGATATGATGTATACTTGGTTGGCGGTTGTGTTCGGGATCTCATAATGAAGAAAATTCCAAAAGATTTTGACATAATAACGACAGCTGATCTTAGGCAGGTTATAATTCAAATTAGCGAACATGCTATTGTTTTACTGTGATTCTGTTAATAAAATAGCTAGTTGCATGTCATAAATTTCTTGGAGCTAATGTTTCTACTGAAATGTGGGGATAGTAATATTTTTTGGAAAATTCACAAAGATCGACTGCAAAACAAACATAAGTGTTTGCCTGATACTTTTATTTTATCATTCTCAATGCTATTGCTATCATCATATACCTCGGAACAACAAAATGGAACCTGTATACTTTTACTTGTTACTCTTACTAGACCACAGTAAGGAATACGAATACGACTTAAATAAAGTACTGTAAGGATCAGAGTAAGTACTGATGCTCTGCATAATACTTTTCCCCAAGTGAAGCAGTTTATCGTTATCTGAAATAACGGATACTTTCAGCATGCATCTATTTGTAATATGTGAAAAGCCTAAGAAAAAACTATATATAATTTTGCTTTTTACTGTACATTTACATAGGTGTCATATTTTGCAGTTGCACCACAAATTGTCAACAAAATCCTATTTATACTTTGTTACATTTTGACATTATCACTTGATATGCCAGTAGAATTTTTTTCCCAAATGAAGGATGCTACTTTGAACTCCCTCAGGTTAAAGACACCTTTTCAGGATCAGCTGTTATAGTAGGAAGGCGTTTTCCCATAGTTCATGTACATGACAAGAATTCTATTGTTGAGGTTTGTACAGATTCTTACTGATTTGGCTGATCATTGCAAACTTGATACTTTGAGTTGTTGGTTGTTGAATTAGATTTTCTTTCACACCACATATGCCCGCAACCAGACATTTTTCATCTTTCTTGCCAGGTGTCAAGTTTTAATACTTATGCTCGAGGGTCAAGTGGCAATCAAATGCACACTTCAAAAAGCCCACATTGTAGCAAGAATGATTATATTCGCTGGAAAAACTGTCAAGGGAGGGACTTCACCATAAATGGGTCGGTGTGCCTTTACATGATAACTGGTTTCCATACTGCATGCTGCGGTATATATATTTTCTGAAGTCAAGTGTGTGCAGATTAATGTTCAATCCATATTCAGAAAAGATCTACGACTATTTGGGAGGCATTGAAGATATTAAGAAATCTAAGGTCCGCTGTACCTATTAGTACTCTAGTAGTTGTTTCATCTTTGCATCTGTTCAACATCAGTCTTGTCCTTCTTTCCTTATGTCATATTTTTCCTCTTTCTCCAGGTCCGTACTGTTATTCCTGCTGGCACTTCATTCCACGAGGATTGTGGTCAGTATCAAGTTAAATTTGTCTTTTATGGAATTCTTTCTTAATGATTTTGCTTTTTCTGTGAGCTTTTGGCATTAATATGCAATTCATTAACAGCTCGTATTCTACGCGCAATCAGAATTGCAGCTCGATTAGGGTTCAGCTTTCCCAAAGAAACAGCTTATTATGTGAGAACTCTTGGCTGCTCTGTGGCAAGACTTGACAAGGTTTGGTCCTGATATGCACAATGTGCTTCTATTTCATGAAAGTTTTCTTCTTCTCATAGCATTGAATAAGCAAGAAAGTAGCTTAGATACTTGCCACTTAATGATTACCTTCTTACAGGGAAGGTTACTCATGGAGGTTAACTATATGCTTGCTTATGGTTCAGCTGAAGCTTCTTTGAGGTTGCTTTGGAGATTTGGTCTTCTTGAACATTTATTGCCCTTTCAGGTATAGTCATGGTTAACACTAACATACACATCTCAAAATTTGAATATTTATATTGTTTTTTGTTTTGGTGCTTTTAGCTGAATGATTTGGTTGGGTTATCCAGGCAGCATATTTTTCTTCGACGCGTTTTAAGAGGAAGGATACTGGGACTAACATGTTACTGGTAAGCTTGATTTCTGAAGTATTTACATCTCACTGATAATAGTTTGTGCCCTTGAAATATGCTCAAATAAAAGTATAAACTTACATTTTTATTTACTTAATCAATAGAGGAAATTGACACTACATTTTTTGCAATTCTCCAAAAGACTCTCACACATTACCTCTTTCGAAAATGCCACTATGAACTCACTGAGGCTAATGGAGTTAATAAATGTCATGTTTGCCATCACCTCTTAACACCCTCCTCTCTCCCACCCTCATATCTGTCCTCCTACCAACATATGCAAGCAGGGACATCTCTGCTCCTCCTCATGCTGCTGCTCTCACTGCATCGCCGCCAATGTACGGGGCATCACTCCCGCTGCATCGCCACTCTCCTCAGCTCTTAGGCCTTCTCCCAGGGAAAGAGTGATAGGACGACCATGACCTCTAGTTTGCTGCTCCATCTTGTTGGTTCCATGGCATTCGGAATGTGGGTTGGGTGGGGTTTTGAGGTTGCTCATGGGAGGGCAGTGAAGGCGTCATCGATAGTCTGGGCAATGGAGGATGGATGAGAGCTTAGCTTAGCAATCTTCAGCAACTCCTGCTCAGGCGTTGGATCTGATGTCCTCATGGCTAGGCCTGGGCATTCGGTTAGACTGAACCGTTCGGTTCGGCCCCTCAGTTTATTTGAAAGTTCAGTTTTGCAAAACAATGACCGATCGATGCACCAAATATTCTGATTCGGTCCTCGGTTTTTCACCGGATTAACTGAGATGTGCGTGTGCAGAGGTCATGAGGGCGGCGTGCCGCAGCTCCAACTCACCCAGCCACTGGTCGCCGTGCAGTCGCCCAGTCATAACCCGTCACAGTCGGGTGAGAGCAGCGGAGCCCTATCCTGAGGGCGCGTCGTCACAAGAACTAGCAGTTGCGACACAACACCAGAAGAGAGGAAGAGCTGAAGGGTGGAGGAGATGGCCTGCTGCCGCTCTGGTAAGGTGGAGAGAAGGAAAGGCGACACATGGGCGGGGGCCGTTAGGGTTACTGAGCGAGTAATGCACGTGTGGAGCGAAGGATGGGGATAACGCCAGATCCGTAATTTGGGGGGTACGACCTGTAGGAGATAGGATCGAGTTGGATTTTGTTGCATGTGCGGATGTAGGGACAAGGTCGGAGTTAGTGGGCTGATGGGTGGAAGTATTGGGCCTGTCAACCTGTTTCTTCGGTTTTCCGGTCAGTTCGGGTAACCAAGGCTTAAAGGCTGACCGATTTAGAAACCGAAATACTCGGTTTCGGTTGATTCAGTATCTGCCTGGGTTCTTTCGGTTCGGTACTTCGGCCCTTGTTTAAAATCCTATTCACGGCTATTTTGAGCTGTCATCTAGGTCAACTTCACCCGTCTAATCCATCATGCTCCATTAATCTGTCAAGATTGTTCCTTCTTATGTCGGACTTGACTACCAGCTGCGCTCTCCTTCCTGTGTCGAGCACAGGCGCTTAAGGCACCACCTATGCTGAGGGAGCATGGTTAGTGTGTATGGGAGAGAGATGACACAAGGAGTTGTTTGAGTTTTATTGCACCAAGGCATGGTTAGTATGTATGGGATACAGAATTTAGTAGCACCGAGGCAATTTCCTCAATTTATTAATAAGCTACTAAATGTTTGCAATTTTTATGTTCTTTTTGTTGCAAAATACTGCTAGGTTAAGATCAGCTGTTATTTTTGTTTGGAAGCCAATTCCATGTTGTGGTGGCATGTTATAGATATTTTCTAATGGGGCTTTAGTTGCTAGATTTGTCTATTAAATTCATCGCTTTCTGCGTGCAGGTCCTATTTTCTAAGCTGGATAGTTTCCTTGCACCTAACAGGCCATGCCATAATAGTTTATGGTAAGATATTCAAATTATTATTTCTATGCAAGGAAATTGTTTGTGCATGCTCCAATCGTCCTTATCCTTCCAAGAAGTATGCATGCTTTCAGATTCTGAAGTTTCCCGTAGGGTTCGCTACTGTCCTCTAAGATGATATTCTGCTTGGGTTTTTTTTCTACAGGATAAGCATTTTAGCATTTCATGAGGCATTGGTACGGCAACCACAGGATCCTTTGGTGGTGGCTACTTTTGCACTAGCTGTGTACCTTGGAGGTGATCTGTCACTGGCAGTAGATATTGGACAATCAATCAACCGTCAGCATGATGCTGGTTTCTCAGAGCTCTTGGAACCCCAGGTGTGGAGCAATAAACAGTTAGTAGCCGAGGTAAAAGGCCTTGCTATCTCAATGAGGCGGGCATTAACTGAAATGACCGACGAGTATTATGTTGCAAATGCTATGGCGAAAATCCCCCAAGCACCGTCCTCAGATCTTGTAAGTACAAAGTTTTTCTGTCTTGTTAGTTTAGATATTTTCTTTAGTCTTACGGGTAGTCCTTTTCATATGTTGGCGCCTAAGGCCGGCCCAAAGCTGCAAAACCTGAGTTTTCTGTTGTTTCCCTCAATAGTTTCAGATAATGTGATATTTTTCATAGTGGTACATAGTTATGCAGGCGGACGTCCGCTCCGCATCCAGACCTGTCCGCGGTCCGCCTCATCTAATTGATTCACTAATGACGATCTCACATACTCATCAGTCCTTGACAATTTCTTCAATGCATAATCACGCTGGACTGGCAGCTTGCATCCCTAGTGGTACATCTAGGTACCTTCCAAGCATGGGAGAACATCTTTTTCGATTAAGATAACTCTCACCAGTAAAATTGTTCTTTGAGTACGATGTATTAACTTTGGCCTATAAAGCAGGATATTCCAATAGCTAGTCACTTAGCGAGGAATAGTTGATCCTGAACCAAAGCATTGCATCCTAATAACACTTACTAGGTCTTTACCTCTTTTCCGTTCACAAGATTACCAGCCTTGGTAGAAATGTACTGCAGCCATGCTGCTAGTATTTTATTCTATTTCTATTCTAGACAGTTATAATTTTAATGCCTTGCGCTGTACTGATGCTGGTTTATGCCATCGTGGTACCTGCGATGTTTTAGGTATTTATCCCACTACAAGCGTACCTGAAGGTTCTCAAATTAATCGAGCGTGTTCAGCATGGAAAAAAGGAGCATGGTTATGAACCAAAGAGTGATGGAAATATCGATTATCAAAATTTATATGAGGGTTCATCTGCTGAAATAAGAAATCTATTCACACTGGTTGTTTTTGACACGATATACCCCCCAAACCTGGAGAAAGAAGATGGCAGTTCTTGAAGACTGAGACTTCCTGGGCATGATGAACAATACAGGGCCTCGTAATGGACTCGTGCTGCCTGCAGCTTATGCTCTGATACGTAGGATGGCTTGCTGCAGATAAGCTTCTGGAGATTTTCAAGTTTTTGAGCTGCTCTATCAAATCAACGGAGATCAGATTTTTGTTGGCGGGTCTGTTGGGGATAAAACCCAGTTCGCAACTCTGCATGATGATGATGGGATAATCATCTCCACATGGTGTACAAATTGCTGCCACATGGCAAAAGTTCGGCTCTTCTGGGTGCAACTGTTTTTTTTTTGCCAGAGTATCATTAGTCAACATTTCGTTTCGAAAATGCTGTTAAATTATTCGTCTGGTTTCAAATGATTTTTTATGAATTGTATTTTGTTTCGAATGTGGATTCTGACTTGTACTAATGACTATAGTGTGAAACTAGTGCAAAAACTGTCGTTAAAAATATGTTATATATGCTCTTGGTTTCGTGGAACATGTTTGTATGTCGCACGGTTTCATCTATGAACGTGTTTGGTTCAGAAACGGTAACGCAAAGGTCGATGTAATCAAATTACACTGGTACTGGTAACGGAATGGGTAAAATGAGAAAGAGTAAAATCCACTGTAGGTACCTAAACTTGACACCATTTTTCGATACGGTCATCGTCCTCAGAAATACGCTACTTACGGTCACTAAATACGGAGGTTGTTTCATTATGGTATCGGTGTATTTCATTATGGTATAGGTGTATTCGCTGACGGGGCATGCTTTGACTAGTCTACAACGATATTTTTTGCGCAAAAAGGTCCCTCTACTAAAAGTACTTGGTATATGCCCCTAGGCCCACCTGGCAGCCTGCTAACAAAAAAACAATCAAAAAAGAAGGGCCCACGGGTCAGTCTGTTTAACTACTAACAGAGTGAGATTAAGCTAATAGTGTTCGCCGTGTATGGCCGCCAAGCTCCGGCCGGCCCTGGTCTCTGCTTCGCCTTGTGCCACGGTGCCTCCGCCCCCACTTCGTCCTATCCCGCCGCTACCCCGCCCCGCTCCGCCTAGCTTCTCCCGTCCTAGCGCCCTGCTTCGGTGCCGCCGTCCACAACCTCCGCTTGTTGGAGCCGCCGACGAGCAAACAACGGTCGGTGGTGGAGTTCCTCACAGCCATGCTGCGAGTCACCTCTAGACCATCTCGTCACGCCCCCGCCAACACGATTCGTCGCCGCCGACCACTCTCCACTTCGAAGGCTTGCTCGATTTATCGCCGCTCGATTCGTCGTCGCTCGATTCGTCTGGCAAGGTGGCTGGAACCAACTACACCAGCGTGGAGGCTCGCCGGAGAGGAGCAAGGGCAGCGTGCGGTGAGGGGTGGAAGTAGCGGCAATCATTCTCCCTGCGTCGGGCTGCCGGCGGCGAGGTGGAATCGAATGGGTGGTTGAAGGCGGCAGTGAGATGGCCCCTATCTCTCTGCCATTTTCTAATTTAGCCATGTTGTTTTTTTACTCCAAAATAGTCCCTATGGATGTTTAGGAGGATGACAGATGGGGTTCACCCAGTGCCACGTCAGCGAATACACCATTGTACAGAGGCCCCGTATTTAGTGATCGTAAGTAGCGTATTCCTAAGGTCGATGATCGTATCGAAAAAGGGTGTCAAGTTTAGGTACCTACGGTGGATTTTACTCAATGAGAAACATGTTTGGTTCAACAAAATGTAACGAGACCCGTATGACGCCGAAGGTTTCCAGTTCGTGTTGCGGCCAAAAATAAGAAAACAGAACAAAAAAACAAGGGACTGAAATCAAGAGCAAATTTGAGAACGAGGAGGAGGAGAAGGAGGAGCTGTCAGTTGCTCCTCGCTTCATCGAGCTGCTCATAACGAGGACTCAAGGAGTGGATCAGGGGAAAACGCTTGAGGTGGTGCTGCTTCTCGCCAGAGGAGGGTCGACAGAGCGGATCGAAGACAAAACGGATCTCGGGAGGGCAAGCTCGGTGAAGGGGATTGGGTGGAGCACGCCTCTTTTCTCACCAGAGGAGGGTCGAGAAGATAAGAGAAGATGAGTTCGTAGGTGGAAGAGCTAGCCGTGGGGTTGGGCAAGATTCCGCCGTAGGAGAGTTTGACCTTGCTGCGGTAACAGAAATCGTTTCCGATAGGGGACGAGCGGAATCAGCCATGAACTGGGATGGGATCTGTTTGCGCGGTATTTGTTTATGAAAGAGTATGAGTTTGGTGGTATGATGGATATATTATTGAGCCTCATGGGCGAGTATATATAGGTGTACAGGGATCAACTTGGAGTACAAGACAAGTTAGGCTAGAATCCTAACTATCCTAAACTACCACAATAACCGTGCACGTATCATACTCTAGCATCCCCCGCAGTCGTAGCGGTAGCATCGTGAACAACCAGAACGTCGCGGACGGTCAGACTAGATATAAACCGAAGTAGCATCCAGTAGGCTGACATCCTCCTGCAGTCGTAGCGGAAACGCCTTGGACGGTGTCATGTCGCGGTAGCTTGAACTGTAGAGGAAGCTGGTGATGCTCAAGCGAGATGGTAGCCCTTGTGCCGATGTCGAGGGAGCCGAGAGCGTGAGGCGGTGCCATGGTCGAGGTAGTCGTGCGATGGGTCGTCATGATCAATGTCGTGGTCGGGGATGCCCGTGTCGAGGTAGCTGCACGTGAAGCCGCATGCGCATAGTGCGCGAGGAGGATGACGGAGGCGCGTCGAGGCAGTCGTTGAGGCTATCGATGCCGAAGTCGATGCAGTCTGAGCCGTCGAGGATGAGGTGCGTGTAGGGGTTCCGCGTATGAAAACAATAAAATTTACCCTACGCCCCTGAACCCTTGATGCTGCCAGGACCTATCTATTAGTAATATAGTAACGGGAGGGGCTTTTCGCGAACTTACCCTTGAAGAACGAAAAGCGTTGTCAACGCTTAGGAGAGCGTGGTTGATGTAGACAAACCGAAGCCGACCTCAAGGTCATGATGAAGTCCTCATGCTCCCTTGGCTCCAACGACTTGAGTGCCTCAAGTGCGACACCTCGCGGGGAGTTACACACGTCCGGTGCCTGACGATTAATCCCTCTTCCCCGATCCAGCAGTAGTTGTGGAAGTAGAGCTCTTGGATCCGAATCCCGCAGCGCGGCGGCGCTCCGTGTTGAAGATGTCTCTCGTTCGCGCAGTCCGAACTTGGGACCATGGTCACGAGAGAGAGAGAGAGAGAGAGAGAGAGAGAGAATATCAATTGGAGGTCCTCCCAAAAGTGAGAAGATCTTTATTAACTATTGGGTGTATTTATCTGGCCAAATACCCCCACTATATATAGGGAGAGAGGAGGTACTACCTCCCTCAAAGTCCTGGGGTGGGACTAAAGGAGAGGAGAGGTGGGGGGAGGAACCGCCGGCCACCCCCTCATGGGCCCCATGTGGGGGGGCTGGCCCAATAGGGCTGTCGGCCACCCCCTTGGCCCCTTCCTCCTCTTGCCTTTCCGTAATGGGCCCTCTCCCCTCCGGGAATTGGCCCATTAAGCCTTTTGACCTTTTAAATTGATTTTTTATTTATTAAATAATTATGAATAAATGATTAAATAAATATTTAATATTCATTCACATATTATTCAAGCTCCGTGGTTATGGAACACTTCCACCTCCACTCCGGACATCCTCCGGACTTACCGAAACCCTTCCGGTTTTCTCTCTACTATTCTTCGGTGATTCTACCAATCCTATAAACACTCTCTAAGCATCATCAAGCTCTTAAGCATGATACCCCACGGTTCAGGAACACCCCAGACATGGTCGGGACACTCATGCACCAATGATCGACAGAGGGACCTGGATGGCCATGTGACCCCTGTGCGTTCCACGAAAATCTTTCGTCGTTTGAACTGGGACAGTCGTGTCTTATTCCCTTTGTCTCTCGATACTTGCATTTCCCGAGATCTGATCAATGACATCACCATATTGTGTTCAATCTCGTTACCGAACAATGCTACTTGACTCGTTCCGACAAGTGATATCCCTGTGATCAAATCACACGCTGCGCAGCTATTGGATATAACCTCTCCGAGTAGGCCCTTGAGTATCTTCCCGTCACATGGACAGACACATCCCACTCTGGACATATATTGCCTCTACGGTTTCCTCCGAGTACCTGAACACACCTTTATAACTACTATATTACCAAGTGGCGCTTGATGCTATCTAAGCACTCTCGGGAGACAGTGATTGATATAGAGTCACGGTCTAAGGAATAGTCTACGAGGATCCATTTCTAATCATCATAGCTTGAACTTCGTGACATGATCGGGTCACGATGTTTAGGTTGGGTATTGGTTCATCATCTCATTCTCCGAATGAGTTGACTCCATTTCCAACTGGCATAAATGCTACATGATCAGGAAACATGATCATCTGTTGACCAATGAACCAGTGACCAGAGTTTCACTAGGAACCCCTGGTTGTTTGTATATCAATAGTCCTTACTACTATTTGTCTCTAGGGAATATTTCCAACAGTCTCCCACTTGCACTAGAGTACAAATACACTAGCTGCATTTGTCCTTAATCATTGGCACCATATATCCGGTACCCTGAACATGCTTGCTCATGGAAGAGGTTGAGTCTTGGGTGTGTACTTTACAGTCTCAAATCCTTTGCAACTTACTAATGTCACCTTGATTGACATTAATACTTTATCATCACATGATAACATTTGTGTGTATGCATCGTTGGTATGGCAGCAGAACGAGGCCTGATTCCAGGAGCCTACGGTGACTTTACATCAACCTTGAGGGCTTTCTCATGGGCACTCTGCCTGGGACACATCATTCTACGTTAAAAGCGAACTAGCCCCATCATAACATTATACAACACTTTAGATGGTACCCTTATCTATTATTATAAATGTATTCATCGAAACACTAGTGCACTCTGTGCAACTTTCGATGTTTTGTTCACCTCGCTTCCTACTTGTTGGGTCCGCAGCATAGAAAACAAAAAATTTCCTACGGTGTGAACTACACGCCAAGATCTATCTACTAGGTACAAAGCAACGGGTGGACATACATCCAACGAGAACTTACCCTCGTAGACAACGAGCTTTGTTAACGAGTAGGAACTCGTGGTTGATGTAGTCGTACACTTGCCGATCTCAAGATCGTGAGGAAGTCCGAGCGCCGCAACTTAGCAGCGCATCCGCACTCGCACACACGTTCAAGCCACCAGAAAACCTCCACCTCCTCGCTCCAGCGATCCAGCGGAAGCAGCAACTCCTTCCAGACGAAATGCCACCGGGAACATGTATCTCGCTAATCCGAGACCATGGGGAATAATTCTAGTGGGGGAGAGAGATCCTTCACAAGGAGGTGTGAGGATGAAGGAGGGAATGGGTGGCCTTTTATAGGAGGAGGGGGTGCCCCCTCTCTCCATGGCCGGTGCATGGGGGGGGTGACTCCTCACCTCCCCCATTCATGTGGTGGTAACCCCTCCACATTAAAATGCCTCTTCACATTCCCTTTTAAAGTCTCCACTTTAAATGCATTAAATTTAAATTTCTCCAAATTTAATGTTCTCTCATTTAATAAAACTCTTTTATTAAATTTATTCAGAATTTTGTTAATTACTTTAATTAACAAACATTCACATATAGCCCCTTGCAATATTTCAATATCACATGCAGAACCACTTTCTGCAATTTCACCCGAAACAATTTCCGGTTTCTATTGAAACAATTCCTGCGCGTTGCAATTCTTTCGTCTGAAACATATGTGCTCCAAAATGGTGTCCGGTAACTCTTAAGTGTGCCACCCTACGGTTCGCGAATAATGCAGACATGATCGAGACCCTTCTCCGATCAATAATCAGCAGCGGGACCTGGAGATCCGTACTGACTCCTACACATTCAACGATGACTTCTATGATCGTGAGAACCTTTAACGCTTGTAACTAAATCCCTTTGTCTCTCGATATATTACATGTCCGAGATTCGATCATCGGTATGTCCATACCTAGTTTGATCTCGTTACCGACATGCACTCTTTTCTCGTTCCCGTGGTATAACATTCTAGTGATCACATCACTTGCTTGCAAGCTATCCTAATGTGATATCACCGAGAGGGCCTACAGTATATCTATCCGTCATCTGGATTGACAAATTCCACTCTTGATCCATGAGGCTCAACATAACACCTTCGTAGTACTGAACCCATCTTTATAGTCACCCTGTTACGGTGTGACGTTTGATGTTATCAAGATACTCTTCCGGTGTTAGCAATTAACATGATCTTATGGTCTAAGGATAAAGATTACTTTGTATGATGTGATAGCAATATAAACATAATGACTTCATCATAATGCTATACTTCAGATGAATGTTCAATAACCTCTTCGAGTTCTACCTTCCGACTACTCACACCTTTCACGAGAAACTCCTTCTCAAGAAAGGATCCATTCTTGGCAACAAAAACCTTGCCCTCGGATCTGTGATAGAAGGTATACCCAATTGTTTCCTTAGGGTATCCTATGAATATGCATTTTTCCGCTTTGGGTTTGAGTTTATCCGGATGAAGTTTGTAGCATCCCAATTGTCTAACAATTGTAATGCTACTTGTCCTAGTAAGATATTGGCTACTTCATATATATTATTGTTGCATCATAATTATATCGTGCTCATGTCATCATGCCACCTTGCATTTGAGCATCATATAAAACTCCTTTTCTTTTGGTTCTTCTCTCACATGCATTATTAATTGTATTTGCCTCTTGATATTGTATTTGGTATTGATATATTGTCTAAATGCCCAAGTTGAGTTGGGGGCATATCTTTTGTTTCAATTCCATCATCTTTCTTTTCCACCACTTTATAATTCCACCATCCTACTAGTTCATGAGCTTGTTTGTCTTTATTTTGGTTTTATCTAGCTCATGGGCAATAGGGTGGATCTAGTCCTTTAATTTCCTTTGCTTGGCTTATTCCACTTATGGGAAATGCATAAGAACAATGCCACCATATTATTATTGTTTTCACAAAATAAATAATGGCATTATTATTTTTGCATGGGCCATGCAAGCTTCTTCACCACCTTTTTATTCCATGGGATTTCCTTTGAATTTAATGGATCCTATCTTGGGAGGCCATCTTCTACCATTACACCATCCCCATACTCCTATCCACCTCTTTTCATCTTAATTTTATTTCTCCATGCATGATCCATATGAGAACCTTTCCTCCTATTTCTTTCCTCCCTTTTCTTTCTTGTTTCACTTCCACATTAGCTCAAGCAAGACCAAGCTCCATGGTCCTCCTTGGTTTGGCCTTATAAACATAAATCAAAATCTAAATACCTAATAAAATCTAACCTAGCTTTTCTCTCTCTCTCTCTCTCTCTCTCTCTTTAATTCTCCTAACCCTATTTCTCCTAAACCCTAACTCCACTTTACCTCTCTCTCTCACACCCCTCTCTCTCTAACATGAGCACCACCTGACCCTCTCTCTCCCTGGCCCACCTCAGCTAACCCTAACCCTCTCCCCAACCCTAGCTAAGCCTAACCCGAGCCCCATGTCTACCCTAGCCGAGCTACCCCCTCTTTTCTCTCTCTCTCTCTCTCTCTCTCTCTCTCTCTCTCTCTCTCTCTCTCTCTCTCTCTCTCTCTCTCTCGGCCAAGCCCACCAGCTCCATCGCATGCCCTCCCCTGGTCCCCTCTCTTCCTCTCAGCCAAAGCATCAAGAAAGAGAGAAGAAGAAGTCACCGAGACCTTCCCCTTTACCTTGCCAAAAGTGGAACACCCCATGTGCCTTCCCCTCTCTCCCTTCTCACGTCCACCCCCCAGCACCACCTCAGGTCGAGGCCAGGAGCCCCAGACTTCCCACTTTCCTCCCTCCTTCCTCCACCTGACGTCCATAGCCACCGCCTGACAGAAACCCTAGCCACCTCGGCTAGATCAGAGACCTGCGCGTCTTGGGGTTCTCCAAGCCAGCCAGGAGCGCCGACGAGCTCGTTTGCTTCCTCTTCTTCTCCTCGTACCAGCCCGGGACCACAACCTCGCTGGAACAAGCCGTGCGCCGCCGTGCACCGCCGCATCCCGAGACCACCGTCCACGAGCCCCGCGCCAGATCCCCTCCACCTCCGCACGAACTGCCACGCCAGCAACACCACGGTGAGCTCCTGCACCTCCCAGACAAGGTCTTCCCCTCCCTCGTGCGCCGTAGCCCCGCCGCGCTTCGTCGTGCAGCCTGCGTGCACCACCGCGCGCCGCGCTCTGGCAGACAGCCGCAGCCGCAGCTGCAGCAGCTACCGACCGCCTCTGTTCCTCGCCGTGTTCCGCTTGCCATGGTCCTCCTCCAGCGACGCCACCTGAATGAAACTTGTAGACCGATGTACCCTCTTCGTTTTTGTGGCAACACGTTTCATCCACCGTAGACGTCGCCACCGTCGTCAGAAGACGACCAGATCCGCCGTCGGCAGCACTGTGTCTGTCAGCACGCACCAGCAGCAGTTGCCGTTTTGCACATGACCCCTCCCCTTTTTCCCGCCTAAACCCGTAGTCCTTGGGACCCCACCCGTCAGTCCCGGTAACAATCTTGCAAGAAAACCCCCGCGCTCTGGAGATTCCCCGCCCGCGCAGCCTCGGACCGCCCACGTGTCACGCCCTGCTGGGTGACGCGCGCGCGTGGCCCCGCTAAGCGCGACCCACCTGTCAGCGATTGCGGCTGGGAGAGGCCCGGTGAGAAAAGTCGTCGGCGCGTCTTTCCGCGCGCTCAGCGCTGACCCACCCGTCAGTGGCTGGGTCTGAGTTCTCCTGGGTATAAAAAGTATTATCCAGTTTCTGTTTTTAATTAAACTTTTTCAAATTGATTTAAACTCAAATTCAATTCAGATTCAAATAAATTTAAAAAAAAAAACAAATCCAAATAATACATATAATATATGTTTTGGAATCAAAAAAAATGTGAGGAATTCAAATATGCCCTTCAAAATATGTTTTGAACACTTTAAATTTTCGAGATGATTAAAATTACAATAAAATGCCCTTTTCCTTAATTAATTAATAACTTTTGTTTTATAATTCCAAATTAGACAAATAATATGTCTAAATCGATCAGCACGACGAGCCCGTTCTATCTATGCAGTCCTTGTTCTGAATTGAAGCATGCATCATGTTGTTATTAAAAATCTGAACTGTTTATGACAATCAAACTTGGTGAAATAAATAATAAAATGCTTTATTTCTTGCACCCACACCTCACCTTTGCCATGCTACTTTAATGCCATGCAAATTGTGCATCATTCATCATGGCATGCTTGCTTGCTTGCTAGACGCCCAGCAGGAGCATTACCAGGAATCACAGGAGTACTACCCAGATCCATCTCTCGTTTCAACTGAGCTGCCAGGCAAGCACTACCACATGCTTGCATACATACAGTACCTATTGCCTCTATCTTATTCTTGCATCATTGAGCCGCGATTGCATTAAATTGAATCCCAAGTACTGCATAGCCTTTACTTTTAAACCCCACCGAAGCTTGTTCCTCCATCCCATGAGCCATTACTACAGGAGTTGTTTGAGCCATGTGAGTCGTAGAAAAGCACGAGTAGGGTATGTGAGTGTCTGATGAATAATGAGGTACCTAAACAACTTAACCTGAGTAGTAATGGGATAACTAATGAAAGAGGCACCGGTGAGCAATATCTGCTATTTGGTTTTTCATGCTCACTTGTGTCCCGTAGGACCCCGAGTACTTGATTCCTGTTCCTTGACTATTCGCACTATCCACATCCGGGAGGCCTTATGGACCCCCCCTGAGCCAGAGCTTGATTCATTCTTATTTCTTGGGGCCACAATTAGTCTGGGGCTTTATTACTATCCTGTACTTATGCCATGTTACTGTTTTATTTAAGATTATGCGAGGAGCACCTGTACTGTTTAAGAATTGCGGAGTGTTTTCGCGGTATCGACAAGCCCAGTCACATTTTCGGGTTCTCAGTCGTTTACAGCCATTGGTGCAAACCTTGGGTCCGTCTCGGAGCCGGCCAGCTTCGTCGCGGGTAGCTTAATGGGGTGGCCCCCTGAAATATTTCTGAATCCTGTGATTGCTTTGTCGTGAATGCCTCGTTGGGTTTTGATTTGGTTTTTCCGAGGTTGATCGAGTGTGTGTTGCTATTCGTGCACCCCTGCAGGGTAAATCTTTCTAAAAGCCATGTCCGCGGTTATGGACGACTTGGAGCACAGTTTCTCGATCATAGACAAGTATAACTAAAGTACCGCTTTTAATTTGACTAAGTACTTGACTAGTAAATAGTGCAATACTCATGGAATGGTTAATAAAACTGCCAACGGATGATGGGGGTTGTTCATCCGCTTCCTCGTTGGTAAGCGGGGAGGAGGATGGATCTATTAATTATACTGTTATAACTGTTGTTCTTAATTCACGGACTTCCGTCTATCATTGGTTAAGCGGAAGGTTAGCGAGTATCCATAGAATTGTTAGGTGTTATCTTTTGCTGCAATTGCGTCACCCTAGGTTGTGTCCCCTTTAGCGGCATAAAGACTTGCTGAGTACCCCTAGGGTCTCACACGATAAATTGTTTGATTCAGATGAACAGGTGCACCCGCAAGATGGATACTGGGTGGAAGAGACAGATGATGTTGGCAACGATCATTCGGTGTAGAGATTCCGGGAACGGGGATCCGTGAGATCTGTGGGCGGGATGTGTTTATTTATGGGGCATCTTATGCCAATTTGCTTCTTATCCGTACTCGGGTCTTGTTTTCCGCTTCCGCCTGATACTCTGATGTGTGATGTATGAGGAGCTATCCTAAATTATTATATCTATCTAGGACATTTGGTTCTTGCCGTATGGCGTTGCAATATTTCTATTTCTTTTAGATGGAATGGCTCTGAGGACTGTTGTATGTGGCTTGCATACATACTCATTTGTGTATGTAGTTGATCCCTTCGCCTGCCGATTACGCCGCTCGTTCTTGTTCCGTTGTGTGAAAGTGGTTAGGACGGCCGAAAGGTCTACCTTGAGTGGCCCTGGGCCCCACCGTACTATTTTAACCACTTTCGTTCATCCAGGCATTAACTAAGAGCGTAATTCACCGAGGTAGTTACAATTGGTATCAGAGCCATCCCGCCCTTCAGGGTCTCAGCCAAAAATGGCCGTTGTCAGTCTAGAAAATATTTTGGTAGTTATGTATACTAGGGAAAAACAAAACGTGAGAGTAGGACTGCTTCCGTTTTTCTTCTTACCACCCACCCACCCTTTTTCTGGTAAGGAAGTGTAACGTTTTCAATCCTCTTCTAAAATTCAAACTAGGATTCACGTGTTCTGGGTTCTGTAGTACCATAGGTTATGTTTGTGTGTGTGTGTGTGTGTGTGAATTCCTTGTCTATCTGTTGCATCCAAATGTTATCACTATCTGCCTTTTGGTTATCAACTGTTGGTACATTCCCTACCGAGAGTCCTTTGTAAACCGACGCGATCTATTCTGATTCGTTGTATACCGATGCGATCTATCTTACTCTTTGTTATCCGACGTTATCTTGTTGGGGTGTTCTTTTTCGTAGTTACCAATCTCTAGGTTCATCTTAAGAAGAAGGTGTTGGGATAGGTGTTTTACTGATTCATGTGCGGAGTAATGATTTGAGTGCGGGATGGAGTCGCGACCATACCACTACTTTTGTCATTTGCTTTTGTATATTGAACTAGTAGAGTTACTAATCTTGATTCGTTAAGTGGTTTTGCGCATATAGTGGTATTTTAATGCCAAAATTTGCGGAAATTTTTTCTTTGTTAGTTCTGTACCACACTCCTTGTTCAGTCGTGTGTGTTATGCTTAATGTCTTCTAGTTTCCTTAAACTTTGTTGATATTTTAATATCATCTCAGTGAATTGCATTCTTTAATCTTGATTAATTCCATTTTGGTACTATTTTGGATTATTATCATTCTCCATTATAGTACTGACTTGTGTTTTATATCAATCACAGGATGGCACCACCACGCCGTTCTGAGGAGGACATACCACCTGAACTTGGGGCCGCTTTGGCAAGTATTGCAAATGCTTTGGGCACTATGCAGCAGAACCAGCAGCGCTTCGAGGAAAGTGTCAGGAGGAATGAGTTTGTTCTGCTACCTCCACCTCCCAAGCGAGGAGACATCAAGAGTTTTCTCAAGTTCAACCCACGCCAATTTGAGGTGTCTGATCAGCCACTTGATGCAGATGATTGGCTTCGTGCAGTGTCAAGGTTGCTGATGACTGCGGATGTTCCCGAGCAAGAATGGGTCAAGTGCGCTACTCACCTTCTGAAGGGAGATGTAGCTCTCTGGTGGGAAAATTACCTCAAGGCAGATCTTTCTGGTTTTCAGCCTACTTGGGAGCGGTTCACTGCTGCTTTCAAAGAGTAATATCTGTCAGAAATTGTCATGGAAAGGATGAAGGAAGTGTTTCTCAACCTCAAGCAGGGCACTGACAATGTCAACACCTACATCAGAAACTTCATGAATCTTTCTCGTTATGGTGGCGATGAGATCTCGGATGACAAGAAAAAGCAAAAGAGGTTTTGGCAAGGCCTCAATGCTTCCATCAAATATGCAATCACTCATGCAAGGCCGGCATCTTTCCTGGAACTTCAACACACAGCTCTCCAGGAAGAAGCAAGTAGGCAAGTGTTTGAGGAGTCAAAGAAACACAGCCGTGATACAGCAAGCTCTTCTGCTATGGCAGCTCCTTCTAAGCGTCGTGTCTGGGTTCCTAACACCCCACCATCGCTCCCTGCTCCACCAAGACCGTCAAGCTACGCACCAAGGCCACCAAACTCCTTCACTGCGGCTCCCAGGGGCTACAACCACAACTACCCTGGAGCGCCTGGCGGAGTCCCTGGCTACGTTGCTCCACGTCCACCTGGTGCTTGCTATACTTGTGGAAACACTGGGCATCAGCACTAAAATTGTCCAATGAACAACAAAGCTCTTCCACCACCACCTCCAAGACCTGCGGAAAGTGCTCCTATGATTCGTGCACCTCCACCTCGGGCACTCAACATCAACACTAAGCCGGGATCTACGGTTGCTCGTGCCAACTGTGTCAACGTCGCTCAAGCTGAGCATGCACCTGGAGTTGTCATGGGTATGCTTCCTGTTAACTCAGTTTCTGCACGAGTGTTGTTTGATTCTGGTGCATCGCATTCTTTTGTCTCTACGAGTTTTGCTGATAGGAATGGGTTATCTATGGATCCTCTCCCCAAGCGTTTAATGGTTCTTTCTCCTGGAGCAACAATGGCATCTTCTAAAATCAGCCATAACAATCAAATTGAGATTCGTGGTTCTTCATTTCCGGCTTCCTTAATTATTCTGGGCAATTCTGATATTGATGTTATCTTGGGCATGGATTGGTTGACAGCAAATGCAGCTGTGATTGATTGTGCTAAACGTTTGGTTTCTCTGAAAATTCCTGAAGGCCATATAGTCTATTCTCCAAGTCTGACTCCTGCAATTCAGCTTTATTTTTTGGCGGCTCTGAATGATGATGCTATGGAAGGTATTCAGAGTGTTCCTGTAGTTTGTGAGTTTCCAGATGTCTTTCCTGAAGAGTTGCCAGGTATGCCTCCGGATCGTGAGGTTGAGTTTGTCATTGAACTTGAACCTGGTACCGCTCCTATCTTCAAGCGGCCTTATAAAATGGGTCCTGCTGAGTTGGCTGAACTCAAGCGTCAGTTGGATGAACAAGAGAAGTTGGGTTTCATTCAGCACAATACTTCTTCTTGGGGTAGTCCAACCATCTTTGTGAAGAAGAGGGACAAGACTGATAGACTTTGTGTTGACTATCGGGCACTCAATGCTAAAACAATCAAGAACAAATATCCCCTTCCGCGGATTAATGATCTCTTCGATCAGCTAGCTGGAGCTATGGTATTCTCTAAGCTTGACTTGAGAAGTGGTTATCATCAAATCAAGATCCGCAAGGAAGATGTTCCTAAAACAGCTTTCACTACCCGCTATGGCCTGTATGAGTACACGGTCATGTCTTTCGGCCTCACCAATGCACCTGCCACCTTCTCGAGGCTTATGAACTCGGTTTTCATGGAGTATCTGGATAAGTTCGTTGTGGTCTATCTGGATGACATTCTAGTCTATTCTAAGTCGAAGGAAGAACATGAAGAACACCTTTGGTGTGTCCTAAACAAGCTTCGTGAGAACCGCTTGTATGCAAAGTTCTCCAAGTGTGAGTTTTGGCTGCCTCAAGTCACCTACCTTGGTCACGTCATCTTTGCCAAGGGCATTGCCGTCAACCTAGAAACTATTAAGACAATTATGGACTGGCTTCCACCCATAAATGTCAAAGAAGTCCGAAGTTTCCTTGGTTTGGCCAGTTACTGTCGTCGCTTCATTCAAAACTTCTCAAAGATTGCGAAGCCTCTTACCGATCTCCTCAAGAAAGGCAAGAAATATCTTTGGACTCCTGCATGTCAAGCAAGCTTTGAAACACTCACAGAGAAGCTCACTTCCACACCAGTCTTAGTTCCTCCAGATACATCAAAGCCTTTCCAAATATTCTGTGATGCTTCATTGCAAGGATTGGGTGCGGTCCTTATGCAAGAAAAACAAGTTGTTGCTTATGCCTCTCGACAGTTGAAGACGCATGAGATCAACTATCCTACACATGATCTCGAACTCGCAGCAGTTGTCTTTGCTTTGAAAGTATGGAGGCATTACTTGCTTGGCAACCATTGTGAGATCTTTTCTGATCACAAGAGTCTGAAGTATATTTTCACACAGCCTGATCTCAACCTTCGTCAGAGGAGGTGGATTGAAACAATCAATGATTTCGATTTGACCATCAACTACACCCCGGGCAAAGCCAATGTCATGGCAGATGCTCTCAGCCGAAAAGCTTATGTCAACAACCTCATGGTGGAAGAACAACAGCCTCTCTTGTGCGAGGAATTCCGCAAGCTCAACCTTGAAATTGTGGATCAAGGTTATCTTCCGAATCTTCTAGCAACACCTCTCTTGGAAGAAAAGGTCCGTTCCATTCAGCTTGGTGATCCTTACACTAAAAAGATCATTTCCAACATTTAGCTTCCGAAGTACGAGTCTTTCCACGTTGATGACCAAGGCACTCTTTTCTTTGAACACCGGATGTTTGTTCCGAGCTACCCGGGTTTAAGAGAGCAAGTTCTCAAGGAGGCGCATGATTCTATTCTTTCTATCCACCCTGGAAGCACTAAGATGTACATGGACTTGAAAACACAATATTGGTGGCCTGGTTTGAAACAATATTGTGCCAAGTATGTCTCAGAGTGCGATGTTTGTCGCAGAGTTAAAGCTGTCCATCAGAAACCTTCCGGTCTTCTACAGCCATTGAAGCCTCTGGAATGGAAATGGGAGAAAGTAGAAATGGACTTCATCACTGGTTTTCCAAGGTCGTAGAAGGGCAACAATGCAATCTTTGTTGTCATTGACAGGCTTTCCAAAGTAGATCACTTCTTTCCAGTCAAGGAAACAATTTCTGCAATTCAGTTGGCTGAGCTCTATATCAACAGAATTGTCTCTCTATATGGAGTTCCTCTTGAGATCAGCTCAGACCGTGGAAGCATCTTCACTTCCAAGTTCTGGGAAAGTTTCCAAAATGCTTTGGGAACAAAACTAAACTTCAGCACAGCTTACCACCCTCAGTCGCAAGGACAAGTTGAAAGGATCAATCAGATTCTAGAAGATATGCTCCGTGCTTGCGTTATCTCTTTCGGCATGAAGTGGGAAGAATGGCTTCCTTATGCTGAATTCTCTTACAACAACAGTTTCCAGAAAAGTCTAAAGATGGCACCATTTGAGGCTCTCTATGGTCGAAAATGCAGAACTCCGATTGGTTGGTCGGGCGCAGGTGAAAGAATATTGTTTGGCCCCGACATTGTAACTCAAGCGGAGGAGAAAGTTCACATCATTCTTGAAAATCTAAAGATTGCTCAAAGTCGCCAGAAGAGCAATTATGACAGAAAGCACACAGACATGGAGTATGTCCCTGGTGATCTCGTTTACCTTCGTGTCACTCCCATGAGAGGCACGCACCGCTTTGGTATCAAAGGGAAGCTGGCTCCTAGATACATCGGTCCTTTCAAAATTCGTGGAAGAAGAGGAGAAGTTGCTTATGTTCTTGAGCTCCCTGAACAACTCAAAGTCCATGATGTTTTCCACATCTCTCAACTCAAGAAGTGCTTCAAGGATCCCGGCAGGACCGTGGACCATGAACTCATCAATCTCCAAGAAGATCTGTCTTACCAAGAACACCCCACAAAAATTCTTGAAGTCGCAGAAAGAAGGACTCACAACAAGTCCATCAAGTTCTGCAAGGTGCAGTGGTCGCACCATTCCGTTGATGAAGCCACCTAGGAACGTGAAGATGAGCTCCGTGCCAAGTATCCTACCCTCTTTGAGTATTCTTCTTCCTAGAATCTCGAGGCGAGATTCCTGTTTAGTGGGGGATAGTTGTAGCATCCCAATTGTCTAACAATTGTAATGCTACTTGTCCTAGTAAGATATTGGCTACTTCATATATATTATTGTTGCATCATAATTATATCGTGCTCATGTCATCATGCCACCTTGCATTTGAGCATCATATAAAACTCCTTTTCTTTTGGTTCTTCTCTCACATGCATTATTAATTGTATTTGCCTCTTGATATTGTATTTGGTATTGATATATTGTCTAAATGCCCAAGTTGAGTTGGGGGCATATCTTTTGTTTCAATTCCATCATCTTTCTTTTCCACCACTTTATAATTCCACCATCCTACTAGTTCATGAGCTTGTTTGTCTTTATTTTGGTTTTATCTAGCTCATGGGCAATAGGGTGGATCTAGTCCTTTAATTTCCTTTGCTTGGCTTATTCCACTTATGGGAAATGCATAAGAACAATGCCACCATATTATTATTGTTTTCACAAAATAAATAATGGCATTATTATTTTTGCATGGGCCATGCAAGCTTCTTCACCACCTTTTTATTCCATGGGATTTCCTTTGAATTTAATGGATCCTATCTTGGGAGGCCATCTTCTACCATTACACCATCCCCATACTCCTATCCACCTCTTTTCATCTTAATTTTATTTCTCCATGCATGATCCATATGAGAACCTTTCCTCCTATTTCTTTCCTCCCTTTTCTTTCTTGTTTCACTTCCACATTAGCTCAAGCAAGACCAAGCTCCATGGTCCTCCTTGGTTTGGCCTTATAAACATAAATCAAAATCTAAATACCTAATAAAATCTAACCTAGCTTTTCTCTCTCTCTCTCTCTCTCTCTCTCTTTAATTCTCCTAACCCTATTTCTCCTAAACCCTAACTCCACTTTACCTCTCTCTCTCACACCCCTCTCTCTCTAACATGAGCACCACCTGACCCTCTCTCTCCCTGGCCCACCTCAGCTAACCCTAACCCTCTCCCCAACCCTAGCTAAGCCTAACCCGAGCCCCATGTCTACCCTAGCCGAGCTACCCCCTCTTTTCTCTCTCTCTCTCTCTCTCTCTCTCTCTCTCTCTCTCTCTCGGCCAAGCCCACCAGCTCCATCGCATGCCCTCCCCTGGTCCCCTCTCTTCCTCTCAGCCAAAGCATCAAGAAAGAGAGAAGAAGAAGTCACCGAGACCTTCCCCTTTACCTTGCCAAAAGTGGAACACCCCATGTGCCTTCCCCTCTCTCCCTTCTCACGTCCACCCCCCAGCACCACCTCAGGTCGAGGCCAGGAGCCCCAGACTTCCCACTTTCCTCCCTCCTTCCTCCACCTGACGTCCATAGCCACCGCCTGACAGAAACCCTAGCCACCTCGGCTAGATCAGAGACCTGCGCGTCTTGGGGTTCTCCAAGCCAGCCAGGAGCGCCGACGAGCTCGTTTGCTTCCTCTTCTTCTCCTCGTACCAGCCCGGGACCACAACCTCGCTGGAACAAGCCGTGCGCCGCCGTGCACCGCCGCATCCCGAGACCACCGTCCACGAGCCCCGCGCCAGATCCCCTCCACCTCCGCACGAACTGCCACGCCAGCGACACCACGGTGAGCTCCTGCACCTCCCAGACAAGGTCTTCCCCTCCCTCCTGCGCTGTAGCCCCGTCGCGCTTCGTCGTGCAGCCTGCGTGCACCGCCGCGCGCCGCGCTCTGGCAGACAGCCGCAGCCGCAGCTGTAGCAGCTACCGACCGCCTCTGTTCCCTGTCGTGTTCCGCTTGCCACGGTCCTCCTCCAGGGACGCCACCTGAACGAAACTTGTAGACCGATGTACCCTCTTCGTTTTTCATTTTTGTGGCAACACGTTTCATCCACCGTAGGCGTCGCCACCGTCGTCGGAAGACGGCCAGATCCGCCGCCGGCAGCACTGTGTCTGTCAGCGCGCACCAGCAGCAGTTGCCATTTTGCACATGACCCCCTCCCCTTTTTCCCGCCTAAACCCGCAGTCCTTGGGACCCTACCCGTCAGTCCCGGTAACAATCTTGCAAGAAAACCCCCGCGCTCTGGAGATTCCCCGCCCGCGTAGCCTCGGACCGCCCACGTGTCACGCCCCTGCTGGGTGACGCGCGCGCGTGGCCCCGCTAAGCGCGACCCCACCTGTCAGCGATTGCGGCTGGGAGAGGCCCGGTGAGAAAAGTCGTCGGGGCATCTTTCCGCGCGCTCAGCGCTGACCCACCCGTCAGTGGCTGAGTCTGAGTTCTCCTGGGTATAAAAAGTATTATCCAGTTTCTGTTTTTAATTAAACTTTTTCAAATTGATTTAAACTCAAATTCAATTCAGATTCAAATAATTAAAAAAAAAATCCAAATAATACATATAATATATGTTTTGGAATCAGAAAAATGTGAGGAATTCAAATATGCCCTTCAAAATATGTTTTGAACACTTTAAATTTTCGAGATGATTAAAATTACAATAAAATGCCCTTTTCCTTAATTAATTAATAACTTTTGTTTTATAATTCCAAATTAGACAAATAATATGTCTAAATCGATCAGCGCGACGAGCCCATTCTATCTATGCAGTCCTTGTTCTGAATTGAAGCATGCATCATGTTGTTATTAAAAATCTGAACTGTTTATGACAATCAAACTTGCTGAAATAAATAATAAAATGCTTTATTTCTTGCACCCACACCTCACCTTTGCCATGCTACTTTAATGCCATGCAAATTGTGCATCATTCATCATGGCATGCTTGCTTGCTTGTCACATTTTAATTCATATGCTTGTGCACTTTATTTATGTTGGCCCTTGTTTGTTTGGTTCTTCTTCGAATAGACGCCCAGCAGGAGCATTACCAGGAATCACAGGAGTACTACCCAGATCCATCTCTCGCTTCCACTGAGCTGCCAGGAAAGCACTACCACATGCTTGCATACATACAGTACCTATTGCCTCTATCTTATTCTTGCATCATTGAGTCGCGATTGCATTAAATTGAATCCCAAGTACTGCATAGCCTTTACTTTTAAACCCCACCGAAGCTTGTTCCTCCATCCCATGAGCCATTACTACAGGAGTTGTTTGATCCATGCGAGTCGTAGAAAAGCATGAGTAGGGTATGTGAGTGTCTGATGAATAATGAGGTACCTAAACAACTTAACCTGAGTAGTAATGGGATAACTAATGAAAGAGGCACCGGTGAGCAATATCTGCTATTTGGTTTTTCATACTCACTTGTGTCCCGTAGGACCCCGAGTAATTGATTCCTGTTCCTTGACTATTCGCACTATCCACATCCGGGAGGCCTTATGGACCCCCCTGAGCCAGAGCTTGATTCATTCTTATTTCTTGGGGCCACAATTAGTCTAGGGCTTTATTACTATCCTGTACTTATGCCATGTTACTGTTTTATTTAAGATTGTGCGAGGAGCACCTGTACTGTTTAAGAATTGCGGAGTGTTTTCGCGGTATCGACAAGCCCAGTCACATTTTCGGGTTCTCAGTCGTTTTACAGCCATTGGCGCAAACCTTGGGTCCGTCTCGGAGCCGGCCAGCTTCGTCGCGGGTAGCTTAATGGGGTGGCCCCCTGAAATATTTTTGAATCCTGTGATTGCTTTGTCGTGAATGCCTCGTTGGGTTTTGATTTGGTTTTTCCGAGGTTGATCGAGTGTGTGTTGCTATTCGTGCACCCCTGCAAGGTAAATCTTTCTGAAAGCCGTGTCCGCGGTTATGGACAACTTGGAGCACAGTTTCTCGATCATAGACAAGTATAACTAAAGTACCGCTTTTAATTTGACTAAGTACTTGACTAGTAAATAGTGCAATACTCATGGAATCGTTAATAAAACTGCCAACGGATGATGGGGGTTGTTCGTCCGCTTCCTCGTTGGTAAGCGGGGAGGAGGATGGATCTGTTAATTATACTGTTATAACTGTTGTTCTTAATTCACAGACTTCCGTCTATCATTGGTTAAGCAGAAGGTTAGCGAGTATCTGTAGAATTGTTAGGTGTTATCTTTTGCTGCAATTGCGTCACCCCAGGTTGTGTCCCCTTTAGCGGCATAAAGACTTGCTGAGTACCCCTAGGGTCTCACACGATAAATTGTTTGATTCAGATGAACAGGTGCACCCGCAAGATGGATACTGGGCGGAAGAGACAGATGATGTTGGCAACGATCATTCGGTGTAGAGATTCCGGGAACGGGGATCCGTGAGATCTGTGGGCGGGATGTGTTTATTTATGGGGCATCTTATGCCAATTTGCTTCTTATCCGTACTCGGGTCTTGTTTTCCGCTTCCGCCTGATACTCTGATGTGTGATGTATGAGGAGCTATCCTAAATTATTATATCTATCTAGGACATTTGGTTCTTGCCGTATGGCGTTGCAATATTTCTATTTCTTTTAGATGGAATGGCTCTGAGGACTGTTGTATGTGGCTTGCATACATACTCATTTGTGTATGTAGTTGATCCCTTCGCCTGCCGATTACGCCGCTCGTTCTTGTTCCGTTGTCTCAAAGTGGTTAGGACAGCCGAAAGGTCTACCGTGAGTGGCCCTGGGCCCCATCGTACTATTTTAACCACTTTCGTTCATCCAGGCATTAACTAAGAGCGTAATTCACCGAGGTAGTTACAAAGTTTCTTCACATAAACATCGCATCCCCAAACCTTAAGAAATGACAGCTTATGTTTGTTTCCAAACCATAACTCATACGGTGTCATTTCAACGGATTTAGATGGTGCCCGATTTAAAGTGAATGCAGCTGTTTCCAGTGCATAACCCCAAAATGACAGAGGTAAGTCAGTCAGAGACATCATAGATCGAACCATATCCAATAAGGTACGATTACGACGTTCCGACACACCATTACGTTGTGGTGTTCTGGCAGGCGTGAGTTGTGAAACTATTCCACACTCTTTCATTTGTGTGCTAAACTCGTAACTTAGATAGTCTCCTCCACGGTCAGACCGTAGAAATTTGATCTTTCTATTACGATGATTTTCAACTTCATTCTGAAATTCCTTGAACTTTTCAAAAGTTTCAGACTTGTGTTTCATCAAATAGATATACCCGTATCTACTCAAATCATCCATGAAAGTAACAAAATAACGATATCCACCTCGCGTCGACACACTCATTGGTCCACACACATCAGTATGTATGATTTCCAATAGATCTGTCGCTCGTTCCATTGAAGCGGAAAACAGCGTTCTAGTCATCTTGCCCATAAGGCATGGCTCACATGTATCAAATGATTCAAAATCAAGTGATTCCAAAAGTCCATAAGAATGGAGTTTCTTCATGCGTTTAACGCCAATATGACCTAGACGGTAGTGCCACATATATGTAGATATATCATCATCAAGTTTAATCCTTTTAGCATTAACATTATGAATGTGCGTAATATTACTATCGAGATCCAACAGAAATAAACCATTCAACATAGGTGCATGACCATAAAAGATATCATTCTTATAAATCGAACAACCATTGTTTTCAGATTTAAAGGAATGACCACTTTGCATCAAACACGATCCAGATACAATGTTCATGCTCAGTGCAGGCACCAAATAACAATTATTTAGGTTTATAACTAATCCCGATGGCAAATGGAGAGGTAGCGTCCCGACGGCGATCACATCAACTCTTGATCCATTGCCGACCCGCATCCTGACCTCATCCCTTGCTATTTGTCGCTTGTTTCGTGGCCCCTAAACCGAGTTACATATATTAGTAACCGATCCGGTATCAAATACCCAGGTGCTACTGCGAGTACTAGTCAAGTACACATCAATAACATGTATATCATATATACCTTTGTTTGCCTTGCTGGACTTCTTGTCCGCCAAATACTTAGGGCAGTTGCGGTTCCAATGGCCAGTCCCCTTGCAATAGTAGCACTCGGTATCTGACTTAGGGCCAGCCCGGGGTTTCTTTTCAGGCGTGGCAACAGACTTGCCACCCTTATTTCCCTTGTGCTTGCCTTTCTTGTCCTTCTTGAAACCGGTGGTCCTATTGATCATCAACACTTGATGTTCTTTCCTAATCTCCACTTCTGCAGTCTTAAGCATTGACAGAAGCTCGGGAAGAGACTTCTTGATGCCCTGCATATTATAGTTCATCACGAAGCTCTTGTATCTAGGTGGCAGATATTGGAGTACACGATGTATGCCTAAGTCAATGGGAATCGTTATTCCCAAGGACACAAGCTTATCGGCGTACCCAGACATTTTGAGTACGTGCTCACTAACGGAGCTGTTTTCCTCCATCATGCAGCTAAAGAACTTTTCTATAGCATTATAACTCTCTACGGCAGCATGGGTATCGAAAATCATTTTCAATTCTCCCATGGTATCAAAGGCATTGCCATTTTCGAAACGCTTTCGAAGTTCTGGCTCTAGCCCATACAGTATGCCACAATGAACTAAGTTGTGGTCCTCCTGACGAGTCACATAGACATTCTTTTCCTCGTCAGGGGCATCAGGAGCTGGTGGGGGGCCTAGTGGCGCATCTAGCACATATTGCTTTTGTACAGCAGTGAGGAGAATCCTCAAATTCATAGCCCAGTTGGTGAAGTTGCTACCATTCGCAGCAAGTTTCTCTTTCTCCATGAACACATTGAAATTAAAAGCAGGTGGTGCCATCTACAACAGAATTTGTAAAGTTTATTTATACTAAGTTTATGATAGATTGAGTTCAACTAATCCAAATTACTAATGAACTCCCACTCAAAAACGACATCCCTCGTGTCCTTTTGGTGATTTTATGAACCAAATCCACTACACCAAGTCCGATCATCACGTGAGTTGATATAGCTTCAAATGCGAGCATCTATATGGGCATCATATCAACCATATGACTCATGCTTAACCTTTCGGTCCGTGTTCTGAGGCCATGTCTGTACATGCTAGGCTCGCCAAGTAAGAACCTTAGTATTCGCGTGTGTAAAACTGTCTTACACCCGTTCTTATGAAAGCGTAGATTCGAGTACACCCGATCATCACGTGATGTCTCGAAACACGATCCATAGAACGATGCATAGTCAAGGAAGAACACATTTTTATCTTGATATCTAAATGAGGGATCATCTTATAATGCTACCAAACATGCCAAACTAGCAGTATAAGCTGCTAACATCTAATGTGTAAAGTGAGATGATATGGTCCATGCATTTGATCTCTATCACTTGCATCGTGGTATGATCTCTATCATTCCTTTGTGTGTAAGGCCAAGGTCTATGGAACTTACACGTTGACTGTGTTGTAAGAGTATCTATCATACATCTACTTACAACAATACCATATCAATACACTAGCCCAGCAACGATCTAAACTAGACGCCTCTAATTTATCAATTGCAAGTTTTACGTGGCTTAGGGCTTTCGGAGATAGAACCATTCTCACCTACGAACATGAACCACAATGAGGATAACTAAGTTATTAGCAACTCGTTGTAAATCAGATATTGACTATAGTAGGAGAGACAGACACCCGCCAGCCACTTATGCAAAACAAGTTGCATGTCAGTCGTGGAACCGGTCTCATGTACGATGACATGTAAGGTTGGTCCGGGCCGCTTCATCCCACTATGCCACCAATATCCAAAATACATAGAAGATGCAATAAAATGATCATCATCGCCCACATATCAACATATGTGTACTACCCGTGCTAAGCACCTACGCATAGATCAGGCTCTGATACCACTGTTGGGTCCGCATCATAGAAAACAAAAAATTTCCTACGGTGTGAACTACACGCCAAGATCTATCTACTAGGTACAAAGCAACGGGTGGACATACATCCAACGAGAACTTACCCTCGTAGACAACGAGCTTTGTTAACGAGTAGGAACTCGTGGTTGATGTAGTCGTACACTTGCCGATCTCAAGATCGTGAGGAAGTCCGAGCGCCGCAACTCAGCAGCGCATCCGCACTCGCACACACGTTCAAGCCACCGGACAACCTCCACCTCCTCGCTCCAGCGATCCAGCGGAAGCAGCAACTCCTTCCAGACGAAATGCCACCGGGAACATGTATCTCGCTAATCCGAGACCATGGGGAATAATTCTAGAGGGGGAGAGAGATCCTTCACAAGGAGGTGTGAGGATGAAGGAGCGAATGGGTGGCCTTTTATAGGAGGAGGGGGGTGCCCCCTCTGTCCATGGCCGGCGCATGGGGGGGTGACTCCTCACCTCCCCCATTCATGTGGTGGTAACCCCTCCACATTAAAATGCCTCTTCACATTCCCTTTTAAAGTCTCCACTTTAAATGCATTAAATTTCTCCAAATTTAATGTTCTCTCATTTAATAAAACTCTTTTTATTAAATTTATTCAGAATTTTGTTAATTACTTTAATTAACAAACATTCACATATAGCCCCTTGCAATATTTCAATATCACATGCAGAACCACTTTCTGCAATTTCACCCGAAACAATTTCCGATTTCTATTGAAACAATTCCTGCGCGTTGCAATTCTTTCGTCTGAAACATATGTGCTCCAAAATGGTGTCCGGTAACTCTTAAGTGTGCCACCCTACGGTTTGCGAATAATGCAGACATGATCGAGACCCTTCTCCAATCAATAATCAGCAGCGGGACCTGGAGATCCGTACTGACTCTTACACATTCAATGATGACTTCTGTGATCGTGAGAACCTTTAACGCTTCTAACTAAATCCCTTTGTATCTCGATATATTACATGTCCGAGATTCGATCATCGGTATCTCCATACCTAGTTTGACCTCGTTACCGACATGCACTCTTTTCTCGTTCTTGTGATATAACATTCTAGTGATCACATCACTTGCTTGCAAGCTATCCTAATGTGATATCACCGAGAGGGCCTAGAGTATATCTATCCGTCATCTAGATTGACAAATTCCACTCTTGATCCATGAGCCTCAACATAACACCTTCGTAGTACTGAACCCATCTTTATAGTCACCCTGTTACGGTGTGACGTTTGATGTTATCAAGATACTCTTCCGGTGTTAGCAATTAACATAATCTCATGGTCTAAGGATAAAGATTACTTCGTATGATGTTATAGCAATATAAACATAATGACTTGATCGTAATGCTATACTTCGGATGAATGTTCATCACATCATTCCACCAATGGTGTGACGTTGTTATTAACAACATCCAATGTCCATGATCAGGAAACCTTGATCATCTTGTTAATCAACAAGCTTGTCTATAAGAGAGGCATAACTAGGAACCCTTTTTGTTTATTAAACACACATGTATTGATGTTTCCGATCAATACAATTCTAGCATGTAAAATAAACATCTATCATATATGTAAGGAATATATAATAAAAACTTTATTATTGCCTCTCAGGGCATATTTCCTTCACTACTTGACTTCAATCGGTATTTACGGGAGTTTCCAACATATTCCCTTATAACATAACCCTTTATGTTTTAAGATATGTCATCCTTTATGGATTTGGAAAACATGTCTGCAGTTCTCTACTAGACACTGCGGATAAACTTAGCTCAACATTCCGTGATTCGAATTTAATCACTTTTAAACATTACTTATTGGATCACATATTATATTAAGTTATCATCATGGTTTTCTGAGATAGAACCTATGTCTCAACATAGTGGATGATGATCAGCCTTTTCTTTCTTTCAAACATTGATGTTAAACTTAATGCTATTCCTAACTTAAGTTATTAAGGACTAGTTCCTTAATTAACTTCTATTCTGAAACCCTTTTCAGAATCCCTTAAGGAATACTACATAATATCATAATACACTTGTTATCAACTTCTACACCTTATAAATCATTATTTATAAGTATTTGCGCTTTTATTCTTAACACACTTAAGAATCACTGTATAAGCTCCCACTCAAAAATATGTCATTCACATATTGTTTTAGGAAGACTTTCATAGCTCCCACTCAATTTCATGCAAATTGCACATCAACTCACTATTTTGAATAACTTCAAAATCCTTTGATCAAATATCAAAGTAAGATATTTACTACGAGACACTAGTACTTTTACTAGTCTTAAATCCAGTAGACATTAAGCACACATGAATCAAATTCATTTGAATTCATCTAATACTTGACAAATTGTGCTTTTGTCATTCACCCCCTTTTCCACAATGGCTTCACAGTCATTTGGGAAAATTCCAAGTAAACCTTTTTACTTTTGAGATTCAGCAACGAATTGCTTTCTAATCTCAAGTGAATTTTAGGATTTCTCATAATTCTAGTTTACCATTATTTCCTTAGTAGTTCGTAGGTATGTCATATTCCAAGAATCATGACAAATGATTCACAAATGTCTCCATACAAGATATGGGTTACATTTTGAATCCTACTTCATGTAGTGAAAACACTAGTGGGGAAAACACAATGATCATTATCATTGATTCTTTCCTTTGTGAAGAGAATCATTCAGGAACGTTGTCTGTTGCGCTTCTCAACACTATGATGCAGGGTTTTGAATCCTCATTGTGTTTTTCACTATCTTCCAATTGCTCCATAATCGAGAAATATCACTAAAAGTGAGCTTTCTCAAGAATGTACCAAAATCCAAGCAATACAAGTTTTGCTTCTCTTTTGGTTTCAGCTATGGATTTCGTATTCCATGTTTCCAATTAATACTCTACAAGGACTTATTCGCTATTGTTTTGGTTATATCGAATAACCCCAAAACTTTCACGACGATCCATACTAGATATGGAGCCGATCTCATGAATCCAGATAGTTCACTATATATATTCTAATTGAGTGCTAACTATTTCTTAACTAATGGTCTCTACATCTACACTACAACGATTTATTTGGTGCCATCTATTTACCCATTTTCATATCTAATATCACATTGTGATGCTTTGCATTTTGACGTTTCAAAACGCTTTGCATTTCACAATTACTTCTATGCCATTCTTATAAAGTCGAATTTCATTACTATTGATCAAATTATAGTAATTAGATTCTCTTTTATATTTATACCCTTTGTTGATGAAACACTTTGATCAAACCAAATAGTTTCATATTCATGTTTCCTTTGGTAAACTTCTTTACACTTTTTAAACAATCGTATAATGATAATTACCATTTTTGTTAAAACACAACACATCGAATATGTATTTACTTTTAACAATTCATTAAACACTTTGTATTCAAGTAATACATGGTGTTCAAGTTATTTTGCCGAACTTATGCATGATTTATATGTGATAAGAAATCGACTGATTTTCACATATTATAATTATAACTTTGAATTTAAACAATGGTTTCATTCAGTAATGAAATATCATTAAGTTGGGTATTTTAAGGCATTTCAATATTTTACAAATATTTATGAATTATCAATTAGTTTAAAACAACAAGGATAATTCACATAAAATAAAACAAGATATGAACACAAATATAAATCATTCATAAAAGTAGAACAATTGTTTATTACAAACTCATATGAATAACCGTCTCACAAAGTGTGAGACACACTAAACAGGTTCACAATCTTTTGATTACAATAACTATCCAAAGCATAAACTAAATGATAAATATCGAGAGAGAGTATCGTCGGCCATCATCATCATGCTCGCCATCAACACGCAACGTCACCTCTTCTGCAGCAAGCACCTCTCATGTAGAAGGACCTATTTTGAGCAAAACAGAACAAGTATCAGATATACTTAACACCACAAATGTGTTTGCAAGATTATAACATTTATAAAATTGTATATCAAATATATACCTTTGTCATCGATGACCTCTCCGGTGATTGGTTCAACCTTTACTTTCCTGAAACGTAATATGAACTCTTGGAAATCCAATGTTTCCGTATCACCACTCATGATGCTACTCTTGACATGTCCTTCATAGCTGGGAGGCAACGATCAAAGCAGTACGCCTGTCGCAAACGGATCATCCATCCAGTAATCCACGAAGTGAACCAGTCCCATGTGTGCATCAAGCATGCGCTCTAAGTGACCCTTTAGACATGTATGCTCCTCCATCTGTATGGAAAGGAAATCTCCAAGCAACTTGTGCTTCCACATGCGCACATGGCCTATGAACTCTGCTCTCAACTGATCCAGCATTGAATATGGATCAAGATCACCCATGAGCAGATGGAGTTCATCCACCATCCTGTAACGCATTATTATCTGAATGTAGGTGGACATCTCTTGACAATAGTAGCGGTCTGCCAGCTCTTGTGGGGTCTCATAGTGGTCTGGCTCTGTCAAATCCATCGTACGACGTATGTAGTATACCACATGATTCTTAGTAAGGAGATCATTCAGGCGCACAAGCCAACTAGGGAAGTTGGATCCATCTAATCTGAGCTTCTCTCCTTCTAACCAATCAATCGTCAACAGGAAATGTGGCATCGGGGAGAACTTTTCTACATTCATAATTGCAAAAAGGAATTTAGACTAAGTTTATAATTAAATGAGTTAATAATAACTCCACTCAAAAACACCTATCCCCATAAGGGTTCCTAGTGATAACACAACCCCTGTCAGCCACATCTCCCCCGATTAACACGACCATCAATGTGGGTTCAAAGGTGGACGCTAAACGTCGGTCACATCATTTATGCGACTCATGCTCAATCTTTCGACCATCCGTGATCCGAGGCCACGCTTTTATGGCGTGCTAGGCTCGCCAACTCAACCTTAGTGTATTTGCTGTGCAACATGGCTACACACATTGTATGCGAACGTAGATATGTCTGACACCCATGCCTGTACCATGGATCGCCTCATACCGAAGAATTTTCTTGGTGGTGCACACTAAGGGGGAATACAATCGTTGGTAATTTTAATAGGGATCATCTTATTCGGCTACCGTCGAGTATCTAATACTAGCACACAATAAGATATATAAACAATAACATTGAATGTAAATGCGATGTGATATGGTCCTTCACGTCGTGATCTCCATCCGTCGTCAATGGATTCCGCCGCCGTAGACACCAGGGTACCGGTGTCATTTCGGCGTGGTAGTCCATCACCTCCGTGACTATCTACTACTGCGTAACATATGGTAATCACTTTACCTTTGCCACAACCATATCACAAAGCTACGCCCCCCTGCAAAACAAAGTTAGACGTCTCTATTTTATCTTTGCATGTTTTACGTGGCTGAATGGGCTTTCGCACAAGAACCTTTCTTACCTACGAATTTTCAGCACAACGCTGATCAAGTAGTTGTCTCTACTACACCCCTTTCGGGGCCCTCCGTTGCAAATGGCATACCAAATAATGCGAGAGAGACAGACACCCCCTAAGCCACTTTATACGGTACAGGCCGTATGTTAAGCGTGGACTAGTCTCGCGAATGAACACGTAAAGTTGGTTGGGGGCCGCTTCATCAAGCATTACTGCGGTATACACAAGTACACGTGGGAGGGTAACAACTAAAAGATCAACGCCCACACGCTACATCTCGTGTGTTCTAGCCGTACTAGCATTACTACGCATAGATCTAGCTCTAATACCACTGTAGGGATTCCGCATATGAAAACAATAAAATTTACCCTATGCCCCTGAACCCCTGATGCTGCCAGGACCTATCTATTAGTAATACAGTAACGAGAGGGGATTTTTGCGAACTTACCCTTGAAGACCGAAAAGCGTTGTCAACGCTGAGGAGAGCGTGGTTGATGTAGATGAGCCGAAGCCGACCTTAAGGTCTTGATGAAGTCCTCGCGCTCCCTTGGCTCCAACGACTTGAGTGCCTCAAGTGCGACACCTCGCGGGGAGTTACACACGTCCGATGCCTGACGATGACTCCCGCTTCCCTGATCCAGCAGTAGTTGCGGAAGTAGAGCTCTTGGATCCAAATCCCGTAGCACGACGGCGCTTCACGGTGAAGATATCTCTCGTTCGCGCAGTCTGAACTTGGGACCACGGTCACGAGAGAGAGAGAGAGAGAGAGAGAGAGAGAGAGAGAGAGAGAGAGAGAGAGAGAGAGAGAGAGGGAGAGAGAGAATATCAATTGGAGGTCCTCCCAAAAGTGAGAAGACCTTTATTGATTATTAGGTGTATTTATCTGGCCAAATACCCCCACTATATATAGGGGGAGGGGAGGTACTACCTCCCTCAAAGTCCCGGGGTGGGACTAAAGGAGAGGAGAGATGGGAGGAGGCACCACCGGCCACCCCCTCATGGGCCCCACGTGGGGGGGGGGGCTGGCCCAATAGGGCCGCCGGCCACCCCCTTGGCCCCTTCCTCCTCTTGCCCTAATGGGCCCTCTCCCCTCATTAAGCCTTTTGACCTTTTAAATTGATTTTCTCTTTATTAAATAATTATAAATAAATGATTAAATCAATATTTAACATTCATTCACATATTATTCAACCTCCGTGGTTATGGAACACTTCCACCTCCACTCTGGACATCCTCCGGACTTACCGAAACCCTTCCAGTTTTCTTCCTACTATTCTTCGGTGATTCTACTAATCCTATAAACACTCTCTAAGCATCATCAAGCCCTTAAGCGTGATACCCTACGGTTCGGGAACACTCTAGACATGGTCGGGACACTCCCGCACCAATGATCGACAGAGGGACCTGGATGGCCATGTGACCCCTGTGCGTTCCACGAAGATCTTTCGTCGCTTGAACCGGGACGGTCGTGTCTTATTCTCTTTGTCTCTCGATACTTGCATTGCCCGAGATCTGATCAATGACATCACCATGTCGTGTTCAATCTCGTTACCGAACAATGCTACTTGACTTGTTTCGACAAGTGATATCCCTGTGATCAAATCACACGCTGTGCAGCTATTGGATATAACCTCTCTGAGTGGGCCCTTGAGTATCTTCCTGTCACATGGACGGACAATCCCGCTCTTGACATATATTGCCTCTACGGTTTCCTCCAAGTACCTGAACACACCTTTATATGCACTGTATTACCAAGTGCCGCTTGATGCTATCTAAGCACTCTTGGGAGACATTGATTGATATAGCCTCACGGTCTAAGGAATAGTCTACGAGGATCCATTTCTAATCGTTGTAACTTGAACTTCATGACATGATCGGGTCACGATGTATAGGCTGCGTATTGGTTCATCCTCTCATTCTCCGAATGAGTTGACTCCATTTCCAACTGGCATAAATGCCACATGATCAGGAAACATGATTATTTGTTGACCAATGAACCAGTGACTAGAGTTTCACTGGGAACCCTTGGTTGTTTGTATATCACACGTGTATTGATGTTTCCACTCAATACAGTTATAGCATGATATAAAACTTAATCATAAACTATATGAAATATGATAATAGTCCTTACTACTATTTGTCTCTAGGGCATATTTCCAACAGTGCGGCCATAGTTTTGCCAGAACTAGGCGCACGTCGGGGACAAACGCACACTCTAGTTTTGCCAGTACCGAGTATGCAAAAAAGAACTCATCGGTGACGCAGTCGAGGCAGTCGTAGAGGGGTCGATGCCGAAGAAGACGTTATCGAAGCCGATGAAGACGAGGCACCAATCCGAGTTTGCTAGACGCGGGAACGCGTCGGGGACGAAGGCACTCCCGATGTTGCCAGTACCAGGCGTGTGGGGGTAGGAACCATCATGAACTTGTCGCCATGTCAGAAAGACTAGTAGAGGAAGCCTCCAGAGCGGTTGCGACGCGCAGAGCGGCTAAGGGAGAGATATCGGCGCTGTCCGCGGTTGTCGGAGTAGAGTAGAAGGTGGTGTAGTCGGGGATGAGGCGATGACGCTAGCGGCGAAGTTGTAGTGGACGAAGACGTAGAAGGCGGCGAAACCAGCGGCGACCTAGGTTAGTCATGCTAGATGCCTAGAGTGGCGATGGGGTAGTCAGCGGGACCTGTGACGACGAGAGGGTGCCCTGCAGGTTACCTTGTGAAGCGCGGCGGCGATGCTCGAAGTAGGCGAGGAAGACCCGGCGACGTGACGAAGACCATGTGCAAACAGCAGCGATCCGCGCCGTACGAGATGGCGCGGTGAAAGTCAAGGCCGTCGATGCACGAGGACGACGAAGTAGACTGCATGCAGCCACGCTACGACCCGAGGGGGCGGCATAGCTGCAGGACGCAAGTTGATGCAGCGGCTGGGAGACCACTAGTGACGTACACACCAAGGAAGACGCGTTGGAAGCCGGTAGCGTAGACCAAAGGCGGCAACGCTACGGCCTGACGGGGCGACACAACGGCAACCCGTAGCTCGATCGGTGGTAGGCGCGTGCTCGGGGACGTGCTTGGCGTAGACAGGCATGGGATCGGTTGATCAGACCGACGGTGCACCGTATGCGCCATGGCATGGACGACGCGTAGATCAGAATCGATGGCGACGTTGTCGGTGAAGTCTCGGACGATGACGACGAAGAGGATCCGACTGGGGGAGGGGGCGGTAGCCTTCCGAGGAAGGTGTAGCAGCCGTCCGTGGTGCGCGGCAGCCTGCCGAGGCAGGCGCAGCAGCGGAGGGGGCAGGCGCACGGACGCGATGTAGATCATCGATACCGATGGTGGAAGTAGAGACGCGGCGATGACGATGGCGGTGGGCGACTCAATCCGATCTAAGATCGGTAAACCAAAAAGAAAGCCGATCAAGAGATCGGAGAAAAAGACTTACAGGACAGCCGATCACGGATCGGCGGACGAACCCTGCATACGGGTTGCGCAGCCCCCGGCGGAGATCATGAAGATCGACCTCCCCGGGGGCAGCGCGGCGGAAGCTAGGGTTTGAGATCGATTTAGGCTGATACCATAAAAGAGTATGAGTTTGGCGGAATATGATAAATATATTATTGAGCCTCATGAGCGAGTATATATAGGCATACATGGATTAACTTGGAGTACAGGACAAGTTTGCTAGAATCCTAACTATCATAAACTATTACAATAACCGTGTACATATCATACTCTAACAGTTTACGGTCTATCGGTACCAAACAGGATTTAACGGAATCAGTTAACACCGCTATTAGGTTACGTTACAAAACGGCAAAACAAACACGTCCATGTGTAGTGTCATTATTTCGCTTCCGTGTATATGTTACGTATTTTTTTCCACGGTTGTTTTACAGGCAGATCTTGTTGAGTGATCGTCCTTTTTGTTTTCATCATTCATTGTGTATGTTCTGTGCAAAATGCATGAAAAAATTGTACTGTACGTATAGTTCGTTCGGATCCTTGTTTGCATGTTTCCGGCGGAGATGGGAATACTTTGTTGGGTAGACAGAAAGGATTACGTGCTGACTTGATCGGCTCAGTCGTCAAGCGCGATGGCTAGGTCAGTTCTCTGCCTTCAGTTACGTATACGGTCGTTCCAAAGAGAGGCTGGATGACTGATCAGGCTGGCACGTGATGATATAGAGTTAGTTGCGTAGGTACGTCTTGGCCGGAACGCGATGGACAAGTCCACCACCCACTCACCCACCCCTGGACACGTAATGCGCTTAGGCATGAGCTAACGAAACCACCTCGTGCGGCGCGCGGCAGACAAGTCGTCGGACTCCCTGTCTCGCGGGGTCTTCTTCCACGAAACAGGAGAAACAAATCATATCTCAACGACCCATGTAGACACAGTAGACTAATGATAAACGAGACAACATTCAGCAAGAACATATATACATGCACGACAGAGGGATTAATTACCCCCTGAACAAGTCGTATTTTGCGAAACAGTCTTATGTTGTATACATGCATACGTACATGCTACCCATATAGACGTGGTATCTACTGTACCACGTACTAATAGTAGACAGTAGTTCAACAAACATTAATTTGTACTACTAGAATATACACTGGCAATCACCAGAACGATTAGTGTAATCGATAATCAAGAGCACCAAATGAACATATGACAGCCTGAACGTTGCTAATTAGTTAAGCTGCTAGTAGTTCGCTAGCTAGGCTGCTTCGGCTTCCTTCTTCACACGGAGAGACTTGCCGCCGCCGCCGGCGACGCCGGGCCCTCCCAGCTGGTACGGACCAAGGCGGGTCAACCTGCACGTTTAAGTAACCACACACACACATGAGTTGGCTATTAGCTGCTGATTACTCGTAATAATTAACGACGGAGACCCGTACCAAGCTATACCTACTACTAGCATGATCGAGTAGTTAGGTGGCCAATTAACTAGGTCAACACGTACTACTAGTCCAAAAGATTTGGAAAACTAGCTAATGTGGAACCGAGAACGCGCAGATAAAGGCAGAGATGAGACGTGGTGCATGCGTCAAACAAAATCTCCCTTTGCTCGATTTGGGTGAGCAGATCAATCGTGATATTTGATTCGGTAGGCGTCGGTCCATGAATCCAACTGGTCCTCGTCGGCCCTCGGGGCATCGCTGTCGATCATACTCCTTATGTGTGTGTGTGAATGATGTGATTGCTTACCACTGTCCATGGCAACAAAAACGTGCTCCGGTCGATGGAGAGCCAGGGACCCACACGGTTTCAACTTTTTTTCTTTTCTTTCCATGCACTCGGAATGTTCAACGCACACAAGTAAAGATGACTTTGTGAGGAAACACAAGACCAAGCTAGTTCTACTTACGGGTTGTATAATAGTAATGCTATTACTAGACCATACATAGTTTTAATATATGTACTCTCTCCATTCCAAATTATAAGATGTTTTAGTCTTACACATGTATCTAGGAGCTTTCTAGTGTGAACGTACACACTAAAAGTCGTCTATATATATACATGTGTTTTAGAAAGAAAAAAAAACTAAAACATTTTATATTTGAAACGAAATGAGCATGATTCTATTTAGTCTTTACCTCTCTTTACGCTTCTCGAGGAACTGGTGCAACGATTTTGTTCTCGCCAGTGGTATGTCTGCAAGGAAAAGTAACACAAATCAGGATTCTAAGCAAATAAAAAAAAACTTTATATCAAGGGATCAAGTGAGCTGTTCTTGATTCATGTTGATTTGTTCGTGTTGAGTTATTACAAACCTTTGCTAGAACCTGCAACGAGTATGGTATTGCCAAGGTCGCCCTTTTTGGTCGACGTTACGTCCCTTGCCATCCGCATTATAGCTTCTGCCTGTCAAAACATTTGGTAAAAAGTCAAGGAAAATATCAGTATCCGTATTAGACAAGTTTATATGTGCATATTTTGTAAATATGCATTATTTTTCTAGAATAAAAAAGTATGGGAGTTCTTTAATTTGATAGGGTACTACTTCTAGACATGCTGATGCCTAATTAATACTTGGATTTAGAAATTTAACATTTTAAATGCTTTTATGCACATCAAGCAGTGTCATAGTTTTAAAAATTCTCAGCTACGGAGTACATGCTAACATACCGGATGTACGCTTATATATAATCAGTTGATCGCCCTTTTCTAAGTCGCATTAGTTTTGAAAATTTTAGTTGTCTTTGTAAGCTTTCCGACAAACATCGCATCCGGGCCTTACTCATACGGTCATACTCCAATTTCGAGTGACTAAGATTTCAGAGTGTTGGGCATCGATGTGCTAAATTATTGTACATATAGAGCGTAAATTCTTAACGGATGTACAATATAGAAAGACAAATTTATAAATTAAGCTCATGACGCCCGCATGAAACGCACGCCAATGTGATCGAGTTGGAATAATGAAACAGAACCTAAAGTATCTAATCATAACATCTGAACTGGTAACCATTTCAGTTAGTATCATCCATGCAAGTAGACGGCTACTATATGCTAAACGTTGTCTGCTAAGTATGAGCTGTACTATGCCACAGACGAACGTACTTAATTTAGTGAAGGTCGAACCTGAACCACTGTAATCAGCTACAAGAGATAAGGTAGAGAAATTTGATAGATTAATGGTGCGGTGCGGAGAGATCGCGAATTACCTTGTGGTGGGAGACGTCGAAGATGGCGACGGAACCGTTGTAGAAGACCGTCATGGGACTGGGAGCAGCAGCAGCGGACAGCTGATCTTCCGTTGTGGCCGGTGGGCGGGCGACGACGACGCGGCGCAGCAGCTGAGGGTCTATCCTGGCAATCGCACTCGTCTCCATGCCGCGGATGGAGGAGGCGGCGCTGCTCTTGCCGTGGTGCTCGGCGTTGGCGCGGAGGCCGAGGAAGTCGAGCTCCACGGGCGGCGCTCTGGACGACATGGTTGGTTTGGTGTGGAGTAGACGAGTACAGAGGGAGGTTCAAAGAGGTTCCGTTCGATCGGGAGTGGGAGGGCTAAGGCGAGCACGGGGTATATAAAAGGAACGAGTGACTCATCACTCATGTCATGTCGTCGCTCTCCTTCCGTCCCATGGTTCCCATTGCTCGGCAGCGCGGGTCGGAACGCACGGAAAGGGCAAAAATCGATAGCGATCGACGGGGAAAGCGACCGACCCACACGTCCGTCTCCGTCGGCCTCCCCCCTTTGATTAATTCAATTCAATTATTATACACTTATTAATAAACGGGGCCGATCGTCCAGTGGTGCGCCGCCGCGTGCGGTGCGTGCCGACGGATCCGAACCACTCCGGCTAGGGTGACGTTTTAAACGACGAGTGGAGTGGGAATGGGCGCACCGTTCGCGCACGTGTCTTTCCGTCGCGCGCGTACGATGGGGACGCACACGCACGGGATGGAATTGAGCCACGAGCGGGAACTCGATGGGTTGCTTCCTGGGCGAGCAACCGCCCACGCCGGTGCCCGGTTTGAGCCGACAGCGTGCGCTCGTCGACCTCGACGCCCCTGTCCTTTTCTCCCCTCTCACGAGTACTACTAGTATGGTGCGACCGGTTCGCGTGCACTGCTAGTCTGTTGCCGTCGCGTTTAATTCTCTGGGGAGTCTGGTATTTGGGTTGCTTCGTTTGACACGCCGTTTCGATTTGCGCACGCGATCGACATGCTGCTCTTCATCCAATTATTTATTTATTTATTTTTGAGATCGTATCTCCGTGATTCAGTAGCTCTAACTTTTTATTTTTGAGAGGTCTGTAGCTCTAACTTGATACCGGTGACGTATCCACGCACGCCGGCGTGCAAGCATTGAATGGGTGCATATATGCTGTATAAGTAAAGGTGAACCGTGAATATGTGTTCTTCATCCATTACAACTTCAATATCCGTGGAACCGGTTTACATGGGAATTAGCTCGAAGATTACAAATGCGGCGGAGCCGGTTTCCTTTATTAAACCGGTTCTAGGATCAAATAGTACTAACTTTAGTATTGGTCAAGGATCATCAACCATATTTTCACAACACAAAAAAAAGTGACAAACGGATCGTGATGCCGAGATTTGATGGTGAACTTTATCAAGGGGGTTTGCCCGCACCGGAGGGTGCCAATGTCATTATGATGGTAGTCGATCGCTTCACAAACTTTGCATGCTTCGTCCCCGTACCTCATCTATTTATTACAACATAGATGGTGATGCGGCAGTTCCTCCAAGATACCATCACATACAATTGATTACACATTTGATCCCTTGCTTAACCAAAATTTTAAAACAAAAAGAAGTTAGATAACATTTTGAAGCTCCATGAACCCCGTTCCGTCGCCACTATTCTAAAATCAGGATAAATCCTTGCGATTGCATTCTGAAGGGAACTGTTCAAAGCCCTCGGCACCAGGGAGTTGTTTTGAGATGTTCAGTCATGATTGCCCAAAGCAATAATGTCGCAATTGGCCGCCGCTGGCAAAGTTCTGGTACATCCACTCTTATCTGGACTGCTCTCCATTAGGCTAGTCATAGCGCAAAATAATTTAAATTAATAGCATATATTAATAGTCAATTACTACCTTCATATAGTGGAAACAACTTACGTGTGGTAACATGTAATGTCATATTAATTAGTTTGTAGACTCACTTTGCCTTGATACTAGTACAAACTTGTTACTTAGAGACTGTGCCTAGAGCCGGTTTACTCCAAAAATACAAATCACCAGTTGTGTTCACCAACTTCAGGCGGTCGTAATTTTTTGACCACCTCTAACTGTAATCTTAGACAATTGTTAATTTGCACCGTCTCTAGTACGAGTCCCCTTCAGCCGGTCTATAAAGTAAACCACCTCTACATTGAAGCTGAGAGGACGGAAATTATTGGCCGTCTCTCTAGATCACTCAACCACAGCCGGTTAGAAATATTAATCGCCTCTAGGTGGCGGACCATTATGTCGCTCATCTCGAAAAATGGCGTCGTGCACGTTACCGAGGTAGCATGCGTGTTTTTTAAGGAAAACATGTGCGTGTTGTTAATGCAGTTAGAAAGTGGAGATCATGCTAGCCCCCCATCCACACGAGTCCACACCCACTTGTTCACTCGAGGACTATTAACGGTCCCGCGTATATAAACTCGCTCGGCCTTATTCTTCCACAAGCTCATGTCATTTTCCCTAAGCTATCTAGTCACAAAAACCCAATCTGCACCTTTCGCACAGGCCGAAACTCCTTCGCTTGCACCACCGCCCTTTCTAGATACGCCATAAAGCGTACGCGTGGATATGAGCCGACGGAGGTGAAGCCAGTTGGAGGCGCGGCAGTAGATGTCTCGGTCACCGCCGAGCAGACAGAGGCGGCTTCTCTGGGCACACACACGGCTCGTTGCCACGCCGTAGAGGCTTCGAGCTCCGTCCAGCCAGTCGTCGTCATGCAGCAGGTGGACGACAACATCGTGGTGCCAGCGGTAAATCTGGATGAGGGGCATGCAGCGGTAGGCGGAGATAATCCGTGCTCTACGTCAACGACCCCATTCTCCACCAAGAAATCATCGACGCAATCGCGGAGAACGACGAGTTCGAGGAAGAGGTCTCCGATGAGGAGCCTGAGGTACTACTTTGCTAGCTTCTCTAGTCGCATCCGCATATTTCACTGTACATACATAAGATTTTCTCAATCGTCTATAGATTCTTTTGCTCTTGAAGTAGGGAATATATATGGTTTGAACGATCGATTATTTTGGAGATTTGATTAGATCTTCTCATCTGCTATCTAGTAAATTTATATTTTCTTAACTTGTTGTTCTTCGTATGGTTCTTCTTGTGCTATAAATTTAATCGATCTGTAACATTTGATTTAGGGGTTTTAGGTTTGCTAGCCGAGTGTTGATTTCGATACACAACATGCATATACTATTACATTTATATTCCTTACTGAGGCTCATGATTGAAATTTGCCCTAAAATAGTGCAAGGGGAGACATATATAATGGTGTCAAAAAAAATTAGGGATGAACCTGAGGCAATGTATAACAATATAAGTTGTGAAATTGGTACTTTAGTTCGCTAACTCCATCTCTAAAAAAATTATGAGACCCTAGATTTATTCTACACATATGAACTATGATCTTTGAACTATGATCTTTGAACTGTTTCTCATTGAGGCTGATGATTGAAATTTACCTCCAAAAGAGTGCAAGGAGAGACACATATGAAGGTGTCATTCTTCTAGGAATTGGTTGGTGAACCTGAGGCAGCAATGTACACAAACAATATAGGTTGTGTTGTTGGTACTTTGGTTCTCCAACTCCATCTCTGAAAAAAATATGAGGCCCTTGATTTATTCTGATATGGAACTATATATATGATCTTTGAATTGTTACTGATCTTTAAATGATTTGTATGATGCACATGTGTATATGCATGGTTTTGATCATACGTTGTTTCTACATGTACCTGAAGATTGTTTAGTTTTCTGTTATTTATAATTACAATATTTATGATTGTTTTTGTTACATTTCAATTTCTTATTGTGGCCAATGATTCAAATTTGCCCCAAAAGAGAGGTAGACACATTGGTGTCAGATTTTTTTAGGGATGAGTTAGTGAACCCGGGGCAATGTATAAGAACAATAGGTTGTGCAATTCGTACTTGGTTCACTAACACCATCCCTGAAGAAACTTATGAGGCCCCAAGATTTATTCTACATTCATAGAACTATGATCTTTAAATTATTATTGCATGCATTCATAGTGTATAAGAATTACTTTGGTTCGCCAACTCTATCTCTGGAAAAATTATGAGGTCCTCGATTTATTCTCGTATGGAACTATATTTATGATATTTGAATGATCCGTATGATGCATATGTATATGCATGGTTTTGATCATAAGTTGTTTCTACATGTACCTTATGTTTGTTTGGTTTTTTTCTATTTCTAATTACAATATTTAGGATTGTTTTTTACCTGAATATGTATATCCCTCAGGGATGAGTTAGCGAATCCGGAGCAATGTACGAACAATAGGTTGTATTTTTGGTACTTGGTTCGGTTACGGTATCCCTGAAGAAACTTATGAGGCAATAATCTTTGTTCTACATATACTCTAATCCAAATAATTGTCATTTTGTTGAGATGAAATGATATATGAAATGATCAAACTATTGCTGAGATGCATTCTCTTTGATATCAGTCTAATATTGTCTTACATATATATTGTCAATTTTTGAGTTGTAATACAATTCAATCATATGTATGAGTTCTAAGTTATGTTCTTAAAAAACAACATGAGGATTCTGATGAAGTTGGCAATGGCAAGTACTCTAGAGACAACAAGAGCCGCTACGTGCTGAGGCAGCTATGGTGTGGGAAAATCCCTTTCTACCATAGGGGGAAACTGTTTTGCCCATTCTGTGGATGAGCCGTCGACACGGACCTCGACAACATGATCCAGCACGTGGTGGATGTTGGAAAAATCCGAGGCCGGAGACATCAGCCGAACACCTTGGCACGGCACGCAGCCTTTGGCAAATTCCTCCGGGAATATGTCAGGACTGGCCTATATCCCCTCGAGTGGGCTGTCCCGGCCTCCTGCTGCTGCCCCTGCTAGGTGTCCCGTGTCCCAACCTCCCTGTTGCTGCCTGATGGCTCCGATTTTTGCCATCTTCCACTATGTTTAAACATTGTTTTTGGTCAAGCAATTGCCAAAGAAACTCCCAATCCTTGCCACTAATGACTAATAATTGCAAAGATATGCAAATCCTCTATTTGATTTATGTTGTGCAGAAAATCACGGCTTTTAATGCAAAATAAGGAGTCCTAATGAAGGATTTTGAGGAAGTACACACGACCAAGTAATTGGGAAGCAGTCCCAGGGCATCGGCATGCTTAATGACCACTAGTACGGGCGCGGTCCACCCGTACCGCCTGCCCGTACCAGGGGGTGATACATTGCAAATGTATTTATAATTTTTGATGTTCCATGCTTGGTTTTATCTACTTTCTTATGTTTTGTCCACACTTTGGAGTACTTTTCATATGATTTCTTGGACTAACCTATTAACAAAGAGCCATAGTGCCAGCTGCCTGTTTTCTGCTGTTTTTGGTTCTAGGAAAGTCAGAAAATGAATATTCTCGAAATTGGACGGGACAAAAGCCAAAGTCACTATTTTACCGGAAGACATCAGGAGCCAGAATACGAGACGGAGAAGGGCTGGGGGGGGGGGGGCACACCACCTGGCCGCGCGGCCAGGCCTGGCCCGCGCCAGGGGGTGGTCTGGCCGACCCCAGCACCCCCTCGGCCTCTCCTTCCGCCTATATATTGCCTCCGATACCAAAACCCTAAGTACCCGAGCAAAAATCCACAAAAGAGTCTGTAACCGCTGTCGTCTCCATCCCTAGATCTAGAGGGATCTGAAGCTCTTCCCGGCACCCTGCCGGAGAGGGGAATTCACCCTGGAGGCCTTCTTCATCATCATGCAAGCCTCCGGTGTGATGCGTGAGTAGTTCATCTCTGGACTACGGGTCCATGTAGTAGCTAGATGGCTGGTTCTCCTCCTTTGTGCTTTCATGTTTAGATCTTGTGAGCTCCGTTCATGATCAAGATCATCTATTTGTAATTCTGCATGTTGTGTTTGCGGGGATCCGATGGATATTGAGATGCTATTTCAAATTGATTATTGATTCTATCATGTCTTTGTTATTTGTGATCTTGCATGTTTTCCGTTGTTAGTAGCTATCTTGGCCAAGTAGATGCTAGCAACTCCAAGAGTTAGTATTTATGCTTGATAGTGGGTTCATGCCTCTGGTAATCTGGGGAAGTGATAGAAATCTCTAAGGTACTAAATGTGTTGTTGCTACTAGGGAGAAAACAACAATCCTTTGTTCATAGAACAATCATATTGTTTACTTTACACGCAATTCGTAAAGCAATAATCTGTTGCTTGCAAGTTAATACTGGAGGGAGTTCGGATGATAACCTGAAGGTGGATTATTAGTCATAGATGTAGTTCGATGGCGGTCTATGTATAATGTTGTAATTCCCAATCAAGTCTCAAAGGTGTCAAGATGATTAGTATATGCATGTATTTCTTTCTCGATGTTTGTCAATTGCCCCACTGTAATTTGTTCACCCAACATGTTATCTATCTTAAGGAGAGCCACCTCTATTGAACTATGGACCCTGGTCCTTTCTTTTACATTCAATCTACAAACTGTTTACTGCTTTGTGTTTACTTTCTGCAAACTATTACTTCCTTCCATTCTATACATTTAATCCTTTGTTTTCAGCAAAACCGGTGAGATTGACAACCTCATCGCAAGTTGGGGGCAAAGTTCTGTGGTTGTGTTGTGCATGTCTCCATGTTGCTGCTGGCACTGGTAGTGCGCCCTGCCAACGTTCATCTAGCTACACCTTTGGGGTGTTTCCTTGCTCCTACTGGATTGATAACCTTGGTTTCTTACTCAGGGAAAACTTGCTGTTGTGCTCATCATACCTTCCTCTTGGGGTTCCCCAACAAGCTCGATATATTTGGGCCATCAGGTGGCGACGACTTTGTCTCGTCAAACCCTACATCTTTCATGAATACGCCTATATATTTCGAGGCTCTATCCGCCGGCCAGAGAGTCACCATTTTCAGATTCAATCACAACAACACCAAAGGAGATCCACACCATTGTTCATCACTTCCACCATCCATCCATCCACTATCCATAGACATTGCTTTGTACTTTAGATCTCCTTGTGATTTAGCGACCATTGTAAAGATATTTGATTTCAATCTAACTATTTGTATGATGTTTTATATCTATGATATATTTGTTATGAGTGAGTAGTTCTCATGGGCTGCGGGTTGGGGAGAAACCTCGCAGCTATTATGTGCATCTAGATCATGGGAGAATTGTATTTTGTTTGCAATTGTGATTTGTATCTTTTGTTTCTTCGTCTCTTGTCTCGATCTATGGACTTGTAGGTACCCAAGATTCCATAGATTGATAAAGGCTTGAGGTGGGATACTTGGCTATTGGTGATCTCATAGGAACCTTAGTGACAAAAAGGGTAGTACGATCTTCGCTTAGCGCCCCATTCTGGATCAACAACAACATCACCACTTAAAGCTTTGATCTGTGTTTTACATTTAATAATCGTTTGTAACCCGTGGATTCGGTGTGCACTCGGTTGGATTAAAAGTCTATTGCTATGCCCGCTACATCACGTGGGGTCTAGAATATTAGGATGTGTTGCCCACAAGAGATTATATCCATTCAAACATTATACATGACTACGCTTATTATTATCTTTTATCCCATTTGATGTGCAGCTGCAGGTGGATCTTCAACCCTGGCCTATCTCCATCCATTGATTCAAATCCGTTATAAAGTAAACTAGAATTGTCCGGTCAACTAAGGTAAAACGAACAAACAAAGTCTTGTAGATGTGTCCTTTTTATTACCTTTTAGCATTGCTTTCCGAGGTTCGATTAAACCTAGCTCTTCTAGGAAAAATCTATTATACTACATCCGTGAATCCGGATCGAACGTATCAACCCTTTTTCTAGCGTCATTGTCAAGGAAGCAATTTTGCTATCCCGGTGAGGTCATTAGAGACCTTGTTTTTAGTTTTATTATTAGTTGTAGTTTAATTCTTGTTATCAGTTTACATTCTTATTATCTATTTGAAAACCCAAAAAAATAGTTACTTGTTATTTGTTTTCATTACTTAAAAAATACCAAAAAGATAAGAGCCATGGCTTAAAAGAGATTAGGGGAGTATGCTACTCCCGCTGATGATTTTATTCATGCACCCATCACTCAGCCCGCAGTTGATGCAGAAACATATGAGATAAAACCTAACCTTTTAAGTTTGGTTCAACAAAACTAATATGGGGGTTCATCCGCTGAAGATTCAGGATTGCACTTAAATACCTTTACTAGAATTTGCAACATGATGCGTATTAAGGATGTAGATCCAAATATTGTTAAGCTAATATTGTTTCCTTTCTCTCTTAGAGGAAAGCCTAAGGATTGGTTGCTAGCTCTACCAAAGGGCACTATTAAATCTTGGGAGGAATGTACTAATTTTTTTATGACTAAATTTCCCCCCCAGCTAAGACTATGCAGCTAAGATCCAACATTACAAGTTTTAAACAAGAAGACTGTGAGCCACTAGCACTTGCATGGGAAAGGATGAAAGAAGCCGTAAGGAACTGTCCTAGTCATGGGATGGAAGAGTGGCTTATTACATTTGTTTTATAATAGTCTTAACCCAATGTTTAAGTCTATGCTAGATACTGCAGCAGGAGGAACGATCATAGGAAAGCAAGTGAGTGTTAAAAAGAAATTACTTGATGAAATGCAAAATAACCATGCCCAATGGTATGTGGAAAGAACCTCGAAGAGAGTAAGTTCAATTACCGAGGTAAATAATGAAGAGCTTACATCTAAGGTAGATGAGTTGCTTAGCTTTGTAAAGGGTAAGGAAGATACCCAAGTTAATACTATCACTACTGACATTAATGATGTTAATTTTATAGCTCATGCTCCTTTTAATCTTGCATGGAAAAATAATTATGCTTCCAATGTTCAAAAATATCATGATAATCCTGCAGGAGATCCTTATAATAATTATGATAATACTAATGGAGCAAATCATGGCAATCTCCCGTTTGAGGAAGGACGTTTGCTATATGATTTGCAGGTTGAGCAACACCAGCCCGAGGAAGAGATTCCTGAAGAGGACAAGGACCAAGAAGAGGAGCAAGAAGTTCCTTATCAAGAGGAGAAGCCACAAACCCAGTTTGCCACATACCAAGATTTCCAAGGACTTGGAGGAACTGTGGAGAGGATGCACAGCCTCTCTTTGAACCTCCGAGAATCAACAAGTAACCTCTCAACTCAATTCGCGAATTGGAGTAACGACTTTTACCCGCCACCACAATGATTTGAAGGGCTTGCAAAAGCCTAAGCTTGGGGAAGATTCCTCAGTATCTTTGTTTGGCGTTTATTTGCTTTTATTTAGAGGTTGTGTTTTTATTTGAGTTTATAAGCACTCGTGTTGGTTTCCCCAACACCTTACCTTTAGTTCTTTCTATTTTCCTTTCAAAATTTTCTAGCCGAGTTTTGTCGCCAATTTTCTATTCTTTAATTTTCCTCTCTTAAAAAAACCACAAAAAGATTTCTCCATTTTTCCTTATTCTATTTCTTCCTTTTCTTTCCGTCTCGAGGTCTTCATACATTTGCAGGAGCGTGGTCGACTGCAAGTTTCCAAGAAACAAATAAAAAAGGAAGCGAAAAATGAAACAAAACATGAGAGGTATGCCTTATGACTCCCTAGTTTTGAAGTTTGAGAAACACATGCTAGTTAGTAGTAAATATTGAGATATTATATTGGTGGAGTGAGTCCTTGTATCGTCGTAAGATTTTCGTTTGCATGGATATTTAATTGGGTACGTTTTGTTCTAGCTCTCGTAATTAACCAAATCTTGCCTAAAAAATTGCTAAACAATTGTAATAAGAAAAAGTCTCACAGTAGTGCTTAGTATTGAAGGCTTATTTCTAGAGATACTCAACACCACTGAAAATATTGATTGACTTGATAGCTCTCTTTCAAAGGATTTGTTCGATTGAATTAATGTTTAGCGGTTTTTGTGAGCATGCCAAAGTTCGACTTGTTAATCATAAGAATGATATAGCTTTATGCGTGTCAAACTTCATGGGATGCTGACAACTCCGCTAGCCTACGAACGATCTTTATGGAGGAAACTCCTAAATTTCGCCTATGACTTGATTAAACACTTGTAGCAGCAATGCTATAGTGGGTAAGATTCTTGGCACTCCTGGGTAGCTATAATCATGATGGAATCACTCCTCTGGATGTTATGAGAAATCATTATGCAAAAGGAACAAAAACCTTAGTGATTCCACGAGTGTCCATCACAGCCCGATAAACTAAATAAAACTTTTGGCATGCTCTCAGTTACTTAAAAACTGAAATTCTTGAAGGACAATGAATATAAAAGTAGTGCTTGAAAAGTCTTGATTTATTGATGTGGGAGATTTGAGACACTCTAGTATATATGCTTTTCGTGACAACTCTCACACTCTTAATTTACATGATTATACTTTACTGTTCAAAGGCAAGCCTATGAGTTGATTACTTGACATGGAATTAAGTTTACTCATTTGAATCATCCATGATTACAATAATTTTGCTGCACTATAAGGATGCATGAAACCCGTATGATATGCTTGTCATTGCTCTATCCATGCTGAAGTTTTTCAGATTTATAAAGTGGAGGAAACATGAGACTACTAATCACGAGTAAGATCACCATCTTGTTATTTCAGTTTAACTGCTGAGTTCCTTTTTTGATTTTGGTTTTCTTGCTTGGGACGATCAAGTTTAATCTTGGGGAGATTGATGGCTCAGAAATATAGCCATCTAACATCCACATTTAAACTGGATATTAATCATATTCTTGATGAAATATCTCTCGAAGCCCTACCGTGGAATGAGTTCTTGGTTCCCTTGCATTTGCAATAGCTCCCATGTTATCACAATAGATCGTCACAGGGTCTTGCGCATTGGGAAAAACTCCCAGTTCGATGACGAAATTCCTTAGCCAAACAGCTTCATTTGCTGCATCAGCCGCAGGAATGTATTCAGATTCCATTGAAGATTGTGCCACCACCGGTTGCTTCTTGCTCTTCCAGCTTACCGCCCCACCATTCACCAAGAAAACAAATCCTATTTGAGACTTCGAGTCATCATGATCTGAATTCCAGCTCGCATGTACGTAACCTATTATGTTTAGAGCTTCATCATTTCCTCCATAGATCAGGAACATATCCTTTGTTCTCCTTAGATACTTTAGGGTATTTTTCACAGCTGTCCAGTGATCCGGTCCTGGATTACTCTGATATCGGCTCGTCAAACTAAGAGCCAATGCCACATCAGGTCGGGTACTAAGCATTGCATACATGATAGATCCTATTGCTGAAGCATAGGGGATGTAAGACATCTTTTCTCTATCATTGTCCGTTACAGGAAATTGAGTCATACTCAAGTTGCAATTCTTCATCATAGGTGTAAAATCCCTCTTGGTGTTTTCCATTTTGAACCTCTTCAAAATCTTATCTATGTAAGTACTCTGACTTAATGCTATTAGGTGTCTCGATCTATCTCTATAGATCTTGATTCCTAATATATATGCAGGTTCACCTAGATCCTTCATGTAAAATTTGTTACTTAAATATGCTTTCACGCTATTCATAAGATCCACATCGTTTCCCATGAGTAATATGTCATCCACATATACTACTAAGAAAACAACCGAGAACCCACTCGCTTTCTTGTAAACACAGAACTCTTGTTGGTTTTGGACAAATCCAAAATTCTTGATCACTTGATCAAAACATTGGTTCCAGCTCCGAGATGCTTGCTTCAATCCATAAATGGACCGTTGAAGTTTGCATACCTTTCCAGCATCCTTAGGATTGACAAAACCTTCTGGTTGCATCATATACAACTCTTCATCAATGTGACCATTGAGGAATGCGGTTTTGACATCCATCTGCCAAATTTAATAGTCACAATGTGCAGCAATTGCTATTAAAATCCTGACAGCCTTAAGCATTACTACGGGACAATAAGTCTCATCGTAATCAACTCCTTGAATTTTTCAAAAACCCTTTGCGACAAGCGAACTTTGTGAATGGTCACATTATCATTCGCATCTGTCTTTTTCTTAAAGATCCATTTATTTTCCATGGCCTTGCGGCCTTCTGGAAGATCTACCAAGGTCCAAACTTGGTTTTCATGCATGGATCCTATTTCAGATTTCATGGATTCTAGCCATTTCTCGGAGTCAGCACTATCCATAGCTTCTTTGTAGTTTGTAGGTTCTTCCTGATCGTCTAAGATGACAGACATTACAAGGCTACTATACCAATCTGGAGTGGCACGAACCCTTGTAGACCTGCGAACCTCAGAAGTCTCGATGTCATTGTTTTGATCAGCGTCAATGGGCTCTTCTTCCATACTGGAGAGCGGTTTCGGAACAGCTTCCGTTGCGCTACTCGGAATACGGAGAGAAGGGTCAACAATTTCATCTAACTCAATTTTCCTTCCACTCACTCCTTTTGCAAGAAACTCCTTTTCAAGAAAGGTGCCAGTTTTTGCGACAAACGTTTTGCCTTTGGCTTGGTTGTAGAAGGTATACCCAATGGTTTCCCTTGGGTATCCTACAAAGATACATTTTTCTGATTTGGGTTCGAGTTTGTCAGGCTACAGTTTCTTAACGTAAGCCTCACAACCCCAAACTTTCAGAAATGACAACAATGGCTTCTTGCCATGCCATATGTCATATGGGGTTATCTCCCCGGATTTGGATGGTGCTAGGTTTAAAATAAAAGCGGCGGTTTCTAACGCGTATCCCCAAAAAGACACAGACAAATCAGTTAAAGACATCATGGACCGTACGCTATCAAATAGGGTTCGGTTACGACGTTCCGACACACCATTACACTGTGGTGTTCCGGCTGGCGTAAGCTGTGGGATAATCCCACAGCCTTCAAGTGCATGTTAAACTCATAACTCAAATACTCACCTCCTCGATCTGATCGAAGGTGCTTGATTTTCTTGTTAAGTTGATTCTCTACCTCTTTCTAAAATTCCTTGAACTTTTCAAAGGTTTCAGACTTGTGCTTCATCAAGTAGATATATCCATATCTACTTAAGTCGTCAGTAAAGGTAACAAAGTAACGATAACCATTGCGGGTTGAGACACTCATTGGTCCACATACATCCGTATGTATGATCCCAAGTAGGTCTACGACTCTCTCCATTATACCAGAGAATGGTGTCCTGGTCATCTTGCCCATGAGACATGGCTCACATGTATCAAGGGATTCAAAATCCAATGATCCAAGAAGCCCTTCTGAATGAAGCTTCTTCATGCGCTTTACGCTAATATGACCAAGACGACAATGCCATATGTACATGGAATTATCATCACCGTGCTTACAACGTTTAGCATCAACACTATGGATGTGTGTATCACAATCAAGATCAAGTAAGAATAAACCATCACGTACAGGTGCATGAACATAGAAAACATCATTCATATAAATTGAACAACCATTTGTTCCTGATTTAAACGAATAACGGTCTTGCAACAAGCAAGACCCACTCACAATATTCATACTCAGTGCGGGTACATAATAGCATTTATTCAAAACCAACAATAATCCTGACGGTAGACATAGATGCAGGGTGCCGACGGCCATCACTTCGACTTTCGAACCATTGCCGATGCGCATCGTCACCTCATCCTTCCTCAGGCGCCTCCTACTCTGCAGATCCTGCTGAGAGTTACAAATGTGAGCAACAGATCCGGTATCAAATACCTAGGTGTTACTCCTCGCGCTTGTAAGGAATACATCAATAACATGTATATCATATATACCTTTGTCCGGAATGGCTATCTTGCCAGCTCACTTGTCTTCAAGGTACTTGGGGCAGTTGCGTTTCAAGTGCCCATCCCCTTTGAAGTAGAAGCACGAAGTGCCAGGCTTAGGGCCAGGCTTGGCAGCCTTTGAGGTGCTGGGAACAAACTTGCCATCCCTCTTAGGCTTCTTACCCTTACCTTTTCCCTTTTGCCCCGGTTTCTTAAAGTTGGTGGTCTTGTTGACCATCAGCACCGTGTGTTCCTTCTTGATTTCAACCTCAGCAGTTTTGAGCATGGCGAACACCTCAGCAAGGGTCTTAGTCATACCTTGCATGTTGTAGTTCATCACAAAACCCTTATAGCTAGGGGGCAGCGAATGCAGCACCCTATCTATAGCGAGTTCCTCCGGGATTTTGCAATCCAGGATGTTTAAGCGTTTAACGTAGCCAGACATTTTGACCACATGCTCACTAATACTGCTGTGCTCTTCCATTTTAGCAGAGAAGAAGAGCTCGGAAGCATCATACCTCTCTACACGAGCATGTGGAGCAAAGACAGCCTTGAGATCCTCAATGATCTTAAAAGCATTCATCTTCTCAAAACGCTTTTGAAGCTCCGGCTCCATGGCATAGAGCATTCCACTCTGGATGCGGGAGAAATCATCCGCCTTGGACTGCCAGACATTCTTTTCGTCCTCAGAGGCGGAATCTACAGGCTTAGCCGGAAGCTCAGCCTCGATGACATAAGTCAACTTGTAGGAGACTAGGAAGATCCTAAGATTGCGGAACCATGTAGTGAAGTTGGTTCCATCAGTTTTTAGCTTGTCCTTCTCGAGGAAAGTGCTAAGGTTAAAGGTGGGTGGGCGAGACATCTACAAAGGATTTGCAAAGTGTTTAGACTATGTTCATAATATTGAGTTCAAGTTTTAACTAAAAGAACTCCCACTTAAACGAACATCCCTCTACTCGTTCAATGATCACATGATCCCTATCCTCTGCACCTCCCCTGATCGTCACGGCCATCAGTACAGTATCAAAGGTGGACATTCCCTAATGTCGATCACATCAACCATGTGATTCATGCTCGACCTTTCGGTCTCTTGTATTCCGAGGCCACGCTTCTCTAGCATGCTAGGCTTGCTAGTCCTAACTCGTGTGTATTCGCAGTGCAACATGGCTTACACCCACTATATGCGAACGTAGATATGTTTGACACCCAGGCCTGTAACCCTGGATCGCCTCATACCGAAGAACTTTCTTGGTGGTGCACACACAAGGGGAATACGATAACTGGAATACTATGAGGGATTATCTTATTATGCTACCGTCTAGTAAGTATACTAGCACATTAAGAAATACTTCTAAAGTGAAGTGCTATGACATGGTTATAGCTCTATGATTATCATCAACCGCTTCAATGAGAATTTCACAAACTTGTCATTGCCATGTTCTAATACTTGCCCCTATGCAATAATAAAGATAGACGCTTCTATATTAACTATTGCATGTTTTATGCGGCTTTAGGGCTTTCGTACTAGAACCCTGTCCCACCTACGAACGTTGAGCCACAACATGGATTCAATGATTGCTGTTCTTCTTCCCTTTTCAGGGCCCTCCAGTGTCAATGCCATATCAACTACTGTAGAGAGACAGACACCCCCCTAAGCCACTTTGATATGTGGACCAGTCTCGTGAATCACCACGTGAGGTCTGTTGGGGGCCGCTTCATCAAACAGTGTCGCAATATGAACAATAACACTAAAGAGGGTAGCAACTAGAGAATCAATGCCCACATATTGCTATGTGTTCTATCCGTACGACATGTCTACCCATAGACCCGCTCTGATACCACTGTATGGGTTCCGTAGCAGAAAACAAAAAATTTCTATCTACTCGAACACTAAAACCAAGATCTATACTATGTAGACATAAGTAACGGAGAAGGAATACAATATTCATACCTTTGCAGAGAGAGGCACGCCTTACGCAGGAAGGCATATATTGATGAAGACGAGCAGCACCCCAAGTGTGGTGCCTCCGAAGTTCATCACACGTCCGGTGTAGGGGACGTCAACCGGGCTCCGATCTAGCCGAGCAGCGGAAGAAGTAGATGTCGGATCGCCGATCACACGACGGTAGTGTGAAGGTGGAGAACTCAACCACTAGGTCCTCCCCAATATTACGGGGAAGTCCTCAGCATATGAGAGAGAGAGAATGGGAGGAATGGGTGTTCTCCAAGGGGAGGGGGACCCCTTTATATAGTGGGAGGGGGGCACCACCCAGGGGCTAGGCGGTGTGGGTCTAATCCCACACCCTCCAGCCACCTTGGGGCAGCCGCCGGCCCTAGGTGGGCCCCACTGGGGCGGCCCACTAGCCCTAGGCCGGCTGGCCCCCACTCCCTAGGCGCCTTACCGACTTGGGCCTCCCTTAGGGTGAGGCCCTGATGAACTCGATGTTCGACGTAGAGCTCGTTGGGAACCCTAAGAGGAAGGTATGATGAGCACAACATCAAGTTTTCCCTCAGTTATGAAACCAAGGTTTAATCGAACCAGTAGGAGCAAGGAAACACCCCAAAGGTGTTACTAGCTGAGCTTTGGCAGGGCGCACTACCGGTGCTAGTAGCAACGTGGAGACCTGCACAACACAACCACAGAACTTTGTCCCCAACTTGCGATGAGGTTGTCAATCTCACCGTGTTTTGCGGAAAACAAAGGATTAAACGTATCGAATGGAAAGAAGTAAAAGTTTGCAGAAAGTAAACACAAAACAGTAAAAGATTGTTGATTGTATGTAAAGACAAAGGACTGGGATCCATAGTTCACTAGAGGTGGCTCTCCCTAAGATAGATAACATGCTGGGTGAACAAATTACAGCGGGGCAATTGGCAAACACCGAGAAAGCAATACATGCATATACTAATCATCTTGACTCCTTTGAGACTTGATTAGGCATTAGAACATAATACATAGACCGCCATCCAACTGCATCTATGACTAATAATCCACCTTCAGGTTATCATCCGAACCCCCTCCAGTATTAAGTTGCAAGCAATAGATTATTGCTTTATGAACTGCGTGTAAAGTAAACAATATGATTGTTCTATGAACAAAGGATTGTTGTTTTCTCCCTAGTAGCAATAGCACATCTAGTACCTTAGAGATTTCTGTCACTTCCCCAGATTACTAGAGGCATGAACCCACTATCGAGCATAAATACTAACTCTTGGAGTTGCTAGCATCTACATGGCCAAGATAGCTACTAACAACGGAAAGCATGCAAGATCACAAATAACAAAGACATGATAGAATCAATAATCAATCTGAAATAGCATCTCAATATCCATCGGATCCCCGCAAACACAACATGTAGAATTACAAATAGATGATCTTGATGATGAACGGAGCTCACAAGATCTAAACATGAAAGCACAAAGGAGGAGAACCAGCCATCTAGCTACTACATGGATCCGTAGTCCAAGGATGAACTACTCACGCATCACACCGGAGGCTTGCATGGTGATGAAGAAGGCCTCCAGGGTGAATTCCCCTCTCCGGCAGGGTGCCGGGAAGAGCTTTAGATCCCTCCCAATCTAGGGATGGAGATGACGGCGGCTATAGACTCTTTCATGGATTTTTGATCGGGTACTTAGGGTTTTGGTATCGGAGGCAATATATAGGCGGAAGGAGAGGCCGAGGGGGTGCCGGGAGCGGCCACACCACCCCCTGGCGCAGGCCAGGCCTAGCCGTGCGGCCAGGTGGTGTGGTGGCTCCCTGGCCCTTCTCCGTCTCATATTCTGGCACTTGATGTCTTCCGAAAAAATAGGCACTTTGGCTTTTGTCCCGTCCAATTCCGATAATATTCATTTTCTGATTTTTCTTGGAACCAAAAACAGCAGAAAACAGGCAGCTGGCACTGTGGCTCTTGTTAATAGGCTAGTCCAAGAAATCATATGAAAAGTACTCCAGAGTTGGAAGAAAACACAAGAAAGTGGGTAAAACCAAGTATGGAACATCAAAAATTATAGATACATTTGCAATGTATCAACATCCCCAAGCTTAACTCCTGCTCGTCCTCGAGTAGGTAAGTGATAAAAAGAAAGAGTAATTTTTGAGGTTACATGCACTATCAAAGACTCTATCAATGTATTTGCAAAACATTCAAAGTTGAGATCATAGTACTTCAATCATAACATGAAAGACAAAGTTCTAGCAATAAGCAAAGAAACTATGATGCAACATGAAAAGGCACAAACAAAAGATTCATGAATAACAATGCTTTGTAAGACGTTTGTTTGTTTCACATAAAGAAAACATAGCATAATAGTATTCAGCTTGTCCCTCAATAGAGTAGCAAATATAAATGCATAGGACACCTTCAAAGTTCATAAGAGTGACTAGATACAATAGTTTAAAACAAGCAATAACAAGTAATGCATCAATCAACTAGTCTTGGGACAATGCACATAGAACTAAGAATGGCCACTATTCTCTCAAAGTAGGTGCATAAAGATAGAAGGTGGAGACTCAATATAATGGTGGAAGAAAAGCCTTTTGTAAAAGGAAGTAGGGATTCAAGTCTCATAAAGAGCTTCCAAAAATTATGGTACTTGTAGTTTTCAGCTCTCATTGCCCCTATCATAAGCATCTTGAAATGATTAAGGTTAAAGTGAACAAACTATGGTGTACATGCTTGACGAAGTATAAGTCAGAAATCTCATGTCCCTTGTATACGAGGGCCACTCCTCATGCTACTCAAGTTTAGTCACCGGTAAGTTCTTGTCATCGTAAGTACATGTGTATCATAGAGAACTGCCAAGTGGGTACCCCTTGCCCGATGATACGGAAGAATCCCCATATCAAAATGACAAGGCAAGCAGACAACGAGCATCTCAACATTCTTCTTATTTACCATGGGAATATGGTGCTTTTTTCTCTCTTTCCTCTTTTCATAGTATCTCTTTTTTTTTCTTTTCTCTTCTTTTTCTCAATATAGGACTCTTTTTTTATAAGAAGAATGCTTCATAGACAGCTCATTATGGTTACGCTGGAGGTTTCCACCATGTCAGCATGGATTAGACCAGCGGCCTAGGCGTTTCTCTAACACATATACATAACTCCATGGACTTACAAGCTCCCCTTTCATTTCACACCGATGACATCCATACAAAAGAACATGATATCAACTAGGTACAAGTACCAAGTGCAATGTTGAAAGCGTTCCCCATGAAAGCATGGTTCTGCTAATTCCCGACAAATAAGTGCAAGCATATACAACATAAAAGACACAATGGTTCAAGTTTATTAAGGGCAAGAAAAGTTAAGTGTGCCATCAAGTTCGTGAGAGCTTTAATCACTAGTTTTCTCATAACAAGTGGAAGGTAAACAAAAGCATGAATGTACTTGGAATAGCATAAGCTAGTAGGTAGGTATGGTGGACTCTTTGGAATAACTTGGTTTAGGGAGTTGGATGCATGAGTGGAACTCATACTTTGTTGTGGAGGCTAGCAAAAGACTGGGAGCGACAAACTAAGAGAGCAATAATGGCCATAATCATGCAGAGCGACAAAACATCATTGATCAAAGCATAAAGTGATACTACAAGTTGAAAACTAAAGGATCATAAAGTCTATGGTGACTTTGGATAGTCATAACATGGTGTGAGCATGCGCCAAGTCAACCCAAATAAAGCATCAACGGAGAATACCACTATACTTAAGCTTTAATATGCTAAAACAACACATGATTCATCCAAGGCACATTAAGGAAAATATAAATTGTTTATAACAAGTCATGCTACAGCAAGGAATACTAAGCAAGCCAAAAAAATATCAAGCATGGCATGACAAAGCATAGGCCACAGTCAAAAACAAGCTCTTTTTACCACATGAGTATGAACTTTCCTACTCTTTTCCAAACCAAACCAAACTATTTGCAAACCAATGTATGAAAGAGGGGGTCCAACCAATTTATTCAGCAAACTAAGCAAACCTAGGCAAACAAAAACCAAAACCAAAACGTAAAAGAAGATGCTCCAAGAAAAACACAACTGTGCATGAAACAATAAAAATGAAGCGTTTGGAAGAAACCTGAGATTTTTATTGATGAAGAAGGGGATGCCTTGGGCATCCCCAAGCTTTGACGCTTGTACTTCTTGGATATTTCTTGGGGTGACACGCGTGGCATCCCCAAGCTTGAGCTTTAGTCCATCCTTCATCTCATTACTCATTCCTTCCATACACCTAAATTTTTTCCTTCATACAAAACTTCACACAGTCTTTATTAGCAACATTAGTACACTTAAGATAAATAAGTCTCAAGGTTCAGTTCTAACACCAAATAAACTTCCATTAGAACACTAGCTACTGCAGCACTTCCCTCAAAAAGCTCAATTCCCCAAAAGAACTCAAAAAGGAACCCACAAGAAGCAAATGCAGAAAATGGCAGAAATCTGTCAAAACAGACCAGCAGGTAAAGACAAATTTGTTCGAAGACCTTCTGTTGCTCAAATCAAAAAGTGTTGAACTAACGAAAGTTAGATAACAACCTAGGGCAGAAGAAAAAAATTACAGCTCAATCCGACATACAGAGCTCTCTCACGAATATTTACGGTGAAGCACAGAAATCTGTTTCGGGAGAGCAACTTTCCCAATCATTACTTCACTCTCATTAGAGGTTACTCTTGGCGCAAAATGCAAATAAAAAGGATAAGGAGAGGTTATTACAGAGATAATAACTTCCAAGACTCATGTAAAACTTTTGGGTTATCTCCCAATAAGTACTTTTCTTTAACGCCTTTAAGTTAGGCATAAGAAGAAAAGAAAGAATCAAGTGTTCTCAAATGAAGAAGCATTAAAACCAACTTTCTTGCCCTTACCTCTCTTACTTTTATTCTTAACCTTGGGGAAAATATGATTGTTTGGTGGAGAAGAAAGGTGCATGGTCCCCTTTCCCACATCTATTATTCCTCCAAGGAGTTCTAATAGGGACCTTCCAAGTGTAATTTGTCCTTTTCCTGCACATTCAATAACAAGATAATCAATAGAAATCGTTTTCCCAAGGATCTTTGTAAACACTGTTTCAGCTATTCCAAGAGGTAATATGGTAGTATTATTAGTAAGAGATATTTCTTTTCCTTCCTCAATGAGCCCCCAAGTATTCAGAGATTTATAAATATCTTTAGGCATAAGGCAAAATTCAGACATGATATCACAACGAGCTTGAAAAGTTTCAGTGTTCATCTCAATCTTTACTGTAGGGAACCACTTTGATGGTTTAGAGTTTACTGGAACATAATCGGATGCTCCCTAAGCATATTATAGCAACTTTCTAATCTAGTAGTACTAGCCTCAAGAGTGTCCAACCTAGCAAATATTTTTGCGAAAGAAGTATTAGTTTGGCTAGGAAAGTTGTAAGTGAGGATCAATTTCTTTATAGCATTAATAGCATCATCCTCATTACAATGGAGGAAATCTCCTCCCACAACAACATCTAAAGCATATCTATTGAAAAGAGCAATTCCAAGGTAAAAACTGCTAAGGAACAAGATTTGAGTCATTTTAGGCTCAGTTTTTTCATGCAGATCGGAGATTCTAGACCAAGCTTCCTTAAAACTTTCCTCAATTCCTTGTTTAAAAGTGAAAATCATTTTCTCGGGTGACATAGTGGTTGGAGCAAGGCTAGACATAGTGACAACTTAGGATAGGAACTAATTTTTTTGTGTTTTTCAAATAAGTAAGCAAACTTGCAAACCTATTTTTTTGTGTGTTTTTGAAGAACAAAACAAGCAAACGAAGCAAAAAGAAAACTAAGAAAAACAAAAATAACAAAGTAAAGAGATTGGTTATGAGGGACTCCCCTTGTGAAGATGTCCTCGACTCCCCGGCAACGGCACCAGATAAATCTTTGATGTACTCGACGTTCGACGTAGAGCTCGTTGGGAACCCCAAGAGGAAGGTATGATGAGCGCAGCAGCAAGTTTTCCCTCAATTATGAAACCAAGGTTTAATCGAACCTGTAGGAGCAAGGAAACACGCCAAAGGTGTTACTAGCTGAGCTTTGGCAGGGCGCACTACCGGTGCTAGTAGCAACGTGGAGACCTGCACAACACAACCACAGAACTTTGTCCCCAACTTGCGATGAGGTTGTCAATCTCACCGTGTTTTGCGGAAAACAAAGGATTAAATGTATCGAATGGAAACAAGTAAAAGTTTGTAGAAAGTAAACACAAAACAGTAAAAGATTGTTGATTGTATGTAAAGACAAAGGACCGGGATCTATAGTTCACTAGAGGTGGCTCTCCTGTGGCATCCCGCAAAACCACTACTAGAAAATCGCTGTGTTTTTGTGCATTGCATCATCATGACCGGATGCTCATGTCATCATGCCACCTTGCATTTGAGCATCGTCTTGTCATCTTGCATTTGTTTGCATAAAACTATTTTTGAAAAGCCTATCTTTGTTTTCTAAATATTCCCCGTCTTAATTTCAAATCAAAACTCCGGTCTTTTCCGGGTCTTTTATTTGTCCAAAAACTATTTACTAAAAGTCTATTTTTAAATTAAAATAAAAGTTCACATTATTTTTAGGAGGCAGCCAGCCAGGCCCAAAAGCCCAGCCGGCCACCTCCAAACCCTAGCTAATTCCTCGCCTAAACCACACCCACACATAGCCGCCACCAGCCTTAGCTAACCCCAGCACGCAGCACACCCGCACACACGCGCTGGCACACAACCACCTCACCCCTCCACTCCTAGCCTGCCACCTGTCCCCGCGGGCCCACCTCCTGCCCTTTTTCCTGCCCACCAGGTCGCTAGCCTCCACCCCCGCCGCCACCTGGGCGCATGCCCCCACGCGACCCCGCCACCTGCCGCAGCTAGCCCCATCCCGCGCTCACCCAGGCCGCTCCCCACCAACCCCATCCACTCTCCCGGTCCACCCTAGTGGACACGCGTACCCATCCCCCCTGGCCCACACCCACGCACGGAAACCCACCCCGACCGACAGCCACCCCCGTCTCCCTTGATCCCCACCCTGTCTCCTCTCTCCTTCCCACTCGCGGTACCGTCCCTGGCCGCGAGCTGCCTGTCCGCCGAGCCTCTCCCCTCCCGTGACGCCCAGCTCCACCTCGCCCTCGCCACCCGGCCCGCGCTCCCCTGCCGCGCCTATTCCCCTTCGGGCGCCGCCCGCCGGAGCCACGCCGGGCTGCTCTCCTTCCCCCAAGCGGCGCCGTTCCCCGTCCCGGCGTCTCCTCGCCGTCCCCCGCCGCCAGTCTGCTGGCGCGAGCCGTACTCGGCCCCGGCGACGGCCTTGCCGAGATCTTTCCACCGCCAGCGAGAACTACCGCCGCACCTCCGCCCGAGTCGTCGTCCTGCTGCGCCATGTCTCCTCGCGCGAGAGCGCCGCCCTGGTGAGCTACTCTTGCCGCATGCCTTCGTCCAGCACGAGGCTGGCCTCTGCCTCTGTTTTCCCGTGCAGGCTCCTCGTCGGCTGCCTCGGCCTGTTTTGTTTCTGTAGGTGTAGGTCTAGTAGAAGATGCCAGCGAGGTTTTCCCCCTTCAGCCACACATCAAGATCATTGTCATGCCATGTGGGAACTCGCTTGGTTGCTTCCTTGCTAGGTCGCTCAAGTGTTCCCTCCATGCAAGCCAAGATCAGTGTTCGGCAAGGCCCCCCGTTGACAAGATCTTTGACAAGATTTCGGTACCCACGTGTAGCCGAGAGAACCATGCCGAGAACCCACGGTACCCGAAGACCGAACCCGGCGCCACTCCAAGATCTCCTTCCCGGAGTTGATGACCTGATGACGCCAAGATCGACAGTGATGAACCATCGGCGCCGAACCCGAGACCCCGAGCGCGCCGACGACAAGATTTCCTTCCCGGATCCGATGCCCGAGAACTCGGAGCCAAGATCACCACACGGAACGACAAGCGCTTCATCTCGGATACGCCAAGTACTTCACCCCAGGTGCCAAGACCGACTCGATGGCGCGGACCCGACAAGATCTTCGTGACGACAAGAGCGACACCGACCAGGGTGAGCCCGATGATCCTCCGACGCCAAACCAAGTCGTTCGACAACCGCTGTTGTCCGAGAACGTTCCCGCCGAGACCGATCCCCGTCGAACCCTGTCAAACCCTGTCGAACCCTGTCGAACCCCGAACCCCCGGAACCCAAGATCTTCTGGACCCAGATGTGTGAACCTTTCCTGAGCCCCTATTTTACAAATGCTATATATAAAACTTGTTGCATATTAATTGTTCATCTCGCATGCATATCATGTGGGTTGGGGGCATTATGCCAATTCACCTCATAATTAAATATGGAGTCCATATGCCGGCTATTCTAGTCTTATTCCGTTTAAATTTGCGTAGCGAACCGATGCCATGTTTTGTCTTGCTAATACAACATTTAAATTGCGGGGTTTCTAAATAACTTGAACCATTTAATTAATTGTCGGGACCCCGGTTCCGCTTAATATTGCCTAATTGCACCGCATCTGCATCATATCATAAGCATGCCGGGTCTTCTGCCGTAGTATTAAATATTGTATCCGGTGTTTCTGCTAGTGTTTATTTCTTCATGGATTAGACCGATGACTGGATGCGAGTATCGACAAGTTCTTCGGATATGAATCTCTGGTAGTGTTTCCCAGGCGAGCATCTCTCCCCCTTCTACCTATTTTGCATTTATAGTCTTTATTTCCTCCTGTTGATCTATTGCTATCCGTGTCGTGATGCTTTAGTGTTCTGTACCAGTTATATCCCGTGCAGCCTCTATATTGCCTTGGACACCTCCTATTACCTGTGTTTGGTAGATAGCTGGCCTTGCGAGTCGTAGTTGCTTGCTCTGGTGCGATCTCGTGTTGTCAAGTGCACGGTTGTTGGAATGCTGGCAGATGTTTATGGTGGAGAGAATCATGACTTTAAATACAACTATTAAAATGCTAGATATAACTAATGCACAGGCATCGGTGGGCAATAGATGTTATTTGGTTCTTCCACGCTCACTTGTGTCCCGTAGGACCCCGAGTACTTGATACCTGTTCCTTGATTTTTCACACTATCCACATCCGGGAGGCCTTATGGACCCCCCTGAGCCAGAGCTTGATTCATTTCTATTTCTTGGGGCCACAAAGTAGTTTGGGGCTTTATTACAATCCTGTACTTATGCCATGTTTACGGCTTTATTTAAAATTGTGCGAGGAGCACCTGTACTGTTTAGGGATTGCAGCACGATTTCGCGGTATCGACAAGCCCAGTCACATTTTTGGATTCCCAGTCGTTTACAGCCGTTCTCGCAAACCCTGGGTTCGTCTCGGAGTCGGCCAACTTCGTTGCGGGTAGCTTAGTGGGGTGGCCTCTTGAAATATTTTATGAATCATGTGATCGCTTTGTCGTGAATGCCTTCTTGGGTTTTGAGTTGGTTTTTCCGAGGTTGATCGAGTGTGTGTTGCTATTTGTGCACCCCTGCAGGGTAAAACTTTTTGAAAGCCGTGTCCGCGGTTATGGACGACTTGGAGCACAGTATCTCAATCATAGACAAGCATAACTAAAGTAGTGCTATAAATTTGACTTAATATATCTGACTAGTAATCAGCTTCACTATAACGGAATGGATATTAAAAATGCCAACCACTGGTGGACCTGGATTGTTTTGTTATACCTGCCTAGTAAGTATTACAACTCCAATGGAATGTGATAAAAGTGCCAACAACTGCTGGGTTTTGGGATTCCTCAAGACAATTATATCTGACTAGTAAATGTCCCAACTACAATGGAATGATGATTAAAACTGCCCACTACTTATGCTTCCGGATGACTCATGCTATCTATATCTGATTAGTAATTGCTGCAACTATAACGGAATGAGTAAAATTGCCAACTGTGTGAGTTCCTTGGTCCGACTTCCTCGTTTGGACTCGAGGGGAAAATACCAGGATGGGTTTGTTTGGTGTTAGCTTTAGGTTGGATCCGAATAGGTCTTTCTTACCCCTCTCTAATAGCCGCCAGTGATACCGAGTCTCTATAGGTTGTTTAGTGTCGTTGCGCTGCTGCTTCAGCCCACCATACCTATGTAGGCGAGAGCCGCCGAATTCTAGCCTCTCCGTGTACTGGCCTCAGTACTGACGCTCCTCATTTTCTTTTGACCTTTGTCGGCACCCCTTTTGTTTTAGCAGGTTTGAGATCGACGTCGTTAGCAGGGTTACCCTTCCGGCTTGGCCTGGGCAGGGTTATGGACGCCATTGGTTATTCTTCAGGGCTCTTAGCCCCATTTGCATCTTGTCCGTAGTCGGACGCTCTATCGTTTCAAGGTGATTGGATCTTTTTATTGTATATCTGTATTCTTGACTCATGGAGTCGTTGATGTATATAAATCTGTCTGTGGGTTCCATCGAGGACTGATGTGTAATGGTATTACTTCGTTTTCCACCCGCACGAAAGTGCCTGGTGGGCGTCCTTGAATCGTTTCTATGCGGGTTTGGTGGGAATCGCTAAAACTTGCATAGGGCCGATTTGAGGGTGTTACAGAGTGGTATCAGAGCTCAGCAGTTGCGATACCTCACAAGTCCAGCCTGTAGGATAACCTAGCTAACAACCGAGGTAGAGTGTCAAAACTATTTTGCAAAATCGATTGGATAGATCTGATTAGGTCTGATTTTACTCCTTACCCTCTGCTGTTCTCCTCGTACCTCTGCGTGTTTTGAATCTACTCTCTTATCTTTTCTTCTAGTCTAGGATTTCTCGTGGTTGGGTTTCCGTGGTACCTTCAGGGTTTCGCTTCCTCCTTTGGTAATGGTGCTTCTACATCCGGTCTTCATGCTATCGGAGCAATCCTTCACCTATTGGACTTCTCTTTGTTCCTTCTTGTGCCTTCCGGTGTTTTTCAACGCGACAACATCATCAACGCTAGATCCGATGCAGAGCCTGCATCACCCCGTTGATCCGAATCTTGATTGTCGAGATCTTCAGTCCGACTCCGAGAATGGTTGCACGCTTTTCTACTGATTGTGCGGAGTAATAGTTTGGGTGCGTGATGGATTGGCCCCCATGCCGACTACTCAATCTATTTGCTCTTGTGCATTGAAGTGGATGAGAATGCATGGGTTCTCTCCTTCTATCGAATCTAGAGGTGGCTTTATTTGTGGATACCTTTACCTTCGTCCTTTGTTTTCCGGAGTGTTCTCTCGACGGTCACGGACAACGACCTCTTGTTAGTGGTGTCGCGAGGATCTACACGAAGCGAGAAGATCCAGGTCATCGGCCTTCTTCCCGGTACCACAAGGCGGATCTCGAGGGCGAGATCCCTTGTTAGTGGTGTCGAATTGTGGCACCCGCAAAACATAGTCATGTCATCATGACCGCATGCTCATGTCATCATGCCACCTTGCATTTGAGCATAGTCATGTCATCTTGCATTTTTTTGCATAAAACTATTTTCGAAAAGCCTATCTTTGTTTTCTAAATATTCCCGGTCTTAATTTCAAATCAAAACTCCGGTCTTTTCTGGGTCTTTTATTTGTCCAAAAACTATTTACTAAAGGTCTATTTTTAAATTAAAATAAAAGTTCACATTATTTTTAGGAGGCAGCCAGCCAGGCCCAAAAGCCCAGCCGGCCACCTCCAAACCCTAGCTAATTCCTTGCCTAAACCACACCCACACATAGCCGCCACCAGCCTTAGCTAACCCCAGCACGCAGCACACCCGCACACACGCGCTGGCACACAACCATCACCCCCTCCACTCCTAGCCTGCCACCTGTCCCCGCGGGCCCACCTCCTGCCCTTTTTCCCGCCCACCAGGTCGTCAGCCTCCACCCCCGCCGCCACCTGGGCGCACACCCCCACGCGACCCCGCCACCTGCCGCACCCAGCCCCATCCCGCGCTCACCCAGGCCGCTCCCCACCAACCCCATCCACTCTCCCGGTCCACCCTAGTGGACGCGCATACCCATCCCCCCTGGCCCACACCCACGCACGGAAACCCACCCCGACCGACAGCCACCCCCGTCTCCCTCGATCCCCACCCCGTCTCCTCTCTCCTTCCCACTTGCGGTACCGTCCCTGGCCGCGAGCTGCCCATCTGCCGAGCCTCTCCCCCCCGCGACGCCCAGCTCCACCTCGCCCTTGCCGCCCGGCCCGCGCTCCCCTGTCGCGCCTCTTCCCCTTATGGCGCCACCCGCCGGAGCCACGCCGGGCTGCTCTCCTTCCCCCAAGCGGCGCCGTTCCCCGGCCCGGCATCTCCTCTCCATCCCCCGCCGCCAGTCCGCCTGCGCGAGTCGTACTTGGCCCCGGCGCCGGCCTCGCCGAGATCTTCCCACCGCCAGCGAGAACTGCGGCCGCACCTCCGCCCGAGTCGCCGTCCTGCTGCGCCGTCTCTCCTCGCGCGAGAGCACCGCCCTGGCGAGCTACTCTTGCCGCACGCCTTCGTCTAGCACGAGGCCGGCCTCTGCCTCTGTTTGCCCGTGTAGGCTCCTTGTCGGCTGCCTCGGCCTGTTTTGTTTCTGCAGGTGTAGGTCTAGTAGAAGATGCTAGTGAGGTTTTCCCCCTTCAGCCACACATCAAGATCATTGTCATGCCATGTGTGAACTCGCTTGGTTTCTTCCTCGCTAGGTCGCTCAAGTGTTCCCTCCACGCAAGCCAAGATTAGTGTTCGGCAAGGCCCCCCGTTGACAAGATCTTCGACAAGATTTCGGTACCCACGTGTAGCCGAGAGAACCATGCCGAGGACCCACGGTACCCGAAGACCGAACCCGGCGCCACTCCAAGATCTCCTTCCCCGAGTTGATGACCTGATGACGCCAAGATCGACAGTGATGAACCATCGGCGCCGAACCCGAGACCCCGAGCGCGCCGACGACAAGATTTCCTTCCCGGATCCGATGCCCGAGAACTCGGAGCCAAGATCGCCACACGGAACGACAAGCGCTTCATCTCAGATACGCCAAGTACTTCACCCCAGGTGCCAAGACCGACTCGATGGCGCGGACCCGACAAGATCTTCGTGACGACAAGAGCGACACCGACCAGGGTGAGCCCGATGATCCTCCGACGCCAAACCAAGTCGTTCGACAACCGCTGTTGTCCGAGAACGTTCCCGCCGAGACCGATCCCCGTCGAACCCTGTCAAACCCTGTCGAACCCTGTCGAACCCCGAACCCCCGGAACCCAAGATCTTCTGGACCCAGATGTGTGAACCTTTCCTGAGCCCCTATTTTACAAATGCTATATATAAAACTTGTTGCATATTAATTGTTCATCTCGCATGCATATCATGTGGGTTGGGGGCATTATGCCAATTCACCTCATAATTAAATATGGAGTCCATATGCGGGCTATTCTAGTCTTATTCCGTTTAAATTTGCGTAGCGAACCGATGCCATGTTTTGTCTTGCTAATACAACATTTAAATTGCGGGGTTTCTAAATAACTTGAACCATTTAATTAATTGTCGGGACCCCGGTTCCGCTTAATATTGCCTAATTGCACCGCATCTGCATCATATCATAAGCATGCCGGGTCTTCTGCCGTAGTATTAAATATTGTATCCGGTGTTTCTGCTAGTGTTTGTTTCTTCGTGGATTGGACCGATGACTGGATGCGAGAATCGACAAGTTCTTCGGATATGAATCTCTGGCAGTGTTTCCTACGCGAGCATCTCTCCCCCTTCTACCTATTTTCCATTTATAGTCTTTATTTCCTCCTGTTGATCTATTGCTATCCGTGTCGTGATGCTTTAGTGTTCCATACCAGTTATATCCCGTGCAGCCTCTATATTGCCTTGGACACCTCCTATTACCTGTGTTTGGTAGATAGCTGGCCTTGCGAGTCGTAGTTGCTTGCTCAGGTGCGATCTTGTGTTGTCAAGTGCACGGTTGTTGGAATGCTGGCAGATGTTTATGGTGGAGAGAATCATGACTTTAAATACAACTATTAAAATGCTAGATATAATTAATGCAGAGGCATCGGTGGACAATAGATGTTATTTGGTTCTTCCACGCTCACTTGTGTCCCGTAGGACCCCGAGTACTTGATACCTGTTCCTTGATTTTTCACACTATCCACATCCGGGAGGCCTTATGGACCCCCCCTGAGCCAGAGCTTGATTCATTTCTATTTCTTGGGGCCACAAATTAGTTTGGGGCTTTATTACTATCCTGTACTTATGCCATGTTTACGGCTTTATTTAAGATTGTGCGAGGAGCACCTATACTGTTTAGGGATTGCAGCACGATTTCGCGGTATCGACAAGCCCAGTCACATTTTTGGATTCCCAGTCGTTTACAGCCGTTCTCGCAAACCCTGGGTTCGTCTCGGAGTCGGCCAACTTCGTTGCGGGTAGCTTAGTGGGGTGGCCTCTTGAAATATTTTATGAATCTTGTGATCGCTTTGTCGTGAATGCCTTCTTGGGTTTTGAGTTGGTTTTTCCGAGGTTGATCGAGTGTGTGTTGCTATTTGTGCACCCCTACAGGGTAAAACTTTCTGAAAGCCGTGTCCGCGGTTATGGACGACTTGGAGCACAGTATCTCGATCATAGACAAGCATAACTAAAGTAGTGCTATAAATTTGACTTAATATATATGACTAGAAATCAGCTTCACTATAACGGAATGGATATTAAAAATGCCAACCACTGGTGGACTTGGATTGTTTTGTTATACCTGCCTAGTAAGTATTACAACTCCAATGGAATGTGATAAAAGTGCCAACAACTGCTGGGTTTTGGGATTCCTCAAGACAATTATATCTGACTAGTAAATGTCCCAACTACAATGGAATGGTGATTAAAACTGCCCACTACTTATGCTTCCGGATGACTCATGCTATCTATATCTGATTAGTAATTGCTGCAACTATAACAGAATGAGTAAAATTGCCAACTGTGTGAGTTCCTTGGTCCGACTTCCTCGTTTGGACTCGAGGGGGAAATACCAGGATGGGTTTGTTTGGTGTTAGTTCTGGTTGGATCCAAATAGGTCTTTCTTACCCCTCTCTAATAGCCGCCAGTGATACCGAGTCTCTATAGGTTGTTTAGTGCCGCTGCGCTGCCGCTTCAGCCCACCATACCTATGTAGGCGAGAGCCGCCGAATTCTAGCCTCGTCGTGTACTGGCCTTAGTACTGATGCTCCTCTTTTTCCTTTGCCCTTTGTCGGCACCCCTTTTGTTTTAGCAGGTTTGAGATAGACGTCATTAGTAGGGTTACCCTTCCGGCTTGGCCTGGGCAGGGTTATGGACGCTATTGGTTATTCTTCAGGGCTCTTAGCCCCATTTGCATCTTGTCCATAGTCGGACGCTCTATCGTTTCAAGGTGATTGGATCTTTGTATTGTATATCTGTATTCTTGACTCATGGAGTCGTTGATGTATATAAAGCTGTATGTGGGTTCCATTGAGGACTGATGTGTAATGGTATTACTTCGTTTTCCACCCGCACAAAAGTGCCTGGTGGGCGTCCTTGAATCGTTTCTATGCGGGTTTGGCAGGAATCGCTAAAACTTGCATAGGGCCGATTTGAGGGTGTTACATCTCCTTAAGATAGATAACATGCTGGGTGAACAAATTACAGCGGGGCAATTGACAAACACCGAGAAAGCAATACATGCATATACTAATCATCTTCACTCCTTTGAGACTTGATTGGGCATTACAACATAATACATAGACCGCCATCCAACTGCATCTATGACTAATAATCCACCTTTAGGTTATCATCCGAACCCCCTCCAGTATTAAGTTGCAAGCAACAGATTATTGCTTTACGAACTGTGTGTAAAGTAAACAATACGATTGTTCTATGAACAAAGGATTTTTGTTTACTCCCTAGTAGCAACAGCACATCTAGTACCTTAGAGATTTCTGTCACTTCCCAGATTACCAGAGGTATGAACCCACTATCGAGCATAAATACTAACTCTTGGAGTTACTAGCATCTACTTGGCCAAGATAGGTACTAACAACGGAAAGCATGCAAGATCACAAATAACAAAGACATGATAGAATCAATAATCAATCTGAAATAGCATCTCAATATCCATCGGATCCCCGCAAACACAACATGTAGAATTACAAATAGATGATCTTGATGATGAACGGAGCTCACAAGATCCAAACATGAAAGCACAAAGGAGGAGAACCAGCCATCTAGCTACTACATGGATCCGTAGTCCAAGGACGAACTACTCACGCATCACACCGGAGGCTTGCATGGTGATGAAGAAGGCCTCCAGGGTGAATTCCCCTCTCCGGCAGGGTGCCGGGAAGAGCTTCAGATCCCTCCCGATCTAGGGATGGAGATGACGGCAGCTACAGACTCTTTCGGGGATTTTTGATCGGGTACTTAGGGTTTTCGTCCCGAGGGCAATATATAGGCGGAAGGAGAGGCCGAGGGGGTGCCGGGAGCGGCCACACCACCCCCTGGCATGGGCCAGGCCTGGCCGTGCGGCCAGGTGGTGTGGTGGCTCCCTGGCCCTTCTCCGTCTCATATTCTGGCACTTGAAGACTTCCGGAAAAATAGGCACTTTTGCTTTTGTCCCGTCCAATTCTGAGAATATTCATTTTCTGACTTTCCTGGAACCAAAAACAGCAGAAAACAGGCAGCTGACACTGTGGCTCTTGTTAATAGGTTAGTCCAAAAAATCATATGAAAAGTACTCCAAATTTGGAACAAAACACAAGAAAGTGGATAAAACCAAGCATGGAACATCAAAAATTATAGATACATTTGCAATGTATCAGGCCCATTAGCAATATAGTGCCTTCAAATATAAAATAGAATATATATTTAATATTAATTCTCCAATTAACATTCAAATATACATATTATATTATCTCGTCACTTCGGAACAACTTCCGAACCCCTTTCCGATCTCCATCGGATGTTACCGAAACTATTCCGGTCTCTCTTTCTCTATTTCTCATACGATGCCTCATCTACCCTAAGCGTCCCTACCCTTAAGCGTGACATCCTTCGGTTCAGAAACACTCCGGACATGATAGAGACCACTCTCATATCAATGATCAACAGAGGACCTGGATGGCCATGTGACCCCCGTGCATTTCACGAATACAATCGCTCGAACCGTGAGATAGTCGTTCCCCATTCCCTTTGTCACTCGATACCTAATTCATCCGATACTTGATCTTTGGTATCTGCATACCTTAGTTCGATCTTGTTACTGATGAACTTGTTTTCTCGTTCTCATGTCATTGCATTCTGTGACCTAGTCACATGCTTGCAAGCTTCATTAATGCAATGTCACCGAGATGGCCACATGTATCTGTCCGTTACACAGACTAGACAAATCCTGGTCTTGATATGTACTCCTCTATGCATCCCTTCGGAAAACTTGAGTGGCACCTTTTGGTCACCCTGTTATGAGATGACTCTAGATAACCATCTAAGCTTCTTCTGAAATGGTGATTTGCATTACCTCACAGTCAAAGGATCGGGTTACGAGGTTCTCTATGTTTTATCATCAATGGTGAACTTTGTAACTAGATCTCATGAAGATATAACGGTCAGATGTTTGTCTATCATGTTATTCAACTAATAACATGACCTCATTGTCAGTTGGCATAAATGCCCATGGTCTTGAAACATAGACCATCCTCATGACCAATGAACTAGTTCACTAGAGGTAACTAGAGACATGGGTTGTTTACATACCACACGTGTATTAACGTTTCGTATTAACACAGTTATAGCACAGTATGAAACGTATTATAAACATACAGGAGATATATCAAATAATACACTTTATTATTTGCCTCTAGGGCATAACTCCTTCAGTCTCCCACTTGCACTAGAGTATATAAAACTAGTTTACAATAGGCAGGAACCTAACACCAATGGAATCTCGGTGTTGTTCGTGCTTGTCATGTTGGAGAGCTTTAGTCAAAGGATCTGCTACATTCAGTTCCGTATTTACTTTGCAAATCTTGACTTCACCTTCATCAACATTCTGCCGGATGACATGTAATCTAAGCTTGAAGTGTTTAGCCGTGGAATGAGTTCTTGGTTCCCTTGCATTTGCAATAGCTCCCGTGTAATCACAATAGATCGTCACGGGGTCTTGCGCATTGGGAAAAACTCCCAGTTCGATGACAAAATTCCTTAGCCAAACAGCTTCATTTGCTGCATCAGCCGCAGGAATGTATTCAGATTCCATTGAAGATTGTGCCACCACCGGTTGCTTCTTGCTCTTCCAGCTTACCGCCCCACCAGTCACCAAGAAAACAAATCCTGTTTGAGACTTCGAGTCATCATGATCTGAATTCCAGCTCGCATGTACGTAACCTATTATGTTTAGAGCTTCATCATTTCCTCCATAGATCAGGAACATATCCTTTGTTCTCCTTAGATACTTTAGGATATTTTTCACAGCTGTCCAGTGATCCGGTCCTGGATTACTCTGATATCGGCTCGTCAAACTAAGAGCCAATGCCACATCAGGTCGGGTACTAAGCATTGCATACATGATAGATCCTATTGCTGAAGCATAGGGGATGTAAGACATCTTTTCTCTATCATTGTCCGTTACAGGAAATTGAGTCATACTCAAGTTGCAATTCTTCATCATAGGTGTAAAATCCCTCTTGGTGTTTTCCATTTTGAACCTCTTCAAAATCTTATCTATGTAAGTACTCTGACTTAATGCTATTAGGTGTCTCGATCTATCTCTATAGATCTTGATTCCTAATATATATGCAGGTTCACCTAGATCCTTCATGTAAAATTTGTTACTTAAATATGCTTTCACGCTATTCATAAGATCCACATCGTTTCCCATGAGTAATATGTCATCCACATATACTACTAAGAAAACAACCGAGCACCCACTCACTTTCTTGTAAACACAGAACTCTTGTTGGTTTTGGACAAATCCAAAATTCTTGATCACTTGATCAAAACATTGGTTCCAGCTCCGAGATGCTTGCTTCAATCCATAAATGGACCGTTGAAGTTTGCATACCTTTCCAGCATCCTTAGGATTGACAAAACCTTCTGGTTGCATCATATACAACTCTTCATCAATGTGACCATTGAGGAATGCGGTTTTGACATCCATCTGCCAAATTTCATAGTCGAAATGTGCATCAATTGCTATTAAAATCCTGACAGCCTTAAGCATTACTACGGGAGAATAAGTCTCGTCATAATCAACTCCTTGAATTTCTCGAAAACCCTTTGTGACAAGTCGAGCTTTGTGAATGGTCACATTACCATTTGCATCTGTCTTTTTCTTAAAGATCCATTTATTTTCCACAGCCTTGCGGCCTTCTGGAAGATCTACCAAGGTCCAAACTTGGTTTTCATGCATGGATCCTATTTCGGATTTCATGGCTTCTAGCCATTTCTCGGAGTCAGCACTATCCATAGCTTCTTTGTAGTTTGCAGGTTCTTCCTGATCATCTAAGATGACAGACATTACAAGGCTACTATACCAATCTGGAGTGGCACGAACCCTTGTAGACCTGCGAACCTCAGGAGTCTCGATGTCATTGTTTTGATCAGCGTCAATGGGCTCTTCTTCCATACCGGAGAGCGGTTTCGGAACAGCTTCTGTTGCGCTACTCGGAATACGGAGAGAAGGGTCAACAATTTCATCTAACTCAATTTTCCTTCCACTCACTCCTTTTGGAGAAAGGTGCCAGTTTTCGCGACAAACGTTTTGCCTTTGGCTTGGTTGTAGAAGGTATACCCAACGGTTTCCCTTGGGTATCCTACAAAGATACATTTTTTCGATTTGGATTCGAGTTTGTCAGGCCGCAGTTTCTTAACGTAAGCCTCACAACACCAAACTTTCAGAAATGACAACAATGGCTTCTTGCCATGCCATATCTCATATGGGGTTGTCTCCATAGATTTGGATGGTGCTCGGTTTAAAATAAAAGCGGCGGTTTCTAACGCGTATCCCCAAAAAGACACAGACAAATCAGTTAAAGACATCATGGACCGTACGCTATCCAGTAGGGTTCGGTTACGACGTTCCGACACACCATTACGCTGTGGTGTTCCGGTTGTCGTAAGCTGTGGGATAATCCCACAGTCCTTCAAGTGCATGTTAAACTCATAACTCAAATACTCACCTCCTCGATCTGATTGAAGGTGCTTGATTTTCTTGTTAAGTTGATTCCCTACCTCTTTCTGAAATTCCTTGAACTTTTCAAAGGTTTCAGACTTGTGCTTCATCAAGTAGATATATCCATATCTACTTAAGTCATCAGTAAAGGTAACAAAGTAACGATAACCATTGCGGGTTGAGACACTCATTGGTCCACATACATCTGTATGTATGATCCCAAGTAGGTCTACAGCTCTCTCCATTATACCGGAGAATGGTGTCCTGGTCATCTTGCCCATGAGACATGGCTCACATGTATCAAGGGATTCAAAATCCAATGATCCAAGAATCCCTTCTGAATGAAGCTTCTTCATGTGCTTTACGCCAATATGACCAAGACGGCAATGCCATATGTACATGGAATTATCATCACTGTGCTTACAATGTTTAGCATCAACACTATGGATGTGTGTATCACAATCAAGATCAAGTAAGAATAAACCATCACGTACAGGTGCATGAACATAGAAAACATCATTCATATAAATTGAACAACCATTTGTTCCTGATTTAAACGAATAACGGTCTTGCAACAAGCAAGACCCACTCACAATATTCATACTCAGTGCGGGTACATAATAGCATTTATTCAAAACCAACAATAATCCTGACGGTAGACTTAGATGCAGGGTGCCGACCGCCATTACTTCAACTTTCGAACCATTGCCGATGCGCATCGTCACCTCGTCCTTCCTTAGGCGCCTCCTACTCTGCAGATCCTGCTGAGAGTTACAAATGTGAGCAACAGATCCGGTATCAAATACCCAGGTGTTACTCCTAGCGCTTGTAAGGAATACATCAATAACATGTATATCATATATACCTTTGTCTGGAATGGCTATCTTGCCAGCTCGCTTGTCTTCAAGGTACTTGGGGCAGTTGCGTTTCCAGTGCCCATCCCCTTTGAAGTAGAAGCATGAAGTGCCGGGCTTAGGGCCAGGCTTGGCAGCCTTTGAGGTGCTGGGAACAAACTTGCCATCCCTCTTAGGCTTCTTACCCTTACCTTTTCCCTTTTGCCCCGGTTTCTTAAAGTTGATGGTCTTGTGGACCATCAGCACCGTGTGTTCCTTCTTGATTTCAACCTCAGCAGTTTTGAGCATGGCGAACACCTCAGCAAGGGTCGTAGTCATCCCTTTCATGTTGTAGTTCATCCCAAAACCCTTATAGCTAGGGGGCATCGAATGTAGCACCCTATCTATAGCGAGTTCCTCCGGGATTTTGCAATCCAGGGTGTTTAAGCGTTTTACGTAGCCAGACATTTTGACCACATGCTCACTAATACTGCTGTGCTCTTCCATTTTAGCAGAGAAGAAGAGCTCGGAAGCATCATACCTCTCTACACGAGCCCGTGGAGCAAAGACAGCCTTGAGATCCTCAATAATCTTAAAAGCATTCATCTTCTCGAAACGCTTTTGAAGCTCCAGCTCCATGGCATAGAGCATTCCACTCTGGATGAGGGAGAAATCATCCGCCTTGGACTGCGAGGCATTCTTTTCGTCCTTAGAGGCGGAATCTGTAGGCTTAGCCGGAAGCTCAGCCTCGATGACATAAGTCAACTTGTAGGGGACTAGGAGGATCCTAAGATTGCGGGACCATGCGGTGAAGTTGGTTCCATCAGTTTTCAGCTTGTCCTTCTCGAGGAAAGTGCTAAGGTTGAAGGTGGGTGGGCGAGACATCTACAAAGGATTTGCAAAGTGTTTAGACTATGTTCATAATATTGAGTTCAAGTTTTAACTGAAAGAACTCCCACTTAAACGAACATCCCTTTACTCGTTCAGTGATCACATGATCCCTATCCTCCGCACCTCCCCCCGATCGTCGCGGCCATCAGTGCAGTATCAAAGGTGGACATTCCCTAATGTCGATCACATCAACCATGTGATTCATGCTCGACCTTTCAGTATCTTGTATTCCGAGGCCACGCTTCTCTAGCGTGCTAGGCTCACCAGTCCTAACTCGTGTGTATTCGAAGTGCAACATGGCTTACACCCACTGTATGTGAACGTAGATATGTTTGACACCCAGGCCTGTAACCCTAGACCGCCTCATACCGAAGAACTTTCTTGGTGGTGCACACACAAGGGGAATACGATAACTAGAATACTATGAGGGATTATCTTATTATGCTACCTTCTAATAAGTATACTAGCACAATAAGAAATACTTCTAAAGTGAAGTGCTATGACATGGTTATAGCTCTATGATTATCATCAACCGCTTCCATGAGAGTTTCACAAACTTGTCATTGCCATGTTATAATACTTGCCCCTATGCAATAATAAAGATAGACGCTTCTATATTAACTATTGCATGTTTTACGCGGCTTTAGGGCTTTCGTAGTACAACCCTTTCCCACCTACGAACGTTGAGCCACAACATGGATTCAATGATTGCTGTTCTTCTTCCCTTTTCAGGGCCCTCCAGTGTCAATGCCATATCAACTACTGTAGAGAGATAGACACCCCCTAAGCCACTTTGATATGTGGACCAGTTTCATGAATCACCACGTGAGGTCGGTTGGGGGCCGCTTCATCAAAGAGTGCCGCGATATGAACAATAACACTAAAGAGGGTAGCAACTAGAGAATCAATGCCCACATATTGCTATGTGTTCTATCCGTACGACATGTCTACCCATACACCCGCTCTGATACCACTGTATGGGTTCCGTAGCAGAAAACAAAAAATTTCTATCTACTCGAACACTAAAACCAGGATCTATACTATGTAGACATAATTAATCGAGAAGGAATATAGTATTCATACCTTTGAAGAGAGAGGCACGCCTTACGCAGGAAGGCGTATATTGATGAAGACGAGCAGCACCCCAAGTGTGGTGCCTCCGAAGTTTGTCACACGTCTGGTGTAGGGGACGTCAACCGGGCTCCGATCCAGCCGAGCAGCGGAAGAAGTAGATGTCGGATCGCCGATCACACGACGGTAGTGTGAAGGTGGAGAACTCAACCACAAGGTCCTCCCCAATATTACGGGGAAGTCCTCAACAGATGAGAGAGAGAGAGAATGAGAGGAATGGGTGTTCTCCAAGGGGAGGGGGACCCCTTTATATAGTGGGAGGGGGGCACCACCCAGGGGCTAGGCTGTGTGGGACTAATCCCACACCCGCCGGCCACCTTGGGGCAGCCGCCGGCCCTAGGTGGGCCCCACTGGGGTGGCCCACTAGCCCTAGGCCGGCTGGCCCTCTCTCCCTAGGCGCCTTGCCCACTTGGGCCTCCCTTCGGGTGAGGCCCATTAGCAATATAGTGCCTTCAAAAATAAAATAGAATATATATTTAATATTAATTCTCCAATTAACATTCAAATATACATATTATATTATCTCTTCACTTCGGAACAACTTCCGAACCCCTTTCCGATCTCTATCGGATGTTACCGAAACTATTCCGGTCTCTCTCTATTTCTCATACGATGCCTCATCTACCCTAAGCGTCCCTACCCTTAAGCGTGACATCCTTCGGTTCGGAAACACTCCGGACATGATAGAGACCACTGTCATATCAATGATCAACAGAGGGACCTGGATGGCCATGTGACCCCCGTGCATTTCACGAATACAATCGCTCGAACCGTGAGATAGTCGTTCCCCATTCCCTTTGTCACTCGATACCTAATTCATCCGAGACTTGATCTTTGGTATCTGCATACCTTAGTTCGATCTCGTTACTGATGAACTTGTTTTCTTGTTCTCATGTCATTGCATTTCGTGACCTAGTCACATGCTTGCAAGCTTCATTAATGCAATGTCACCGAGATGGCCACATGTATCTGTCCGTTACACAGACTAGACAAATCCTGGTCTTGATATGTACTCCTCTACGCATCCCTTCGAAAAACCTGAGTGGCACCTTTTGGTCACCCTGTTACGAGATGACTCTAGATAACCATCTAAGCTTCTTCCGGAATGGTGATTTGCATTACCTCATAGTCAAAGGATCGGGTTACGAGGTTCTTTATGTTTTATCATCAATGTTGAACTTGGTAACTAGATCTCATGAAGATATAACGGTCGGATGTTTGTCTATCATGTTATTCAACTAATAACATGACCTCATTGTCAGTTGGCATAAATGCCCATGGTCTTGAAACATAGACCATCCTCATGACCAATGAACTAGTTCACTAGAGGTAACTAGAGACATGGTTTGTTTACATACCACACGTGTATTAACGTTTCGTATTAACACAGTTATAGCACAGTATGAAACGTATTATGAACATACAGGAGATATATCAAATAATACACTTTATTATTTGCCTCTAGGGCATAACTCCTTCACAATTATGCATGTGAATTATCATAGATGGGATCGTGTATTAGTTTCTATGACATGATGATTACTGTATCCTCTCTTGCCTCAATCCAAGGACTTGTCAGGTACCCAAGACCCCAAGGGTTGAGCCAAGTATAGGGAGTGTGAGTGATGACTAATATATAGGTTGGGAACCCCAGTGACATAATGGGTAGTATGGCTGTATGTGAGGGATTTGCTTGGGATTAACAGTGACATCGCTATGCATATCATTAGTTCTCTTTCTTCTATGGATGAGACTAGTAGGTTATTGCTATAAGCGGTTGCAAAGAAAATAGTAATTATGGATGCACTGCCCACATATAATTTATCTTGCTCTAACAAGTACATGCATACTTTATTTCTATCTTTTATTTCCATCAGATGTTTTGTACAGCTACAGGTGAAACCGAACACCCTAGGCCCTCGCTCTCCATCATCGACAACAACAAAAAGACACAAGCTACTGGTCCGGTGAAAACACAAAAGGAATTATAAAACTCCCGAAGGTCTGTTAAAGTAACTTCACTACGCATTCGCTTCCCAAGGATTCGATAACCTAGGTCTACTAGGGAAAAAGAAGCTATACTACATCCATAATCCGGATCGAAGGTATCAACCCTTTATCTGGCGCTGTTTCCGGGGAAGCAATAGCTACCCTGGTGAGGTTAGTAGGAATACCTTGCTAGTATTAATTCTTGTTTTTAATTTTGTTAGTTTGCTTTCAGTCTTTAATTTATAAACCAAAAAATAGTTAGTCTTTAAATTCTTGCTTTTACCGTTATAATTCTTTATCTAAGAAAACCCCAAAACATAGGAAGTATGGCTAAAAATAAGCTTGGGGAGTTTGCTACTCCCAATAATGATTATTTGCATACTCCTATAACTCAGCTAGCAATCGGTGCTGATGACTATGAAATTAAGCCCCATTACTTAAGTTTGGTTCAACAGAATCAATTTGGAGGCTCTGCTGTTGAATACGCAGGTATGCACTTGAATACTTTCACTGAAATATGTGATATGATGCGTATAAAATACGTTGACCCTGATGCGATCAAATTGCGTCTATTTCCTTTCTCTCTAAGAGGGAGAGCTAAAGAATGGTTGCTATTTGTGCCTAAAAATGCTATTACATCATGGGTGGGATGTACTTCTTTTTTTATGACTAAATTTTTCCCACCTGCAAAGACTATGCAACTTTGATCTAATATTACTGGCTTTAGACAGGAAGAGCGTGATCCACTAGCGCTTGCATGGGACAAGATGAAAGAATGCCTAAGAAACTGTCCTAGTCATGGGATGGAAGATTAGTTAATTCTCCATTTATTTTACAATGCTCTTAATCATGTATCTAAGTATATGCTTGATACTGCAGCTGGAGGAACATTTATGGGTAAACATATTACCGAAGCAAAGTAGCTGCTAGACAATATGCTAGACAACCATGCCTAATGGCATGTGGAAATATCAAATACAAAGAAGGTGAACTCTGTCTCACCACAAGAGAACGAAGATCTCAATGCTAAGTTGGATGAGCTCATACTAGCCGTAAAAGGTAAGGAAATTCAGGTAAGATCCAGTCCTGAAACAAATATTGAAGAAATAGGCTTCATAGCTCGTAATGATTATAATCCTGCTTGGAAGAAGAGTTACAATCCTAAATTTCAGAAACACTATGCTAGTCCTGCAAGTAACTCTAATAATAATATGGGAAATAGTAATGGTAGTCTCCAAGGAACACTGAAATCTTTCATAGACTCACAAAACAAACAAGATAATATTCTAGTTAAAATTACGGAGAACCATGAAGCTATGCTTAGTAAATTATCTAACCAAGCTGTTAGTTTGAGAAATGATTTACAGGCCCTTCAAGAAAGAACAAGGATCATTGATGCATAGCTAGGTAAGATAATCGAGAGTCAAACTCTCATTCTAGCTAAATTTGTAGGTAAAGATGAGCCCAATCCGGTTGAGGAAATCAAAATGATGAGGATCCAAAGGGAGGAGCCTGAAGAACTTGACTATAGTAATGCTCCTTGACCAAGCTACACCGTTGAAGATCTCGTAAAAAGGATCAACATCAAGATTCCGGTGAGTGAAGGTATTGAGGAAGCTATGTACCAACATTTTTTCAATCAAGTAGCAATAAAGGTACATGAGCTAGAAGAAGAATACAAGCAAATTGCTAAAATATTACCTGTCAAACTAGATGATATATTTGAGCCTACTATTAAGATTAAAGTTGGAACCAATGAGATAGCTGCACTTTGTGATCTAGGTGCAAGCGTCTCAACAATTTCAAAGAGTCTTTTTAACAAGTTAAATCTTGGCTCCTTTGAAATTACTGAGTTAAAATTGCATCTAGCAGATTCTACCTACAAACAAGCTGTAGGAATTAAGGAGAACACTTTAGTATACATTAAAGGTTGTCCCGCTCTTATTGATTTTGTTATTGTTGACATGCCTGAAGATGCTACTGCTCCTATTATATTAGGTCGTCCTTTCTTAAGAACTATTAAGGCTTTGATTAATCTGCATGAAGGGAACATGAAGCTGAAATTGCCTTCACGGGATCCTTTTGTTATTCATTTCCCCAGGAAGAAGAAAGTCAAGCATGATGAAAAGGAGGCCATCACTTTGAAGGCCAATTACTTTGGAGTGGGTGTTCCACTCATCTAGCCCAAGTGAGTATCATCAAGGTCAAGCTATTGACCATAAAAGAGCGCTCCATGGGAAGTAACCCATGTGAAATAAAGTTTGAGATAAGTTTTTTGTTTTAGTTTAAGTTTCTGTTTAATAAAGAGTGCTACAAAACTCCATTCGATGAGAAGAAGTTCGGTAGTACTTGAAATTATGCTTTATTCATGCTATTGTTGGTCGACAATATTTACAATCAATTTTCTATCAAAAACAAGGTATATCACTAAGTTACAGGAAAAGAAATAGTTTACGAAGATTTTTTTTTATGCACATAGAGAGTTTAATGACCAACTATATGGCGGGGATAAAAATTCCAGCCGTATAGCTCCGGTCGTGTAGATATCTTTGCCATCAAGAATTGTTCTACAATATGTACTGAGAGTTTAACGACCAACTATATGGCGGGAATAAAAATTCCGGCCGTATAGCTCCGGTCATATAGATATCAATGCCTCTGTACAATTTCTTTTCATATGTTCTGAGAGTTTAACGACCAACTATACGGCAGGAATAAAAATTCCATATGTATAGTTCTAGTCGTATAGATATTGATGCCTTTGCAAATTTTCTTTCACAGGGACAGACAGTTTAACAACCAACTATACGACCGGAACATTTTGTTCTGCCCGTATAGCTGCGTCCGTATAGCTGCGCCGCCAGGAGGAAAACCTAAATTTTTGACAAAAGGCCAACTATACGGCCGGAACACATTGTTCCGACCGTATAGTTCTGCCCATATAGTTGTGTCCGACCACAAAATCGCACAGGAAGGTACTCCCAACTCCAAAACTTTAATCCTTTTTCTTTCTCCTACCTCCAAACTCTCTCAAAACCTCAAGGGATTTCCATATCTATTCAATTTCGTTCAATTTCCTCGCACACAAGTGATCTACGGTATGTTTCTCCTCCGATCCTCCAATTACTTTTTGCAAATTCAACTTTTATCTATTGTCATTATCAATCTAGGGTGAGACCTACTATGAACCAATTGCCATGATTTTATTGCCTAGATTATTATTATTTTGAGGAGAATTCTTTAGTGTGCTATGATGAGGAATATGATACACTTACTGTTGTTGGATCAAAAAGTTTTATTTTGCCTTTCTTCAATGTTTTAGATGATGAACACAAGGAGCCAAACTTGTGCTCGTGCCACTACTAGCGCTTCTCAGGCTACTGCTCAGGAACGCATGGGGATACGGTTCAATAATGAGGCCCATCGTGATCGCTTCAACATGATCAAGAACCGTGAAGTGAAGGCCACCATGTGGGCTTGTCCCATCATATTGAACCAACTCGATATTGCTGATGACTTCAATTTACTTTGCAATAGAGCTGTCCTGCAAAACTTTGTGTACAATGATGTACCTACTTATCGCCGCTTAACCATTGAATTCCTTAGTTCATTGCAAATCACCGTTAAACAATGGCAAGGAGAGGATACTATTTCTTTCCATCTAATGAACAAAAACTACACTTTAACATTAGATGAATGGTGCGCATGTTTTAATTTGCCAAACAATGATATTCATGCTTTACGCGCATCCTTTACTGGCTTAAGAACTTCCCCCGATCAATATATAATGGAATGAGTTTCACTAGTAGAGTGAACAAGGGGAAGAATATTCAACATCCTGCAATTCACTATTTGTTCTATGTTATTGCTAACACTTTGCAGGCACGTAATGAGTTCACGAGACTCAACGAGGAGGACATGCTAGTCCTCGCAAAGGCTGCTTACATCAACTTCAGCTTGTCACTCAACTTGGGCACCATCCTTGCATGCTACCTGGAGAACCAAGCCTCCCAAAGCCAAGGGTCAATCACAGGAGGAGGCGTTATCACCGTGCTTGCCACTGCCCTAGGCCTCGACCTAGGTGAGTTACAACCGGTACTAGGTGAGACACATGTTGGTTTATCCACCTTGAGAGCCTGTGGAATGCTAACTAGGAGAGGTGGTGCTTATTACCTGCATATTGCTAGAGTTGGGCGTATCTACCCCGCTCCTATGCCTAATGGTATTTTCTCTAACGAGGAAGGACATTTTCTATATGATTTGCAGGTTGAGCAACACCAGCCTGAGGAAGAGATTCCTGAAGAGGACGAGTACCAAGAAGAGGAGCAAGAAGTTCCTTATCAAGAGGAGCAGCCACAAACCTGGTTCGCCACATACCAAGATTTCCAAGGACTTGGAGGAACGACGGAGAGGATGCACGCCTCTCTTTGAACCTCCGAAAATAAACAATTAACCTCTCAACTCAATTTGCGAACTGGAGTAACGACTTTTCTGTGCCACCATAATGATTTGAAGGGCTTGCAAAAGCCTAAGCTTGGGAAAGTTTCCTCATGTATCTTTATTTAGCGTTTATTTGCTTTTATTTCGAGGTTGTGTTTTTATTTGAGTTTATAAGCACCCGTGTTGGTTTCCCCAACACTTTACCTTTAGTTCTTTCTATTTTTCTTTCGAAATTTTCTAGCCGAGTTTTGCCGCGAATTTTCTATTCTTTAATTTTCCTCTCTTAAAAAAACCACAAAAAGATTTCTCAATATTTTTCCTTATTCTCTTTCTTCCTTTTCTTTCTGCCTCGAGGTCTTCATATATTTGGAGGAGAGTGTTCGACTTCGAGTTTCTAAGAAACAAATAAAAAGGAAGAGAAAAGTGGAACCAAACATGAGAGGTATGCCTTATGACTCCCCACTTTTGAAGTTTGAGAAACCCATGCTAATTAGTAGTAAATGTTGAAATATTATATTGGTGGAGTGAGTCCTTGTATCATCGTAAGATTTCTGTTTGTATGGGTATTTAATTGGGTACATTTTATTCCAGCTCTCGTAATTAACCAAGTCTTGCCTAAAAAATTGCTAAACAATTGTAATAAGAAAAAGTCTCACAATTGAAGGCATGTGTGTTGTAGTGCTTAGTATTGAAGGCTTATTTCTAGAGATAATCAACACCACTGAAAATATTGATTGACTTGATAGCTCTCTTTGAAAGGATTTGTTCGATTGAATTAATGTTTAGCAGTTTTTGTGAGCATGCCAAAGTTTGACTTGTTAATCATAAGAATGATATAGCTTTATCCGTGTCAAACTTCATGGGATGCCGACAACTCCGCTAGCCTACAAACAATCTTCATGGAGGAAACTCCTAGATTTTGGCTATGATTTGATTAAACACTTGTAGCAGTAATGCTATAGTGGGTAAGATTCTTGGCACTCCCAGGTAGCTGTAATCATGATGGAATCACTCCTCTGGCTGTTATGAGAAATCATTATGCAAAAGTAACAAAAACCTTAGTGATGCCACGAGTGTCCATCACAACCCGATAAACTAAATAAAACTTTTGGCATGCTCTCAATTACTTAAAAACTGAAATTCTTGAAGGACAATGAATAGAAAAGTAGTGCTTGAAAAGTCTTGATTTATTGATGTGGGAGATTTGAGGTACTCTAGTATATATGCTTTTCATGACAACTCTCACACTCTTAATTTACATGATTATACTTTACTATTCAAAGGCAAGCCTATGAGTTGATTACTTGACATGGAATAAAGTTTACTCATTTGAATCATCCATGTTTACAATAATTTTGCTACACTATAAGGATGCATGAAAACCGTATGATATGCTTGCCATTGCTCTATATGTGCTGAAGTTTTTCAGATTTATAAAGTGGAGGAAACATGAGACTGCTAATCATGAGTAAGATCACCATCTCGTTATTTCAGTTTAAATGCTAAGTTCCTTTTTTATTTTGGTTTTGTTGCTTGGGACGATCAAGTTTAAGCTTGGGAGGTTGATGGCTCTGAAATATAGCCATCTAATGTCCACATTTAAACTGGATATTAATCATATTCTTGATGAAATAGCTCTCTAAACCCTGCCACTAATGCTAATATTCAGAGGGGTATGCAATCCTTTCTTTTAGTATTTTTCCTGCGCAGATAATGTCGTTTAAAGGAGGTAATCACTACATTAATGTCAAAGATATGAGATTTCCAACTACCAGAAGAAACCAGGAGCCTTACATCGGAGGCATACGCTTTAACGACCAACTATACGGCTGGGGCAAAAATTCTAACCATATAGCTCTGGTCGTATAGTTGGCACCGCCACCGTTAGGTCAAATAGAAAATCTTTCGTGAAGGGACCCCTAAATAAAGAAGCCTCGAGCGACGAGAAAACAGAGTTTGCACCATCCAGAAGTCTCTGCCACAGATCACCAGCCACCCTCCAGATCTCCGAACCCTTCTCCATCTCCATAGCCATATTCCACCACTTGTAATAGTAGATCTCTTCTCCAATTGGTGACATTGTAAGACTATTGCTATCAACCTTATGATTTTTATAACAATGTTTGCGATTGTTGATCTCATCTCTATGTGTGAGTAATTCTCCTTGGTTTAAGGTCTTTGGCCTATCCATGTAGCAATTGTGCATGTGAATTATCATAGATGGGATCGTGTATTAGTTTGTATGACATGATGATTAGTGTATCCTCTCTTGCATCAATCCAAGGACTTGTCAGGTACCCAAGACCCCGAGGGTTGAGCCAGGTATAGGGAGTATGAGTGATGACTGATCTGCAGGTTGGGAACCACACTGATAGAAGGGGTAGTACGGCTGTATGTCAGGGATTTGCTTGGGATTAACGGTGACATCACTATGCATATCATTAGTTCAATTTATTCTATGGATGAGACTAGTAGGTTATTGCTATAAGCAGTTGCAGAGGCAATAGCAATTATCGATGCACTTCCCACATATAATTTATCTTGCTCTAACAAGTACACACATACTTTATTTCTATATCTTTTATTTCCATCAGATGTTTTGCACAGCTATAGGTGAACCCGAACGCCCTAGGCCCTCTCTCTCCATCATCGACAACAACAAAAAGACGCAAGCTACTGGTCATGTGAAAACACAAAAGGAATTCTAAAACTCCTGAAGGTCTGTTAAAGTAACTTCACTACGCATTCGCTTTCCGAGGATTCGATAACCTAGGTCTACTAGGGAAAAAGAAGCTATACTACATCCGTAATTCAGATCGAAGGTATCAATGTTCCACTTCACAAACCTAAGTCATTGCCATCAAGGTCAAGCTAATTGACCTTAACTAGAAGCGCTTCATGGGAGGCAACCCATGTGAAATAATTTTTTCTTTATGTATTAGTTTTTATTGTGTTAGTTTTGTTTTTGTTTTGTTTTTAATAAAGAGTGTTCAAGAAGACCTATGGAGAGAGGAGAAGAAATAAGGTAATCCTCTATATTTTATTCTACTAACACATGGCTTGATAAATTGCAAATGTATTTATAATTTTTGATGTTCCATGCTTTGTTTTATCCACTTTCTTGTGTTTTGTCCACACTTTGGCGTACTTTTCATATGATTTCTTGGACTAACCTATTAACAAGAGCCACAGTGCCAGCTGCATGTTTTCTGCTGTTTTTGGTTCCAGGAAAGTCATAAAATCAATATTCTCGGAATTGGACGGGACAAAAGCCAAAGTGCCTATTTTTCCGGAAGTCATCAGATGCCAGAATACGAGACGGAGAAGGGCTGGGGGCCGGCCACACCACCTGGCCGCGTGGCCAGGCCTGGCCCGCGCCAGGGGGTGGTCTGGCTGACCCCATTACACCCTCGGCCTCTCCTTCCGCCTATAAGATGCCCTCATGACGAAAACCCTAAGGACCCGATCAAAACTCCACGAAAGAGTCTGTAGCCGCCATCATCTCCATCCCTAGATCGGGAAGGATCTGAAGCTCTTCCCGGCACCCTGCCGGAGAGGGGAATTCACCCTGGAGGCCTTCTTCATCATCATGCAAGCCTCCGGTGTGATGCGTGAGTAGTTCATCTCTGGACTACGGGTCCATGTAGTAGCTAGATGGCTGGTTCTCCTCCTTTGTGCTTTCATGTTTAGATCTTGTGAGCTCCGTTCATGATCAAGATCATCTATTTGTAATTCTGCATGTTGTGTTTGCGGGGATCCGATGGATATTGAGATGCTATTTCAGATTGATTATTGATTCTATCATGTCTTTGTTATTTGTGATCTTGCATGGTTTCCGTTGTTAGTAGCTATCTTGGCCAAGTAGATGCTAGCAATTCCAAGAGTTAGTATTTATGCTCGATAGTGGGTCATGCCTCTGGTAATCTGGGGAAGTGACATAAATCTCTAAGGTACTAGATGTGTTGTTGCTACTAGGGAGAAAACAACAATCCTTTGTTCATAGAACAATCGTATTGTTTACATTACACGCAATTCGTAAAGCAATAATCTGTTGCTTGCAACTTAATACTAGAGGGGGTTCGGATGATAACCTGAAGGTGGATTATTAGTCATAGATGCAGTTGGATGGCGGTCTATGTATTATGTTGTAATGCCCAATCGAATCTCAAAGGAGATTAGTATATGCATGTATTGCTTTCTCGGTGTTTGTCAATTGCCCCGTTGTAATTTGTTCACCCAGCATGTTATCTATCTTAAGGAGAGCCACCTCTAGTGAACTATAGATGCCGGTCCTTTTCTTTTACATACAATCTATAAATTCCCAATCAAGTCTCAAAGGAGTCAAGATGATTAGTATATGCATGTATTGCTTTCTCGGTGTTTGTCAATTACCCCGCTATAATTTTTATCACCCAGCATGTTATCTATCTAAGGAGAGCCACCTCTAGTGAACTATGGATCCCAGTCCTTTACTTTACATACAATCTACAATCTTTTACTGCTTTGTGTTTACTTTCTGCAAACTATTACTTCCTTCCATTCGATACGTTTAATCCTTTGTTTTCAGCAAAACCGGTGAGATTGACAACCTCATCACAAGTTGGGGACATAGTTATGTGGTTGTGTTGTGCAGGTCTCCACATTGCTGCTGGCACCGGTAGTGCGCCCTGCCATCGTTCAGGTAGCTACACCTTTGGGGTGTTTCCTTGCTCCTACTGGATCGATAACCTTGGTTTCGTACTGAGGGAAAACTTGCTGCTGTGCTCATCATAACTTCCTCTTGGGGTTCCCCAACGAGCTCGATATATTTTGGGCCATCATGACTTAAGAAGTATTGCTGGATTTTTACTTAGTATTTTTATGTTATTTAGTCCTTTGATGAGATGTGCAAAGGCACACGGAGCTACTAATCAAATTCTTTAAGTTTTGCAGCTCACAGTGTTCTTAACGACTACTAGTACGACTGGAGTGGATCGTATCATGCGCATGTACCACATCAAGCCAAAGGGAGATATAATTTTTGATTTTGTCCGAAGGAATTAGTGTTGATTTTTTTTAACAACCACTAGTATGGCCAGACACGCCCGTACCGTGCGCTCATACCGTACCCTTGAGCAAATATCAGATTTCAAGCAAAGGTACCGAATCTATAATGACCAGTCGTACGGGCGCGGGCGACCGTACCGAGTGCACCGCCTGGGAGGAGCCGTCGCGCCAAGGTAAGTCACCCAGTACGGGCGGGCTCTGGCTGTACCGTCTGCCCGTACCACATACGCTTCTGCCATAAACACCCCGGGGAGGTAACCTAAAATTTCCAAAATCAAATTTTCTCTTTCTTCTGCCTCTAAACTCCAAACCACCTCCATTGGATATTCAAATTTACTTAATATTTTTTTCGATTATTCACACTCATTCGATCTAAGGTATGATTCTCCTCCGATCCTCAACTTATTTGTGCAAAAGCTTCACTCGATCATTCATCATTATCAATCTAGACATAAGTCTTGTTCTTGATTCAATCTTGATATTATGTGTGCTTAGCATTGTTATTATAGGATTTTTTTGTAGTTAGTGTAGAGAATCACATATGCTATGTTTCTATTGGAATAAAAAATTATTAGTAATATTTATTTACTTTCTCTTGTTTTTATTTATTAGATGAACACGATGAGTCATACACGTGAGATGGCTGTGGAATCCTCTGCACCACCCGTTGATACGTTGACCCCTGAGTCACTTTGTATCGAGTTCACCGAGGAGTTCCAGCTGAACCGTTTCAATCGTCTCAAGCTTCGAGAAATCAAGTTCACCAAGTGGGTGTGTCCTTATATCCTAAACCAAATTGGCATTCGTTATGATTTCAATTTACTTTGCAACAATATTGGTTTGTATGATTTTATCTTTCAGCATGTTGCCACATACCGCTGCTTGGTGCTTGAGTTCTTCAGCACATTGACGCATATGGTGGATCCTTCTGGTTGTGCCGAGGAACAAAGGCCCGGAGTTGATCGCATCAAATTCCACCTTATGGACTATGAGTACACTTTGACACTCAGCCAATGGGCTCAATGCTTTGGGTTTGCCAACAACACCACTGATATACGCACAACTACCTTTGTTTTAGATCCTTCCCCTTCACAGTACTTTACTTTGATGAGAATTCGTGAAAACATACCCCAAGGGGAACCATATTGATCATCCTGCTATTCGATATTTATTCTATGTGATTGATAACACACTACATGCATGTGCTGAGTTTACTAGAGTTAATAAGGAGGACATGTTGATCCTCACAAAGGCTGCTCTTATCAATTGTAACTTAACGCCAAATTTGGGCACTTTTCTCGTGTTTTACCTTAAGCATCAGGCTCTTCAATCTCAAGGACACATATGTGGAGGAGGAGCTGTGACCGTTCTTGCATGCGCACTTTGCATCAACCTAGGTAACATCCAACCGTTGACAGGAAGTCACCGTCTCGGTCTTTCTACTCTAAGAGCATGTGGTATGATTTCTAAAAATCATGGTGGGTATTTCTTCGATATACCTGGAGCAGATCACTTGATCCTAGCTCCTTTGCCTAACGGTTTATTCTCTATCGAGGATGGACGTTTGCATTTTGACGCGCAGGTTGAAGCTACTCTACCCCAACAAGAAATACCCGTGGGAGGAGGAGAAGATGAAGAAGTAGAACAAGGAGGACCCGAACAAGATGAGCAGCCACCAAACTACTACACCACCTATGAAGACATTTATGCACTCAAAGGAAATATTCAAAACATGAACAACCTCTCCATCAACCTTAGAGATGCTACTGCAAGCCTCGCCACCCAATTCCATGATTGGAGCAGCCAATGGAATGTGGGAGATTATCCACTGCCACCACAATGAGCAACAAAAGGGCTTGAAAAAGCCTGAGCTTGGGGATGTGTTCCCTTGGCAAATTTATTTGTGTAATAACGAGGTTGTACTCCAGCTCTTTGGGAGCTTTGAAACACTCGTGTTGGCTTGTTCCAACACTTTGCCTTTTTTCCTTTGCTTTTTAGTTTGCTTTCCTTTTAGTTTATTTTTGTTTTCATTTGCTTTTCTTTTCTTAAACCCTTGCTTGGTCGCAAGTTCTTTTCTATTCTTTAATCCCTATCCTCAAAATTACAAAAAGATTTTTCCATTTTTCCTTTTTCGTAAACGTGGATTCACACCTTGCCTCTTCGCTTTAATATCATTATGAGAGTTATCGTGTTTGAGTTTTGCAGGAACACATCCCTATAAGGAAGACAATCATGAAGTCACTTATGAGAGGTATGTCCTATGTCTCCCACTTACAAAGTTTGAGTTGTTTATCTTAGTTGGTTGATTTGCTAAGATGACATGCTAGTGGGAAGTAATTTAATATGGTTGGAGTAAGGCTTTTTGTTGGTACGATGATTAGTTGTTAAAGCTCTTTCTCTAGTTCTTTTAGTTAACCGAGTCTTGCCTTGTAAATAATATTGCCAAACAAGTACAATAAGAAAAAGTCTGAAATTTATGACTTGTTTGATGAATGATTGTCTTGAGAGTATACCCTTGATGATACTTAACCCCATAGATATTTTGATAGTCTATACGACACTCATGAAAGGAATTGTTTGATTAAAATAAAGTCTAGTGGTAATTGTGATGCATGACAAAGCTAACCTTGCGGATCAAACCACGGCACTAGCTCAAAAAAAGAGAAGTAATTGAGACAACCTTGTTCTATGTCTCTAATGCACACCTTTGGGATACCAACAACTCTGCTAGCTTTTGAATGATCTATGGTATATCCCCAGATTTCAGCTATGAGTTGCTGACATGAGCGGCATACGTGTCAATATGGGCAAAAGTATTGGTACTCCCAAAGGTTGTGCGAACACTTGCAAAAGAAATAATCAGCGATCCTTGAAAAATGAAAGAAATAAAAAAGATATATATCAGGATCCACATAACAAGTCCTTGGCATGGTCTCATTACTACTTTACGGATTTTTCTTAAAAGACAATGATTGGATTAGAAGTATCTTTGATAGACTTGATTTGTTGATGTGGGTGTAAATAAGACACTTCATTGTTATACTACTTGGGACATGAAACTCTCTTACTCAATTATGCTATTTAAACATCCTAGTGTTCCTTGGCAAGCTGAGAGTTAATTAGAATAATTGGATTGATTGCTACACTTCTAGTTACTTATACTTATATTAAACTTTACTTTGATTGTCTTGACTTACCGAATCTTGTATAGTATTCTTGTCATCTCTATAACTTTGATAAGCTTCACAAATGAATGAAGTGTTGAGCACATACGACTACCAACTATAAGTGAACTCTTATTCTCATTTTTTCAAGTTTAAACGCTGAATTCCTTATAGTTCTTTTGGTTCTTGCTCGAGGACGATTAAGGTTTGAGCTTTGGGGAAGTTGATGGCTCCGATTTTTGACATCTTCCACTATGTTTAAACATTGTTTTTGGTCAAGCAATTGCCAAAGAAACTCTCAATCCTTGCCACTAATGACTAATAATTGCAAACATATGCAAATCCTCTCTTTGATTTAGGTTGTGTAGGAAATCACGACTTTTAATGCGAAATAAGGAGTCATAATGAAGGATTTTGAGGAAGTACACACGAGCAAGTAATTGGGAAGTAGTCCCAGGGCGTTAGCACGCTTAACGACCACTGGTACGGGCGTGGTCCGTCCGTACCGCCCGCCCATACCAGGTGGTGACAACTTCATCTAGTCAAACCCTACAACTTTCGTGAAGACGCCTATATATTTCGAGGCTCCAGCCGCCGGCCAGAGAGCTTCCATTCTCAGATTCAATGACACCACCACCAATGGAGATCCACACCATTGTTCATCACTTCCACCATCCATACATCCACTAGCCATAGCCATTGCTTTGTACTTTAGACCTCCTTGTGATTTGGCGACCATTCTAAGAATATTTTGATTTCATTCTAAGTATTTGTATGATGTTTTGTATCTTCGATATATTTGTTATGAGTGAGTAGTCCTCACGGGCTGTGGGTTGGGGAAAAACCTCGCAGCGATTATGTGCATCTAGATCATGGGAGAATTGTATTTTGTTTGCAATTGTGATTTGTATCTTTTGTTTCTTCGTCTCTTGTCTCGATCTATGGACTTGTAGGTACCCAAGATTACATAGATTGATAAAGGCTTGAGGTGGGATACTTGGTTATCGGTGATCTCAGAGGAACCTCAGTGATAGAAAGGGTAGTACGATCTTCGCTTAGCGCCCCATTCGGGATCAACAACAACATCACCATTTAAAGCTTTCGTCTGTGTTTTACACTTAATAATCGTTTGTAACCCGTGGCTTCAGTGTGCAGTCGGTTGGATTAAAATTCTATTGCTATGCCCACTGCATCACGAGGGCTCTATAATATTAGGATGTGTTGCCCACAAGAGATTATCTCCATTCAAACATTTTACATGACTATGCTTATTATTATCTTTTATCCCATTTGATGTGCATCTGCAGGTGGATCTTTAACCCTGGCCTATCTCCATCCATTGATTCAAACCCGTTATAAAGTAAACTAGATTGGTCCGATCAACTATGGTAAAACGAACAAATAAAGTCTTCTAGACGTGTCCTTTTTTATTACATTTTGGCATTGCTTTTCGAGGTTTGATTAAACATAGGCCTTCTAGGGAAAAAGCTATTATACTACATCTGTGAATCCGGATCAAAGGTATCAACCCTTTTTCTAGCGCTGTTGCCAGGGAAGCAATTTCGCTATCCTCGTGAGGTCATTAGAGACCTTGTTTTTAGTTTTATTATTGGTTGTAGTTTCATTCTTGCTATTAGTTTACTTTCTTGTTATCTATTTGAAAACCCCAAAAATAGTTGATTGTTATTCGTTTTCATTACTTAAAAATTACCAAAAAGATAAGAGCCATGGGTCAAAAGACATTAGGGGAGTATGCTACTCCCACTGATGATTTTATTAATGCACCCATCACTCAGCCCATAGTGGATGCGGAAACATATTAGATAAAACCTAAACTTTTAAGTTTGGTTCAACAAAACCAATTCGGGGGTTTATCCACTGAAGATTCGAGATTTCACTTAAATATATTTTCTGAAATGTGCGACATGATTTGTATTAAGGATGTAGATCCAAATGATGTTAAGCTAAGATTGTTTCCTTTCTCTCTTAGAGGAAAGGCTAAGGATTGGTTGCTAGCTCTACCAAAGGGCACTATTAAATCTTTGGAGGAATGTACTAATTTGTTTATGACTAAATTTTTTCCCCTAGCTAAGACTATGCAGCTAAGATCCAACATTACAATCTTTAGACAAGAAGACTGTGAGCCACTAGTGCTTGCATGGGAAAGAATGAAAGAAGCCGTAATGAAATGTCCTAGCCATGGGATGGAAGAGTGGCTTATATTACATTTGTTTTATAATGGTCTTAACCGAATGTGTAAGTCAAGACAGCAAGTGAGTGTTGCAAAGAAATTACTTGATGATATGCAAAATAACCATGCCCAATGGCATGTGGAAAGAACCTCGAAGAGAGTAAGTTTAATTACTGAGGTAAACAATGAAGAGCTTACATCTAAGGTAAATGAGTTGCTTAGCTTAGTAAAGGGTAAGGAAGATACCCGAGTTAATGCTATCACTACCGACATTAATGATGTTAATTTTATAGCTCACGCTCCTTTTAATCCTGCATGGAAAATAATTATGCTTCCAATGTTCAAAAATATCATGCTAATCCTGTAGGAGCTCCTTATAATAATTATGATAATACTAATGGAGCAAATCATGGCAATCTCCCATTTGAGCAAACCGTTAGAACATTTATACAATCTCAAACCGAGCAAAATAATATGCTTATTAAGATCACAGAGAACCATGAAAGTAGTATAGGAAAATTATCTAACTAGACCGTTGCAATTAGAAATGATGTGCAGGCTCTACAGGAAAGAACAAAGACCGCTCAGCTGGGTAAGGTAGCCGAGAGCCAACCTCTCAGACTAGCAAAGTTTGCTGGAAAACCCGAGCCAAATCCGGTAGAAGACCTCAAGATGATGAGGGTGGTAACCAATGAAGAAAAACCTGAAGAGCTGGATTATAGCAATGCGCCAACACCGGAATATACCGTGGAAGATCTATTGAAGATGATCACTGTTAAGAATCTAGGTATAGAACAAGGTAATGATGCTATGTACCAACAATTTAATCAACAAGTGGCATCTAAAGTTCGCGATTTAGAGACGGAGTATAAAAGACTAGCTGATAAGCTTCCAGCTAAGCTAGATGATATATTTGAGCCTACTATTAAAATTAAATTGGGAGTCAATGAGATATCTGAATTTTGTGATCTTGGTGTGAGCGTCTCAACAATTTCGAAAAGCCTATTCGATAAATTAAACTTGGGGCCATTTGTTACAACTAAATTAAGACTCCATCTAGCTAATTCAACTTATAAACAATCTTTTGGGATCAAAGAAAATATAGTTTTTGAAATTAAAGGTAGTCCCGCTCTTATTAATCTTGTTATTGTGGACATGCTTGAAGATCCCATAGCACCTATAATTCTAGGTAGGCCATTCCTAAGAACTATTAAAGCTTTGATTAATTTACATGAAGGGAATGTGAGAATAGGGATACCATCTAGAGATCCTTTTGTAGTCCACTTCCCTAGGAAAAAGAAGGCCAAGCCTAATGATGATGGTGATGGTGCAATTACTTTGAAAGCCAACTACTTTGGAGTGGGTGTTCCACTTCACAAACCTAATTGATTGTCATCAAGGTCAAGCTAATTAACCTTAACTAGAAGCGCTTCATGGGAGGCAACCCATGTGAAATAATTTTTTCTTTATGTATTACTTTTTATTGTGTTAGTTTTGTTTTTGTTTTGTTTTTGTTTTTAATAAAGAGTGTTCAAGAAGACCTATGGAGAGAGGAGAATAAATAAGGTAATCCTCTATAGTTTATTCTACTAACACATGGCTTCAGAAGTATTGCTGGATCTTTAGCTAGTATTTTTGTTGTTATTTTGTATGATGATGAGATGTGCAAAGGCCCACCGAGCTACTAATCAAATTCTTTAAGTTTTGCAGCTCACAGTATTCTTAGCGACCATTAGTACGGCCGGAGTGGACCGCACCATGCGCCCGTACCACATCAAGCCAAAGGGATACATAATTTTTGATTTTTGCCGAAGGAATCAGTGTCGTTAATGACCACTGGTATGGCCGGATGCGCCCGTACCGTATCCTCGAGCAAATATCAGATTTCTAGCAAATGTACCGAATCGATAACAACCAGCCGTACGAGCGCGCGACCGTACCACGCGCCCGTACTGAGTGCACCGCCTAGGAGCAGCCGTCGGCCCCAAGGTAAGTCACCCAGTACAGGCGAGCTCCGGCCGTACCGCCCGCCCATACCATGTACACGGCCACCATAAACACCCCGAGGAGGTAACCTAAAATCCCCAAAATCAATTTTTTCTCTTTCTTCTCCCTCCAAACTCTCAACCACCTCTATTGGATCTTTAAATTTACTTAATCTTTCTTTGATTCTTCACACTCATTCAATCTAACATATGATTCTCCTCTGATCCTCAACTTATTTGTGCAAAAGATTCACTCAATCATCCATCATTGTCAATCTAGACATATGTCTTGTTCTTGATTAAATCTTGATATTATTTGATAGATCCATAGTTTTAGAGAATACTTCGGTTTTGAAACCATATTATTTTATGGATCCAAACACCTCAAAGTATTTAATGCCATACTTTGATGCCAAACGGGGCCTAAATGATCTCGCGTCGCCATTAAACATTTGAATTAGTCAAGTTCAAAACATTTGCTGCTTATTGCTCTACAACATGGTATGAACCTCATTTGAATTAGTCAAATTCAAAATAGTTGCACCGTATTTCTCTCAAAATTTAGGATTAACAAAATCCAGAGTTCTGAATATATCTGAATGTCTAAATATTCACTCAACAAGATTTCCTTAAAAAAATACATGAAAAAGGTTATATTGGTGAAAATTTCATAATTAAGTAACCAAATGATCTGAGTTCATGATTAAATATTTGAATTAGTCAAATTCAAAACACGTGCACCTTATTTTTCTACAGCAAAGCGCATGAACACTAGTCGTCGTGCCTTTCAGGGTAAAGATCCAAGGTTTGTACTACGCCAATTATTTTCTTCAATAACCTCATTTAGTCTTAGGGACTCAATTTCACTCTACCAAGCATGTATACACACCTTTCTTTGCTTTTAATTATGAATAATTCTCAAATTTTAGGATAATCAAACGATAGAGTTTCGAATATATCCGGAGTTCCGAATATTATCTCTTTTCAAATTACTAGTCGTCAAGTACTTGGCAGCAAAATGTGAAATATTCGGAGAACAGACGTTCTTAGAGACTTTTTACACTTGTAGCCATGTGAGGTTGGTACTTGGCACCAAATATCTGAAAATATTTGGACAAATATTTCAATTTTGTGCCACTTTTGTTCTTCCCCACCTGCCCAGACCACTGTCCACCGCTGCCTCTGGTCCCTACCTTTCCACCACCGTCGCCTCTGGTCCCCTGCGGTGCGGATGCTCTCCCTCTCCTCCGAGGACCCCTTTGTCATCCAAGTAGGTATGCGTGAAATCCAAACCCTCGAAACCCTAAATCAGCAGCTTCGATTTAGGAATTTTGCCACGGAATTTCCTATTTTGCTTATCGAATTTAAGGTTCAGGGTTACCGAGCTGCAAAGACCCGATGGCACCATCAGGAGAGCCTCCCCCAGCCGGCCTGCATCTATCCCAATTCTTTTCCCCGTGGCATTTTTGACCTTCCTGCGGGTCCTCCTCCTCCCGCACGAGAGGCCACGGCGACAAAAATCCCTAAATCTCCATCGGCCATAGCGTGAGTCCCCTCTCCCTCCATGCTGCTCCGGTGGCAGGAGAGAGGGGGTATGATACATTGCAAATGTATCTATAATTTTTGATGCTCCATGCTTAGTTTTATCCACTTTCTTGTGTTTTGTCCACACTTTGGAGTACTTCTCATATGATTTCTTGGACTAACCTATTAACAAGAGCCACAGTGCCAGCTGCCTGTTTTCTGCTGTTTTTGGTTCCAGGAAAGTCAGAAAATGAATATTCTCGAAATTGGACGGGACAAAAGCCAAAGTGCCTATTTTTCCAGAAGACTCCAGGAGCCAAAATACGAGACGGAGAAGAGCAAGGGGGTGGCCACACCACCTGGTGGCGCGGGCCAGGCCAGGCCGCGCCAGGGGATGGTGTGGGCCCCCCAGGCACCCCCTCGGCCTCTCTCTTCGCCTATAAAAAGACTTCTGACCTAAAAACTTCGGGGGGTTCGACATTTTTCCATGAAAAGTTCCGCTGCGCCGCCGCCACCGATTCGGGGGACAGAAAGTCTCTGTTCCGGCACCCTGCCGGGACGGGAAAGTGCCCCCGGAGCCATCTCCATCGATCTCCACCATCATCTCCATCGACCATCCATGTTTCCTCCATCTATGAGTGAGTAATCCCCCGCTGTAGGCTATGGGGATGGTAGGGATTGGATGAGATCGTTCATGTAATGGCATCAGATTGTTAGGGCATGGTGCCTAGTATCTTTTATTAGTGCTTTATGACTTTGTTGCGACTTGTTGTGCTTAATGCTTGTCACTAGGGCCCGAGTGCCATGATTTCAGATCTAAACTTATTATTGATTCATTATGATAGCATTGTTTTTGGTCTTATCTACAAGTTGTATACACACATTGTTGTCCGGAACCTATGGCCCCGAAGTGACAGAAATCGGGATAACCAGAAGGGAAAGGCTTTGATGTGAGGATCACATGTGTTCACGGAGTGTTAATGCTTTGCTCTTGTGCTCTATTAAAAGGAGCACCTTAATTGCCAGTAGTTCCCTAGAGGCCCCGCTGCAAACGGGCTGGCAGGACAAAAGATGTTGTGCAAGTTCTCATTGCGAGCACGTATGACTATATATGGAACACATGCCTAGGATTGTCTAGTACTTGGATGCTTTATCTTATTTATCTGCAATTGCCCTATGTTCTGATTGCTATGTGAATTGTCTTGTCCATGCAACGCCTGTCCATCCATCCCTATGCCTACCACGCTCGAATCCCACTGTTACTGCTTTTGTTACTACTGCCGTTGCTTTACTACCGCTTTTATTTTGCTATTCCTACTACAAAACTGTTGCTACTGATAAACTACTGTGAGCAAGATTGTTTCCAGGTGCAGCTGAATTGACAACTCAGTTGTTAAGGCTGATAAATATTCTTTGGCTCCCCTTGTGTCGAATCAATAAATTGGGTTTCACGTCCCTCGAAAATACTGCGATACACCCCCTATACTTGTGGGTCATCAAGACTATTTTCTGGGTACCTTGTTCCTCCGTTCTGTGGTTAGGGTTAGGGTCTTTTTGTTGTGGTGTGTCGTTGGGGTGGTGGGGGCAATGCACGGGCGAATAAATCTGCCTCAACTCTTCTCCCACACCGGCGGCGACCTTCACGGCGGCGTCTCTGAGTTGATGGCAATGTGTGCTTGCTGATCCTTTAGATCAGCGGCTTGGTCTTCTCACGGATCTCCAAATCTAGCGAGATTTGTATCTTGACGTGTCACTGGCGTTGTTCGTTATCCATGACGGCTCTCAAAAAACTCTTTTCCCCTTGTATAAATCTCAAAATCTGCAATTTTCACTTCCAGCAATAGAGATTTAGTTGTCACTTCCAGCAATAGAGATTTAATTGTCACTTCAATTTTAATTATCACTTTATTAGTCTACTTGCATCTTGATTGTATTAAGATGCTCTCTGTCTGTATCGATTTAGCAGATAGGAACCTGAAGTGACGATGCAGTCACGCTCTCTAGCGATGACAGTTTTTGCATTAACTTTGGTGGTTTTGAATTCCAGTCAACAGATGAAGAGTCCACTAAGAGGATTCAGTTTAGAGGTATCAAAAGGACATCAAAATTTCAGTCATCTATTTTGTATGTGTTTAGACGGTAGACATTAATATTCCACCGCATTAAAAAAATAGCATAAGGGCCTCAACACAAAGGGGACACTAATTTTGATAAGCAGAGCCTTTTTGAAAACGACATGTATCTGAAAGAAGTTCATGTAGACTTCCTATTAGACTGGTGTGAACCTGAATTTTCACAAAAAATCAAGTACTACGTCTATAGGCTGCCCTATTCATCTGTCATGAAAAAGAAGTGCAAGTTGGTAAGATGATATATTCTTGATCATGTTATCAACAAGCTACCCTATGATATTTAAATACTTCCAGTAATCACAAGCATATTAATTCTTCAATTCTCTGTACTTGCCTAGACATTTGGAGCTGAATTCACAAGAAAAAACCTAAAAAATCACCTTGATGAACCTATTGATGTCCATGTTTGGCAAATGAAGAGCAAAAAGCCAAAGATGGTTAGGATGAAGATGGGAGATGGGTCAAATGCAATCTTGATGATTGGATGGGAGAAGGTTGTGAGAAGATTCAACCTTATGCAGGATAGCATTGTCTTTTTTTCATTGATAAAAAAGATAGGGATTTCAATTTCCGTGCCCCTGGTCCATTAATTATACTCAGTTTTTCCCATCCACTTAGTTTTTCCTCACTTTTGCCCTCCCTCCATTCCGAAACCCTCACATGCACTCGGACGAGGGGATGTCGTCAGGTCAAAGGCTTGACCGTTACATGCTGACTGTAACACCCCTAAAACATTAATCAAGTTTATCAAGTTCAAATCACCCATATTTTGGGTTAACAAAAACTTTTATTCCAAAAATCTATATGAATGCATGTGTGATTTGCATTAGTGTATGATTGATTGAATTTTCCATGTTTGATTGCTACAAATGATGATAAATGGTTTAAAGATGAATGCTACATCATCTAGGCCATTTACAAACAAAATCAAAAGAAAAAGAAATCAAATATGCATAAAAAGATCAAATGGTCATTTTGAGCAAAGTTGACCATTAAGCCAGTTTGAGTGTTCCTAGAAGACAATTAATAATAGAAACATTTCTACTTCTTTTCAGCCCTTGCTAGACCAAGTAAAAGTGAACCAAGGCCCACTTTACAAACTCACATAAACTATTTTCAAATCTATTTAAAGGACAGTTCAAATTTGAATCTAGTTCATATGGTAAGATCACCATTTTGCAAAAACCCCTCAAATCAATTCCACTTGACTTCTCCAAGCAACCATAGACACTCAAGCATAAGATTCAAACACTCACCAAATTTCATTCAAAATTTTCAAACTAAATCTCATGCGGCCAATAAGACAAACACCTTGTAGACACAATTTAATCTCTAGTTTAACTTCACTGTTTGAGCAGTGATCACTCGACCAAATGGTTCCCTCTTCACTCCCCTGTCTCCCCAAGCCTCTAGCCGCACCAGACACGCTCCCGCTTAGCCATTTTGCACTAGTGCGCCACCGCCCGAAGCCAGCCTTGCTGGACGACCGTGGACAGGGCGCTAGAGATCACGCCCCCTCTCCCACTACGTGCACCAGACATGCCACCGTCCACCGCCACCCCCTGTCCAGCCCATGACCACAGCCAGGCCCTGGACCACCCCTGCAGCACCGCGCCCAATCTCTTGGCACCATGCCGAGAGCGCGCCAGAGCGCCGCACCCAACCAGCTCGCACAGACCGTGCCTCGCTCTCTCTGCGCACATGCACACCCGCCATGATCACAACCACCTCCCAGACACCCCCGTTCGCTGCCACGTGACCCGTAGAACCCGTGCGATGTCGCGAACACCGCCGCTCCCGTGCAGTGCATCGCACGTGCCAGACCAACCTGGACCTCCCCGTGCCTCATCATTAAGCCAGTGACGACCGCCAGGGAACACCGCACCGCCCCCTACCCTCAGCCGTGCCGCTAGCCGCCTGTATCATCGTCACCGACGAGCCCGAGCCCATGCCGCAATGTCCCTTCGACGGTGTATAAAGAGAGTCCCCCTCCGCCTCCATTCTCCACACCAACACACTCCCTACTCCTCACTGAGCCTCCCACACCCTTCCCCCGAGCAAGGTGAGCGCCGCTTCGCCGGAATTTAGCCGGAGCCCGCCGTTGTAGAAGGAGAACGGCGCCATCGATTGAAGCCGCCCCAGGAGCTGCCGCGACCACCATTCGAAGCGCTGTCGTTGACAATGCCGTTCGCCCACATCGTCGACCCTTGATGGAGCCCAGGTGAGCCCCACACGACCCCCACCACCGCGTTAGGGTTTAGACCTCGCCGGAGCTGTTCGTCATCGACGATGAACTGCAACTGTTGTATCATCTTTTAATCGTAGGGCCTAGATTCAAAGATACTACTTCGGTTAGTTAGAGTCGTTGACTAGTGGTCCCCCCGTCAGCAGCCTGCTGTGTTGCACTGTGCAGATTGGGCTGGCCCGTTTAGTTTCCCGCGCAGGCCTGTAAATTCAAATAAGTATTTTCCAATTTAGTTAAAACCACATTCTGTCAGTAGATTCAAAAATCAATTCGAAGATATTCACTAAACCAAATTGCCTGATTACAATTTTATTAGAAAGATATTTAAACTATCTATCGAAGCCCGTTGGATTCAAATCATTTGGAGTTAGAGATCACCTATACCAAAAATAATAAGACAGAGACTTTTTCAACTTCAAACATTTTTCAAAAATCAACCATAAATGCTTTTGAGTTGATTCCAACTCTAAAAAATCACATTTGATAAGATCTATCTGAATATGTAAAAATATTTAGGTTTACATGCAGTGAAATTGGACTATTACCAAAATAATGCTATATAGGCATTTCTAGTCATTTTAATTATATTAAATGATAATCTTGAACTTAATAAAATATGACCAACACTTTAAATCACATTCCCATGTATTATAATATGTGGTGATCATATGTGTCAACATGATCCCATATTTTAATTGGAGAATATTAAATCTTAATTTATTTTCAATGAGTAGAAAATACTTTTATAAAATAAGATAAATAAGATTAAGTCTTTAATTCCTGTGATGATTGTGATGATGCTAGATCATCAAGTGTGAGACTTAGTGTGTTAAATAGAATTAGTTAAGTATTGTTTGGTGATTGTGTACCCCGTATTCATTTATAGACGATAGTACCGACCCGGGATACGAGGAGGAGGAGTATTACCAAGAAGAAGAAGAAAACTTCAACCAGTGCACTACTCAAGGCAAGCTAGAAAAATACAAGCTAACACTTGCAAACTTGATAACTTAAGCAAAATGCATTAGGCATGCTTGGTTATGCAACTTTGATTTATACCAATCCCAAGTTTACTTGCAAGCTTTATTCTTTACTTTACCAAAGTTCTTTACTTTTAGTTAGTGCTTGTGAGTATTTGAAAAAAATAGAATAGATACGATAAAGAGTATAAAACTAGGCCTAACTAGTTATATTTAGATGTCATTCCATGGCATGAGATTGGAGATTAACACCCCTCGTTAGTGAACACCCTCAACCTTAGTGGCTAGTGCTAAGCATAAAAGTGGATCACTTTAGATGGGAATACTTGGTCAAAATGATGATGAAAACCTTGGAATGATGATTCATTCTATTGAAATGTTTTGACATTTTTTATGGACACAAAAGGATTTGATGATGAAAATGTTGAGGCATGAGCCTTATCCCATTTATAAAAACTGATGGTTTGTTTTCGGATGCAATATCATTCCAATTTTACTGTACAACCACAATACCCGAATTGGGTAGGGCTTAGCTGGAAGTTTATATGCCTTAGTATGGGTTCCCTCGCGGAAGAGGTTGAGCTGAGGCTACCTCATGAGTGTGAAAGTCCACCTATGCAGTGCCCATGATGGCAGATGGCCATGGCTGGGAGGCCAAGCTCATAGGGGAGGTGCATATACTAGAGTGTGGAATTGAAAGGTTATGATTGATTATCCGCATACTAAGTATGATGATTCAGGGTTATCCCTGACGGATGTATCGAATTTTTTGGTGAAAGTGCACCACCTCTGCAGAGTGTCAAAGTATTCGAATAGCCGCGTCCGCGGTCATGGACAGTTGGAGTGGCCATACTATTCCATCGTCAGATGTTTTCAAAATGACTTATGAATTGAACTATGACTTTGACTTGACCACAACAGGGTTGTGGATATGAAAACTAGGTTCCCACTTAAGTGATTTAGAACATTAACTTAGTTTTCTTTACTTCTAAACTCAGTTTAGATAAACCTGGCTTTTTGCAAATAAACCTAGAGCTTAAGATTCCTACTAGAGCTACCTTACTTGTTAGTGATAGTTTGCGAGTACTTAAAGAGTACCCATGGCTTTGTTCCTGGCTATTCCCGTGGCCAGACTATGAGGAGGACTACCAGGATGATGGACAACCGGAGGTCTACGACAACTAGGATCATCTCCCATCATCAGCATTGCCTGTGACTCTAAAGATGGAGCCCCTACTACGTTCTTTTCCGCTGCTTGATTTGTATTAAGACTGGATAATGAGATCCTTTATTTGTAAGACCTTATTATGGTTTGTAATGGATGATGTACTGTGATATCCAATATGTTATGTCTCGCAAAAATGGTAATCCTGGGATTGCGAGGTATGGCATAACAGGCATCTGGGATAAAAAATTCGTGTGTTGACAACTTGGCAGATCCATCCTGACCATAGGAGACCCTAGTTAGAATGGACGTCCGAACAAAAACTTAGTTTCAAAACAAAAGAAGTGAATATTTATGAAAACATATTCCCACTCTTATCCTTGATTCTTTCAAAAACAATCATGTTCCTCAAAAATTCTTGCATTCCTACATAAAATTTGACACACTTGATCACCTCACTAACTTACTCATCCTAAATTCTTATAGATGGAAGTCCAGTATTGCAAGTTCTACCAGTTGGGCAATGGGGGCCAACTGATCTTTGAGAGGGATCTAGATGCACTGTCAGAGTATCTTGACCGCCTACATCCGAAAATCTTCGGGGCCCAACTCAACGATCACATAGGAGGAGATCTACAATGGCTGTTAGTTGTAGATCTCAGAGGCAAGATGGAAGCACCCACTTCGGAGAAGATCCAATTCACCTTGCGTGAGAACAACTGGCTAGATGAATTAGCCAGGGCTATGCATGAAGCTCTTGCCCGTCTGTGTGGACAAAACATCAACTTGATCCAGGGAACTCGCTTTGCTCACTTTGCAAGGTGTGATTCTATGGGAATGCCCTTGGAGATGCCAGGACACCCGGAGCTGAAGCACCAGGTGGACAATCTTGACTTCATGCTGTATGATAGGCAGAAGGAGCTGGACAATGCTCGAGCCTACGCCAACCACAACCTTGCCATTGTTGTCAAGAAGGACCAGACTCTCGCCATTCTCGCCAAGGAGCGCCAATCACTTCGTCGTCAATGTGACAAGAAGGATCGCACCATCGATCATCTTAGCAAGAAGGTGGCCGCTCTCGAGAAGACCATCTATGAACAGGAAATCCAGCTTGAAGCAAAGGAGGAGGAGGAAGGTGAAGATATCCAGGGAGATCTTTACTCTTAGCTCAGTGATGACAACGACTACCTAGAGGATGATGCCATGGAGTTCCACACTAATTATGATGATTCCGACTTCATTGATGATGATTAGATGCACTTGATCACTATCGTAGGAATGAGTTATACCGGTCCCACTGTATCGTAGTTTCACAGAATGGTTCTTAAAACCATCTCTTTTCTATTTGTGTGTGGTGTGTGTTTGTATTGGTGTGCCTTGAATGAATGAATGAATGAGAGGAAGTTGTTCGTTTGCAAAACCTGAGTCAAACTCAAAGTTTAAAGCTTTTTGAAACAAAACCATGAACCTTAGAAATTTCCCTCTTATCTCATTATCTATCTCAATCTTCAGATGACTCGTGGAAACCCCGGAGGAAGCAGTTCATCTCAGGACCCGATGCTGGAGATTCTACAAATGCTAGTTTCTGACCGTGAAGCTAGTAGAGACGAACGCTAAGCCAACCTAGCCACTCTTCAACAGATAGCTGAGATGTCCCACAATAATCAAGGCCACGGAAACCAGGATCACCATGTATCCAAGCTCAAAGAACTTTCAGAACACCAACCCACCTATCTTTAATAAATTTGAGGATCCCTTAGATGCTGATGACTGGCTGGAAACCATGGAGAACAATCTGGAGGTCGGAGGAGTTGAAGTCAATGAGAAAGTACTGTTTGCCACCCATTATCTAGCAGGAGATACAAGAGCCTGGTGGAATAGCACCCATACCATGAACGACGGTCAGATGATGACTTGGGAAGCATTCAAGATCAAGTTTAGCCGGACCCATGTGCCCTAAGGTTTGGTCACCAGTATGAGAGATGAGTTTAGGGAACTGAAGCAGGGAAGGATGACGGTAGTGGAGTACCATGAAAAATTTCTGTCACTAGCTAGATATGCCCCTGATGAGATTAACACCGAAGCCAAGAAGAAGGAAAGGTTCCTAAATTGATTACATGATGAGATGCAGACTGTGTTAGTCAACATCCGTTTTGGAGGTCTAGAAGAGCTAGTAGACTCTGCCATCCAGATGGAAGGGAAAATCAACCAAGCCAATGACAATCGCAAGCGCAAGATGATGACCCAGACTGGATCCCACAATACATAGAAATATGGCCCCAACCCGTCTGCAGGATATGCCCCAAGAAACAACAGACCCCCAATGTCCCGTCCAAACTATCCCAGTCGTAGCGGAGGAAACTTGAAGTCTGGAGGAAACCGTAACAACAACCCCGACAACTCCAACAACTTCAACCGTGCACCGCCGAAGTCCAACAACAACAACAACAACAATACTGCTCCAAGGACTAGAAGCAATGATGTGTCTGTTGCACCAAAAGACAAGTCCTAGATTACTTGCTTTGAATGTGGAGTCAAGGGTCACTACTCCAATGAGTGCCCCAAGAAGTTTGCAGCAGCCACCAATGTGAATGCACCCGCTCAGCAGCAACGCCATGTTCAACCTGGAAGGAGATTTGCCCCAGGGAACTCGCTCAACCGTAACGGCCATCTGTTCCACATGAATGCTGAAGAAGCTCAGGAAGCGCCCTATGTCGTGCTGGGTATGCTTTATGTTAACTCAGTACTTGCAAGAGTGTTGTTTGATTCTGGAGCATCGCACCCGTTTGTTACAGAAGAATTTGCATGCACTAGTAAGATTCAACCAACAAAATTGAAGCATGTTATGATAGTTCAAATACTTGGTTCAACCACCAAAGCTAGAAAAATTTGCAAGACCGTGCCTATCAGAATCCATGGAATATATTTTTATTCCAATTTAATAGTACTTGGAACCAAAGGTTTGGAAGTAGTACTAGGAATGGATTGGATGTCGAAACATAAAGGATTGATCGACTGTGCTAAGAAAGCCATAACCATGACCAGTAGCTCTAGAGTATCAGTATAGCATGTATTTGAGACCCTGCCCCATCAATTCAAATGCAACAAGAGTCTAGCCCAACCAACCCTATACCAAGTCAGAGTAGTCTGTGAATACCCCAACGTGTTCCCAGATGAATTGCCCGGTATGCCCCCAGATCGGGATATCGAGTTCATCATTAAACTAATTCCTAGAACTGGACCCATAGCTCAGAGACCTTATAGTATGAACCCATCTGAATTAGTGGAGCTGAAGAAACAACTTGATGTTATGCTGGAGAAAGGTCTGATTCAACCAAGCGCATCGCCATGGAGATCGCCTGTTTTGTTTGTGGATAAGAAGGATGGAGGTAACCGTTTGTGCATAAATTACCGGAAGCTGAATGATGTCACCATCAAGAACAAGTACCCACTGCCAAAGATAGAGGATCTATTTGACCAGTTGACTGGTGCCAGAGTGTTGTCTAAGATTGATCTTAGAATTGGTTATCATCAACTCAAGATTCGTGCAACGAATATTCCAAAGACCGCCTGTACCACCAGATATGGATTGTATGAGTATACGGTCATGTCTTTTGGATTAACCAATGCCCCCGCTTATTTCATGAATCTCATGAATAATATTTTTATGAACTTCCTGGGTAAGTATGTCGTTGTGTTTATCAACGATATTCTGATCTATTCCAAGTCAGAAGAATACCATGAGCTACACCTGAGAACCATCCTTAAAACCCTTAGAGAGCATCAGTTGTATGCCAAGGTTAGCAAGTGTGAGTTTTGGTTGAAGGAAGTAGGATTCCTAGGACATATTGTGTCGGAAGGAGGAGTCGCTGTCGATCCCGCCAAGATCAAAGATGTTGAAGCATGGAAAGCCCCAACCACTCAAACCCAAGTCCGTGCATTTCTCGGATTAGTGGGATATTACCACAAGTTTGTTGAAGGATTTTCGAGCATCGCAAGTCCAATGACCCAATTGTTGAAGAAAGATAAGAAGTTTGAATGGACGGACAAATGTGAAGCAAGTTTTCAAGAGCTCAAGAAGAGATTGATTTTAGCCCCAATTCTGATTATGCCAGATATCAAGAAGCCTTTTGATGTGTATTGTGATGCATCCAAGATTGGTCTCGGATGTGTGTTGATGCAAGAAGGCAAAGTCATAGCATATCTGTCTCGACAACTAAAGTGACATGAGCAAAACTACCCTACCCATGACCTTGAGCTAGCAGCTGTAGTTCTAGCCTTGAAGACATGGCGTCATTACCTTATGGGTAACCGCTGTGAGATTTATTCAGATCACAAGAGCCTGAAGTATATTTTCACCCACAAGGAGCTGAATATGAGGCAAAGGAGATGGATAGTGTTAATCAAGGATTGTGACCTTGACATTCACTATCACCCCGGCAAAGCCAATGTGGCAGTGGATGCTCTTAGCAGATTGCCATGTATATTAAACACCATGAATAAAGAAGCCTAACCAAGTTTGCATGAAGAGTTGGAGCAGTTTAGAATGGAGCTAGTTGGCAAAGGAATTTTAGCTAGCATAGAACTTCAACCCACTTTGATCAGTCAGATCAAGGAAGCCCAGAAAGGAAATGCGAGTATCGATGAAATCAAGCATCGTATTGGTATGGGAAAGGTACCTGGATTCACAGAAGATGAAGAAGGAGTTTTGTGGTACAAAGGACGTATCTGTGTGCCAGCAGATTCCCGGCTAAATCAAGTTATCATGCAGGAAGCTCATGATACTCTTTATTTTATCCACCCTGGAGGAACGAAGATCTATTAGGATTTGAAGGAGCAATTTTGGTGGCACAAGATGAAGAGAGAAATCGGAAGCTACATAGCCAAGTGTGATATCTGTCAAAGAGTCAAAGCGAAACACCAGAGACCCGCAGGACTTTTGAAACCATTGCAGATTCCAGAATGGAAATGGGATTCTGTCGGAATGGACTTTATCACTGGTTTGCCTACATCTAGTAGGGGAAATGACTCAATTTGGGTCATAGTTGATAGACTGTCTAAGGTAGCCCATTTTATACCTGTCAAGACTACCCACTAGAGATTGAAGCTAGCAGAGCTGTACATTGCTAGAATTGTTAGTTTGCATGGAACCCCCAAGACCATAGTGTCGGATCGAGGAACCTAGTTTACCTCAAGATTTTGGCAAAAAGTCCAAGAAGGATTAGGAAGCAAGCTGAACTTCAGCAAAGCTTATCACCCACAGACCGATAGGCAGACTAAAAGAGTCAACCAAATCTTAGAAGATATGTTGAGAGCTTGTGTTCTAGAATATGGATCAAATGGGAAGATTGTCCGGCTTTAGCAGAATTCTCATACAACAACAGTTATCAAGCCAGTTTGCAAATGGCCCCATTTTAATTTCTGTATGAAAGGAAGTGTCGTACCCCCTTGAATTGGTCGCAAGTAGGAGAGAGTTAGATTTTTGGACCCGACGTCCTATGAGAAGTCGAAGAGAAGGTTCACAAAGTCCGTGAACACCTCAAGACCGCCCAATCTAGACAGAAGAGTTATGCTGACAAGAGATGTCGAGACCTGACCTTCAATGTCGGAGATTTTGTGTATCTCCAAGTATCACCCTTGAAGGGAATGGAATGTTTTCAGTTGAAAGGGAAGTTAGACCCCAGATATATTGGACCTTTCAAGATTTTGAATCGCCGAGAAGAAGTATCATATCAATTGGAACTACCAGAGGAGATGTTAGCTATCCATGATGTGTTCTGTATCTTGTTACTTCACAAATGCTTAGAAGTTCCGGAGAAGACCGAGGTGTTCAAGAACATCGATCACCGAGCCATAGATATCAACGAGGATCTGACGTATCGTGAAGTACCCATCCGTATTTTGGAAGAAGCCTTCAGAACCACTAGGACCCGGAGTATCAAGTTTCTCAAGATCCAATGGAGCAACCGTACTGAAGAAGAAGCTACTTGGGAGCGAGAAGATTACATTAGGACTGAGTTTCTAGATATCTTTAGTTCCTAGTTTTTCTGAAATATCGGGACGAGATTTTGTTTAAGGAGGGAAGGTTTGTAACACCCCAAAAACACTAATCAAGTTTATCAAGTTCAAATCACCTAAACTTAGGGTTAACAAAAACTTTTATTCCAAAAATCTATATGAATGCATGTGTGATTTGCATTAGTGTATGATTGATTGAGTTTTCCATGTTTGATTGCTACAAATGATAAGAAATGGTTTAAATATGAATGCTACATCATCTACGCCGTCTACAAACAAAATCAAAAGAAAAAGAAATCAAATATGAATAAAAAGATTAAATGGTCATTTTGACCAAAGTTAACCATTAGGCCACTTTGAGTGTTTCTAGAAGAGAATTCCTAACATGAACATTTCTACTTCTTTTCACCCCTTGCTAGACCAAGTAAAAGTGAACCAAGGCCCACTTTACAAACTCACAGAATGTATTTTCAAATATATTTAAAGGACAGTTCAAATTTGAATCTAGTTCAATGGTAAGATCACCATTTTGCAAAAACTACTCAAATCAATTCCACTTGACTTCTCCAAACAACCATAGACACTCAAGCATAAGATTCAAACACTCACCAAATTTCATTCAAAATTTTCAAACTAAATCTCATGCGGCCATTAAGACAAACACCTTGCAGACACAATTTAATATCTGGCTTAACTACACTGTTTGAGCAGTGATCACTCAACCAAACGGTTCCCTCTTCACTCCCCTATCTCCCTAGCCTCTAGCCACACCATACACGCTCCCCCTTAGCCGTTTTGCACCAATACGCTGCTGCCCGAAGCTAGCCTCACCGGCCGACCGTGGACATGGCGCTAGAGACCACGCCGCCCTCTCCCACGATGCGCACCAGACAGGAGACCGTCCACCACCACCCCCTGTCTAGCCCACGACCACAGCAAGGCCCTGGAACACCCCAGCAGCAACGTTCCCAATCTCTCTACGCCGTGCCGAGAGCGCGCCAGAGCGTCGCACCCGACCGTCTTGCACAGACCGCGCCTCGCTTTCTCCGCGCATGCGCACACTCGCCATGATCACATCCACCTCCCAGACACCCCCGTTCACCGCCGCATGCCTCGCCATTAATCCAGTGACGACCACCAGGGAACACCACACCGCCCCTACCCCCAGCCACGCTGCTAGCTGCCTGTATCGTCGTCACCGACGAGCCCGAGACTATGCCGCAATGTCCCTTCACCGGTGTACAAATAGAGGCCCCCTCCGCCTCCATTCTCCACACCAACACACTCCCCACTCCTCACTGATCCTCCCACACCCTTCCCCGGAGCAAGGCGAGCGCCGCTTCGCCGGAATTTAGCCGGAGCCCGCCGCAGTAGAAGGAGAAGGGCGCCGTCAATTGAAGCCACCCAGGAGCTGTCATGACCACCGTTCGAACCGCCGTCGTCGACAACGCCGTTCGCCCCATCACCCACCCTAGCTGGAGCCTAGGTGAGCCCCACACGACCCCCACCGCCGTGTTAGGGTTTAGACCTCGCTAGAGCTATTCGTCGTCGAAGATGAACTGCAGCCATTGGATCGTCTTTTAATCGTAGGGCCTAGATTCAAAGATACCGCTTCGGTTAGTTAGAGTCATTGACTAGTGGACCCCCCTGTTAGCAGCCCTCGCTGTGCTGCACTGTGCAGATTGGGCTGGCCCGTTTTGTTTCCTGCGCAGGCCTAGGAATTCAAATAAGTATTTTCCAATTTAGTTAAAACCACATTTTGTCAGTAGATTCAAAAATCAATTCAAAGAGATTCGCTGAACAAAATTACATGATTCAAATTTTATTAGAAATATATTTAAACTATCTATACAAGCCCATTGGATTCAAATCATTTGGAGTTAGAGATCACCTATACCAAAAATAATAAGACAGAGACTTTTTCAACTTCAAACATGTTTCAAAAATCAACCATAAATGCTTTTGAGTTGTTTCCAACTCTCAAAATTCACATTTGATAAGATCTATCTGAATATGTAAAAATATTTAGGTTTGCATGCAGTCACATTGGACTATTACCAAAATAATGCCATATAGGCATTTCTAGTCACTTTAATTCTATTAAATGATAATCTTAAACTTAATAAAATATGACCAACACTTTAAATCACATTCCCATGTATTATAATATGTGGTGATGACATGTGTGAACATGATCCCATATTTTAATTGGAGAATATTAAATCTTAATTTATTTTCAGTGAGTAGAAATTACTTTTCTAAAATAAGATCAATAAGATTAAGTCATTAATTCCTGTGATGATGCTAGATCATCAAGTTTGGACGTCCACTCTAACTAGGGTCTCCTATGGTCAGGATCGCTCTGATACCAACTTGTCAGCACCTGGATTTTTAATCCTAGATGCTTGTAATGCCATACCTCACAATCCCAGGATTACCATTTTTGCGAGACATAACGGATTGGATATCATAGTACATCATCCATTACACACCATACACAAGGTCTTACACAAATAAGGATCTCATGATCCAGTCTTAATATAACAAGCAGCGGAAATAAAAGATAAGCGTAGCGGTGGGGGCCATCTTCAAGGGCACATGCAATGCTGACGAAGGCAGATAGTCCTAGTTATCATAGCCGTCCTGCTGGCCATCATCTTGATAGTCTCCTTCATAGTCTGGCCATGAGAATATCCAGGGACAAAAGCCATGAGTACTCTTTAAGTACACGCAAACTACCTCTAACAAGTAATATAATTCTAGGTTAAAGTGCTAAATCTAAGTGGAACTATAAAGTTAAGTTTGAAACCTAAGCTGAGTTCTAAAGCAAAGAAAGATAAAATAAAGTTCTAGAATCACTTAAGTTGGGAAGCTATTGTCATAAACACAACCCTGTTGTGGTCAAGTCAAGATTCATCATTCATTTCATAAGTTGTTTGAAAATCATCTGACAACGAAACAGTATGGCCATTCCAACTGTCCATAACCGTGGACGCGCCTATTTGAATAGTTTGACACTCTGCAGAGGTGGTACACTTTCACCACAAGATTCGACACATCTGTCAGGGATAACCCCGAATCATCATACTTAGTATGCAGATAATCAAACATAACCTTCCCTTTACACACCCTAGTATAAGCACCTCTCCTATGAGCATGGCCTCCAAACCATGACCATCAGTCATCTTGGGCACTACATAGGTGGATATCATGAGAGGTAGCCTCATCTCAAACCTCTCCCGCGAGGGAACTAATACTAATGCATATAAATTTCTAGCTAAGCCTTACCCAATTCAGGTAGTGTGGTTGTACGGTAAATTTGGAATGGTATCGGATCCGAATCCAACCATCAGTTTTATAAAAGGGTTAAGGCTTATGCCTCAACATTTTCACCATCATAAACCATTGGTGTTTCTCAACACATGTCAAAACATCTCAATAGAATGACTCATCATTCCAAGGTTTTCATAATTCATTTTCACCAATGTTCCCATCTAAAGTGACTCAAGTTTTTGCTCTACTCTAAACTACTAAGTTAAGAGTGTTCACTAAGGTGGAAAAGATGGGTTCAATATCATGCCATAGAATGACATCAAAAGGGTTCTAAATAGGTCAAGTTTTATACTTTTTATGCTACCTTCAAAACAAGTAAATAACTTTGTGTAAATTAAAGGGAGTAAAGCTTGTAAATAAGACTTGGGGTACTAATAGTCAAAGTAGTGTGACCAAAGCATGCCTAAAGCATCTTTGCTAAACCATATAGTTTAATCCTAGCTTACTAAGCATTATACTTGCAAGTGTTAGCTTGCATTGTTAATGGTGGCTTTCCTTGGTTGGTAAAGTGGTTGAAGTTTTCTTCTTCTTCTTCTTCTTGGTAGAACTCCTCCTCCTCGGAAGCTTGGTCGGTACTATCGTCTATAAATACATACGGAGTACACAATCACCAAACAATACTTAACTAGTCTAATTAGCACTATGGGGCACACATTTGATGATCTATTATCATGATAAACATCACAAGTTTAATTAACTAGTGTCATCCTTTTTATTTTAGAAAAGTAATTTCTACTCATGGAAAAATTAAGTAAGATTAAATATTCACCACTTAAAATATGGGATCATGGGGACACATGTCATCACCACATATTCTAACATGTGGGAATGTTATTTAAGGGTTGGATCATAATTACTTTGTTTTAAGTTCATTATTTAATGATTGAAAGTGACTAGAAATGCCTATATAGCATTATTTTGGTACTAGTCCAAAGTCACTACCTGTAAGCCTTAATATTATTACATATTTAGATAGATATGATCAAATGTGATTTTTGAGAGTTGGAAACAACTCAAAACCTATCTTAGTTGATTTTATAAAAATGTTGCAAGGTGCAAATACTTCTGTTTTGTTATTTTTACTAGGATAGATCTATAAGTCTAATTGAATTAAATTCAACGTTCTTGGATAGATCTTTTCAATACCTTTTAGGCGAAATTGGTTTCATGCAATTTGGATTTGCCAAACTCCCAGAATTGATTTTTAAACTAGTGGACAGAAACTAGATTAACTCAAAATGGAAAAATCTAAATTTGAATCTTTAACACGCGCGGGAACTAACTGGGCCGGCCCATCTACGCACAGTGGTCAAGTCAAGATTCATCATTCATTTCATAAGTTGTTTGAAAATCATCTGACAACGAAACAGTATGGCCATTCCAACAGTCCATAACCGCAGACGCGGCTATTCGAATAGTTTGACACTCTGCAGAGGTGGTACACTTTCACCACAACATTCGATACATCTATCAGGGATAACCCTAAATCATCATACTTAGTATGCAGATAATCAAACATAACCTTCCCTTTACACACCCTAGTATAATCACCTCTCCTTTGAGCATGGCCTCCCAACCATGACCATCAGTCATCTTGGGCACTACATAGGTGGACATCATGAGAGGTAGCCTCAGCTCAAACCTCTCTCGTGGGGGAACTAATACTAATGCATATAAATTTCCAACTAAGCCTTACCCAATTCAGGTAGTGTGGTTGTACGGTAAATTTGGAATGGTATCGCATCCGAATCCAACCATTAGTTTTATAAAAGGTTAAGGCTCATGCCTCAACATTTTCACCATCATAAACCATTGGTGTTTCTCAACACATGTCAAAACATCTCAATAGAATGACTCATCATTCCAAGGTTTTCATAATTCATTTTCACCAATGTTCCCATCTAAAGTGACTCAAGTTTTTGCTCTACTCTAAACTACTAAGTTAAGAGTGTTCACTAAGGTGGAAAAGATGGGTTCAATCTCATGCCATAGAATGACATCAAAAGGGTTCTAAATAGGTCAAGTTTTATACTCTTTATGCAACCTTCAAAACAAGTAAAGAACTTTGTGTAAATTAAAGGGAGTAAAGCTTGTAAAGAAGACTTGGGGTACTAATAGTCAAAGTAGTGTGACCAAAGCATGCCTAAAGCATCTTTGCTAAACCATCTAGTTTAATCCTAGCTTGCTAAGAATTATACTTGCAAGTGTTATCTTGCATTATTAATGGTGGCTTGCCTTGGTTGGTACAGTGGTTGAAGTTTTCTTATTCTTCTTCTTGGTAGAACTCCTCCTCCTAGGAAGCTTGGTCGGTACTATCGTCTATAAATACATACAGAGTACACAATCACCAAACAATACTTAACTAGTCTAATTAGCACTATGGGGAACACATTTGACGATCTATTACCATCATAATCATCACAAGTTTCATTAACTAGTTTCATCCTTTTTATTTTAGAAAAGTAATTTCTACTCATTGAAAAATTAACTAAGATTTAATATTCACCACTTAAAATATGGCATCATGGGGATACATGTCATCACCACATATTCTAACATGTGGGAATGTGATTTAAGGGTTGGATCATAATTACGTTGGTTTAAGTTCATTATTTAATGATTTAAAGTGACTAGAAATGCCTATATAGCATTATTTTGGTACTAGTACAAAGTCACTGCATGTAAACCTTAATATTATTACATATTTAGATAGATATGATCAAATGTGATTTTTGAGAGTTGGAAACAACTCAAAACCTATCTTAGTTGATTTTATAAAAATGTTGCAAGGTGCAAATGCTTTTGTTTTGTTATTTTTACTAGGAGAGATCTATAACTCTAATTGAATTAAATTCAACGGTCTTGGATAGATCTTTTCAATACCTTTCAGGAAAAATTGGTTTCATGCAATTTGGATTTGTCAAACTCCCCGAATTGATTTTTAAACTAGTGGACAGAAACTAGATTAACTCTAAATGGAAAAATCTAAATTTGAATCTTTAACACGCGCGGGAACTAACAAGGCCGGCCCATCTACGCACAGTGCGCGCAGCGGGCTGCCTGACATGCGGGCTCCACCGGTCAGTGGTACAAAATCACCGAAACGGTATCGAGCATCCTGGGCCATACGATCTAAAGGGGACCTAACGGTGGGAGGTCATCGTCGACGACGGATTACTCCGGCGAGAGCTTGACCTAGACACGGCGGTGGGGGTCGATAGGGGGCGTACCAGGCTCCAGCAAGGTTGGTGAGGTGGGCAAACAGGCTGGTAGACGACGGCGAGGCGAGGCGCGGTTGCGGCGGAGCTTGGGGTGCTCTAAATCGCAGACGCCCTTCTCATCCTGCTGCGGCGGGTCCGGCTCCAATTCCGGCGAGGAAAAGCTCGAGCGGCTTCGGGGAGAGGTGGGTAAGGTTCAGAGAGAGGTGGGGGGTGAGTGAGTGTGGATAAAAGAGGCTAGGGTGGCCGCTTTATATAGGGTCGACGAGAGGGCAGAGCGGGCGCCGGTGAGGTCATCGGTGACGATGGGCTCTCTCGGCATGGGCGAGGGCAGCGATGGATACTCTGTCCCCTGGCGGTCCTCTGGGGCTTAAAGGTGCGGCAAGGCAAGGTCTCTACTGGTCGGGAGCGTGCGGTGAACTGCACGCAGACGGTGGTGTTCGACGCGGTTCCTCCGGGCTGCTGGTCTCGAGGCGGCGAACGACGATGTCTGGGCGGTTGTTGGGCCTGCTGCGGGTGCTGCCATGCAAGGCTAGGGCTAGGCGAGGTTGGTGCTGCTCTGACGGGCGCAACGCTCCGGGGTGATCGGCATGGCGGACATAAGCATGGGCGCGAGCAACTGGGGCTTGTCCTCCGCTTGATTTTGGTCGAGGGCTGGTCGAGGCGAAGCGGTGTGATGGCGCCTGTCTGCCAGCGAGCGAAGGAGAGCGTGGGACAGGCTGAGGCGAGCTGTCCGTGGTCGACCTGGCACATGGCGTCGGGCGGCTTGGTACTAGAGCAGACAGGGGAGAGGGAGAGAGAGTTAGGGCCGGGGTTTTAGCTGGGGGGACAAGGGGACCAAGTTAGGTGTAACACCCTCGAATCGGCCCTATGCAAGTTTTAGCGCTTCCCGCCAAACCTGCATAGAAACGATTCAAGGACGCCCACCAGGCACTTTCGTGCGGGTGGAAATCGAAGTAATACCATTACACAACAGTCCTCGATGGGACCCACAGAACAGATATATATAGCACAACTCCAAGAGTCAAGAATACAGATATACAATACAAAGGTCCAAATCTCCTTGAAAACGATACAGCGTCCGAGTACGGACAAGATGCAAATTGGGCTAAGAGCCCTGAAGAATAACCGATGGCGTCCATAACCCTACCCAGGCCAAGCCGGAAGGGTAACCCTGCTAACTACGCCGAAATCGTACCTGCTAAACAAAAGGGGTGCCGACAAAGGACGAAGGGAAAACGAGGAGCATCAGTACTGAGGCCAGTACACGGCAAGGCTAGAATTCGGCGGCTCTCGCCTACATAGGTATGGTGGACTGAAGCGGCAGCGCAGCATGCACTAAACAACCTATAGAGACTCGATTAACTGTCGGTTGTTAGAGAGAGATAAGAAAGACCTATTCGGAACCAACCTTATACTAACACCAATCATACCCATCCTGGTATTCCCCCTCGAGACCAAACGAGGAAGTCAAACCGAGGACCTCACACAGTTGGCAGCTTTATTTATTCCATTATAGTTTCAACACTTACTAGTCAGGTATAGATAGCATGAGTCATCCTGATAGCATAAGTAGTAGGCAGTTTTCGTTAACCATTCAGTTGTAGTTGCAGTACTTACGAGTCAGATACAATAAGCATGTGACACCCAAACCTAGCAGTAGTTGGCACTTTTATCTCATTCCATTGGAGTTGCGATACTTACTAGGCAGGTATAACATGACACGATACACCCCAGTTCCACCAATTGTTGGCACTTTTATTATCCATTCCATTGTAATGAAGCTGATTACTAGTCACATATTAAGTCAAATTTATAGCACTACTTTAGTTATGCTTGTCTATGATCGAGATACTGTGCTCCAAGTCGTCCATAACCGCGGACACGGCTTTCAGAAAGATTTACCCTGCAGGGGTGCACAAATAGCAACACACACACACACGATCAACCTTGGAAAAACCAAATCAAAACCCAATGAGGCTTTCACGACAAAGCAATCACAGGATTCATAAAATATTTCAGGGGGCCACCCCACTACGCTACCCGCAACGAAGTTGGCCGGCTCCGGAATGGACCCAGGGTTTGCGAGAACGGCTGTAAACGACTGGGAACCCGAAAGTGTGATTGGGCTTGTCGATACCGCGAAATCATTCCGCGATCCAAAATAGTACAGGTGCTCCATGCACAATTGTAAATAAAGCAGTAAAGCAAGGCATAAGTACAGGATACTAAATAAAACCCCAAACTAGTTTGTGGCCCCAAGAAATAAGAAATGAATCAAGCTCTGGCTAAGGGGGATTCATAGACTCTCCCGTATGTGGATAGTGCCAATAGTCAAGGAACAAGTATCAAGTACTCGGGGCCTACGGGACACAAGTGGATACGAAAAACCAAATAGCATATATTGCCCACCGGTGCCTCTTTCATTAGTTATCCCAGCAATTTAATAGTTGTATTTAAAGTCATGATCATCTCCACCATTAAGCATCTCCACCATTAAGCATGTGCCAACCTTCCAACAACGGTGGGACAACAACGACGCAAAGCAGCACTTGAGCAAGCAACTACGACTCGCAAGGACGATTGTCTATCAAACAACAGGCAATAGGATCTGTCCAAGGCAAGATAGAGGCTGCAGGGAATATAAATGGTACAAGGAAACTAAAGCATCGCAACGCGGATAGCAGTAGATCAACAGGAGGAAAAAAAGACTATAAAAGCAAAATAGGTAGAAAGGGGGAGATGCTCGCCTGGGAAACATTGTCGAAGATACATTATCTGAAGAACTTGTCAGTACTCGCATCAACTCAACGGCCTAATCCGCGAAGAAGCAAACACTAGAAGAAACAACGGATACAATATTTAATACTACGGTAGAAGATCCGGTATGATTATGATATGATGCATGGCATGGCACAGATACAGTGTAATTAGGCAATATTAAGCGGAACCGGGGTCCCAATAATTAATTACACGGTTCAAGTTATTTAGAACCCCCACAATTTAAATGTTGTATTAACAAGGAAAAATATGGCATCGGTTCTCTACACAAATTTAAATGGAGATGATATATAAGACTAAAATAGTCCACATATAGCCTCCATATTTAATTATGAGGTGAATCAGCATAATGCCTCCAAACCACAAACAGGTATGCATGCATGAACAATTTAATATGCGACAGTTGATAATGTCATATTATAAAAATAGGGGCTTAGGGGCACACATCTGGGTTCGGAAGATCTTGGATTCCGGGGGTTCGGAGTTCGCCAGGGATCGAGTAGGAGATCTTGTCGTTCCGCTTTAGTAGTCGTCGATGAGCTTGGTTTAGCGTCGGGACGGTCTCTATCTTGGGCATCGCCATCTTCAGAATATCACCACACATAGACATAGGTAGACATACACCGTATCACCACCAGTGCACACGCATCCACCGAACACTTCACCAAATCAGGAACACATCAACAACAGAACATAGGCTGACCCGGGGCTGCGACAGTTGCGACAACTGGCGGGTGCCGCTGAGGGAAAACGGGGAGGGTTGGACGTCGGGACGGCTCCAGATGCGAGCGGCAGAAAACGCACGAGAACACTCCTAGCATGGACGGCCGAGCTCGAGATGGCTAGAGATCTTGCGGATGGCGGCAGCGCTCGCGGGTCTGCACGGAGGCACGACTTGGGGACTCGTCCAACTACCGGTGGAAGGGTGAGGGGCACCGGGGCGAGGAGGGACCGCGGTGGCGCCTTCACAGGGTGGAGGAGCTCTGGACTGCGAAGCCATGCAGCGGCAGGGAGGAGCTACGGCTCGGCAGCGCGCTGTAGAGGCGGAGGCGGGGATGGCGAGGAGGCGGCCGGGAGCGCCTGGAGGCCGAGCTCGGCGGCGGTGGCGCAGAGGTCGGGGACGGGCCGGTCGGAGGAGGAGGTGGGCGAGGGTGCGGAAGAGGCACAGGGGGGCCGCGGGGAGGAGATGGAGGCTCCCGGGCGACCGGAGGCGGGGTCGCGGGGAAGACGGGACAGGGCGGCGACGCGTGGGGAGAGCTCGGTGCAGAGGAGATGGTGGCTGGTGGCGGTGCAGGGGCGGAGTGCGCTGGGCTTGGGGAAGGTGGCGCGAGCCCGGGCGCGCTCGGGGTGGTAAACAATGAGAGCCAGTGAGCGGAGGCAGAGGGTGGGGGAGGAAACAGTGGCGGCGGGACTGAGAGAGAGAAGCGGGCGGGGTAGGAGGCATGTCGAGGGGAGAGAGAGAGCGAGAGCGGCACGTGGGGTGTGTCTGCTAGGGTGGGGCCGGGCGGAGATCCCGAGGAGGCCAGGTGGAGCAGGGGAAAAGGCGACGCGGTAGGTGGGACCGGGTGCGTCGGGTGAGCGGGAGGGTGGAGCGTGTCGAGCAGGGGGTTGGTGGCGTGGTGGACCAGGGGAGTTGTGGTCGGGTCGATAGGAGGGTGACCGGCGGTGGGTGTGACGAGAAGGATGGAGCTGGCGGGTGTGGGGTGAGGTGGCGATGGGGAAGCGTGTAGGGGCGGCAGGGTGGAGTTGAGGTGGGTGGCTGGCGCGGGGTCTGCGCCTGGGGATGGGGCCAGGTGGGGGTGGCCCCGCCTGGGCGGTTGGTGGGTAGACCGATCGGTGGTGGGGAGCTGGGTAGGATTAGGGCTAGGTAGGGTTAGAACTAGATTTTTATCTAGAGGTGGCCGGCCGGGCTTTTGGGCCTGGCTGGCTACCTCCCAAAAATAATAAATATTTATTTATTATGTAAAAGGCTTTTGTAATTAGTTTTTAGACAAATAAAATATCCAGAAGCGACCGGGGTTTTAATTTGAAATAAAGACAGGGGATATTTAGAAAACAAATATAGGCTTTTAGAAAATAATTTTGCAAAATATGCATGATGACATGACGATGCTCAAATGCAATGTGGCATAATGACATGAGCATGCGATCATGATGATGCACAAAAATAAAACAACACGCGATTTTCTAGTAGTGGTTTTAGCGGGATGCCACAATTCGACACCACTAACAAGGGATCTCGCCCTCGAGATCCGCCTCATGGTACAGGGGAGAAGGCTGATGATCGGATTCTTCTCGCTTCGTGTAGATCCTCGTGACACCACTAACAAGAGGTCGTTGTCCGTGATCGTCGAAAGAACACTCCGGGAACAAAGGGCGAAGGTAGAGGTATCAACAAATAAAGCCACCTCTAGCTTCCGTGGACGGAGTAAAATTGCTAGATCCACCGATTCAATGTACAAGAGTGAATGATAAGAGTAGTCGGATGGTGATCAGTCCATCGCGCACCCAAACCATTACTCTGCACATGAATAGGAGAATTATGCAACCAACTCTCGGAATCAGACTGAAGATCTCGACAATCGAGGTTCGGAAACAAAGGAGGGATGTAGGCTCTGCATCGGATTTGGCGTAGATGATGTCGTCGCGTCGGAATACACCGGAAGGCACAAGAAGGCACAGAGAGAAGTCCAACAGATGAATAATTCCTCAGATAGCACGAAGACCGAATGTAGAAGCACCGTCACCAAAGAAGGAAGCGGAACCCTGAAGGTACGACGGAAACCCAACCACGAGAATTCCTGGACTCGAAGAAAAGATAAGAGAACAAATCCAAAACATGCAGAGGTAAGAGGAAAATAGCAGAGGTAAGGAGTAAAACATACCTAATGCGATCTATCCAAACGATTTTGCTAAATAGTTTTAACACTCTACTTCGGCCGTTAGCTAGGTTATCCTACAGGCTGGACAAGTGGGGTATCGCAACTGCTGAGCTGTGATACCACTCTGTAACACCCTCGAATCGGCCCTATGCAAGTTTTAGTGCTTCCCGCAAAACCTGCATAGAAACGATTCAACGATGCCCACCAGGCACTTTCGTGCGTGTGGAAAACAAAGTAATACCATTACACAACATTCCTCGGTGGGACCCATAGAACAGATATATATATAACACGACTCCAAGAGTCAAGAATACAGATATACAATACAAAGATCCAAATCACCTTGAAAACGATACAGCGTCCGAGTACGGACAAGATGCAAATTGGGCTAAGAGCCCTGAAGAATAACCGATGGCGTCCATAACCCTGCCCAGGCCAAGCCGGAAGGGTAACCCTGCTAACGACGTCGAATTCGTACCTACTAAATAAAAAGGGTGCTGACAAAGGGCGAAGGGAAAAAGAGGAGCGTCAGTACTGAGGCCAGTACACGGCGAGGCTAGAATTCGGCGGCTCTCGCCTACATAGGTATGGTGGACTAAAACGGCAGCGCAGCATTCACTAAACAACCTATAGAGACTCGATTAACTGTCGGTTGTTAGAGAGAGATAAGAAAGACCTATTCGGAACCAACCTTATACTAACACCAATCATACCCATCCTGGTATTCCCCCTCGAGACCAAACGAGGAAGTCAAACCGAGGAACTCACACAGTTGGCAGTTTTATTCATCCCATTATAGTTTCAGTACTTACTAGTCAGGTATAGATAGCATGAGTCATCCTGATAGCATAAGTAGTGGGCAGTTTTAGTTAACCATTCGGTTGTAGTTGCAGTACTTACTAGTCAGATACAATAAGCATGTGACACCCAAACCCAGCAGTTGTTGGCACTTTTATCTCATTCCATTGGAGTTGCGATACTTACTAGGCAGGTATAACATGACACGATACACCCCAGTTCCACCAGTTGTTGTAACTTTTATTATCAATCCCATTGTAATGAAGCTGATTACTAGTCACATATTAAGTCAAATTTATAGCACTACTTTAGTTATGCTTGTCTATGATCGAGATACTATGCTCCAAGTCGTCCATAATCGCGGACACGGCTTTCAGAAAGATTTACCCTGCAGGGGTGCACAAATAGCAACACACACATGATCAACCTTGGAAAAACCAAATCAAAACCCAACGAGGCTTTCACGACAAAGCAATCACAGGATTCATAAAATATTTCATGGGGCCACCCCACTAAGCTACCCGCAACGAAGTTGGCCAGCTCCGGAACGGACCCAGGGTTTGCAAGAACGGCTGTAAACGACTGGGAACCCAAACGTGTGACTGGGCTTGTCGATACCGCAAAATCGTGCCGCGATCCAAAACAGTATAGGTGCTCCACGCACAATCTTAAATAAAGCAGTAAAGCAAGGCATAAGTACAGGATAGTAAATAAAACCCCAAACTAGTTTGTGGCCCCAAGAAATAAGAAATGAATCAAGCTCTGGCTAAGGGGGATTCATAGACTCTCCCGTATGTGGATAGTGCGAATAGTCAAGGAACATGTATCAAGTACTCGGGGCCTACGGGAGACAAGTGGACACGAAAAACCAAATAGCATATATTGCCCACCGGTGCCTCTTTCATTAGTTATCCCAGCAATTTAATAGTTGTATTTAAAGTCATGATCATCTCCACCATTAAGCATCTCCACCATTAAGCATGTGCCAACCTTCCAACAACGGTGGGACAACAATGACGCAAAGCAGCACCTGAGCAAGCAACTACGACTCGCAAGGCCGACTGTCTATCAAACAACAGGCAATAGGATGTGTCCAAGGCAATATAGAGGCTGCAGGGAATATAAATGGTACACGGAAACAAAAGCATCGCAACACGGATAGCAATAGATCAACAGGAGGGAAAAAAGACTATAAAAGCAAAATAGGTAGAAAGGGGAGATGCTCGCCTGGGAAACATTGTCGAAGATACATTATCCGAAGAACTTGTCGGTACTCGCATCAACTCAACGGCCTAATCCACGAAGAAGGAAACACTAGAAGAAACACCGGATACAATATTTAATACTACGGCAGAAGATCCGGCATGATTATGATATGATGCATGGCATGGCACATATACAGTGTAATTAGGCAATATTAAGCGGAACCGGGGTCCCGATAATGAATTACACGGTTCAAGTTATTTAGAACCCCGCAATTTAAATGTTGTATTAACAAGGCAAAATATGGCATCGGTTCTCTACACAAATTTAAATGGAGATGATATATAAGACTAAATTAGTTCGCATATAGTCTCCATATTTAATTATAAGGTGAATCGGCATAATGCCTCCAAACCACAGACATGTATGCATGCATGAACAATTTAATATGCGACAGTTGATAATGTCATATTATAAAAATAGGGGCTTAGGGGCACACATCTGGGTTCGGAAGATCTTGGATTCCGGGGGTTCGGGGTTCGCCAGGGATCGAGTAGGAGATCTTGCCGTTCCGCTTCAGTAGTCGTCGATGAGCTTGGTTTAGCGTCGGGGCGGTCTCGATCTTGGACATCGCCATCTTTAGAACATCACCACACATAGAAATAGGTACACATACACCGTATCACCACTAGTGCACACACATCCACCGAACACTTCACCACATCAGGAACACATCAACAACAGAACATAGGCTGACCCGGGGCTGCGAAAGTTCCGATAACAGGCAGGTGCCGCTGAGGGAAAATGGGGAGGGCTGGACAGCAGGACGGCTCCAGACGCGAGTGGCAGAAAACGCACGGGAGCGCTCCTGGCATGGACGGCCGATCTCGAGATGGCCAGAGATCTTGTGGATGGCGGCAGCGCTCGCGGGTCGGCACGGAGGCACGACTTGGGGACCCATCCAGCAGCCGGTGGAAGGGTGACGGGCACCGGGGCGAGGAGGGACCGTGGTGGCGCCTTCACGGGGTGGAGGAGCTCTGGACTGCGAACCCATGCAGCGGCAGGGAGGAGCTACGGCTCGGCAGCGCGCTGCAGAGGTGGAGGCGGGGATGGAGAGGAGGCGGCCGGGAGCGCCTGGAGGCCGAGCTCGGCGGCGGTGGCGCAGAGGTCGAGGACGGGCCAGTCGGAGGAGGAGGCGGGCGAGGGCGCGGAAGAGGCACAGGGAGCCCGCGGGGAGGATATGGAGGCGTGCGGGCAGCCGGAGGCGGGGTTGCAGGGAAGACGGGATCTGGCGGCGACGCGCAGGGAGAGCTCGGTGCGGAGGAGATGGTGGCTGGTGGCGGTGCAGGGACGGAGCGCGCGGGGCTTGGGGAAGGTGGCGCGAGCCTGGACGCGCTCGGGGTGGTAAACGACGGGAGCCAGCGAGCGGAGGCGGAGGGTAGGGGAGGAGACAGCGGCGGCGGGACTGAGAGAGAGAAGCGGGCGGGGTAGGAGGCGTGTCGAGCGGAGAGAGAGAGAGAGGCACGCGGGGCGTGTCGGCAGGGTGGGGCCGGGCGGAGACCCCGAGGAGGTCGAGTGGAGCGGGGGAAAAAGCGACGCGGTAGGTGGGACCGGGTGCGCCTGGTGAGCGGGAGGGTGGAGCGTGTCGAGCAGGGTTAGAACTAGATTTTTATCTGGAGGTGGCCGGCCGGGCTTTTGGGCCTGGTTGGCTGCCTCCCAAAAATAAGATAAATATTTATTTATTATGTAAAAGTCTTTTGTAATTAGTTTTTAGACAAATAAAATATCCGAAAGCGACCGGGGTTTTAATTTGAAATAAAGATAAGGGATATTTAGAAAACAAATATAGGCTTTTAGAAAATAATTTTGCAAAATATGCATGATGACATGACGATGCTCAAATGCAATGTGGCATGATGACATGAGCATGCGATCATGATGATGCACAAAAATAAAACAACATGCGATTTTCTAGTAGTGGTTTTAGCGGGATGCCACATTAGGCCCAAATGGTGGCCAATCTACTACTCACTATAGTGTTTTAGGATTTTGCAAGATTTGTGTCTGCCACCTGTTTGATAAAATGGCCGCAAGAAGCAAAAGTTTGCATTTTGGTTTCAAAATTTTTGAGTGGTCTCCAATAGTACTAGTAGTCTCTTGTTGCAAGGGTTTTGAAAATGGAGTTCAATTGGATGGTTTTTGGAATTAGGGGTGATCTAGGCATATGCATTGAATTCAATTTTCACATGCCATTTAAAATAAGTATTTGAATGTTTTTAGCAGATCAAAAAGTGGGCCTTGGTACCTCATTATGTGTACTAGCAAGGGGTGTAAAGATCTAGAATTATTTCTGTTGAGAAATGAGTGCTAGGAACACTCAAAGTAGTGTAGTGGATTAAAATGACCAAAATGATCATTCCTTATGTTTAATTGTTTTTGATTTGATTTTCTTTGGGTTTTTTTTGGGAAAGAGTTAGATGATGTTTAATTCACCATACAAACATTTTACAACCAAAGAATCATAGAACCATGGCAATTCAAATCAATTCCTAAATTAAATGCACATACACATGAATGCTTTCATTTTTAATTTGGAAAAGTTTTTGTTAACCCTAATTTTGATGATTTGGATCTTGATAAGCTTGGATTGAAGTTTTGGGATGTTACAACTGCACTACTCAAGGCAAGCTAGAACTATGCAAGGTAACACTTGCAAACTTGATAACTTAAGCAAAATGCATTAGGCATGCTTGGTTATGCAACTTTGATTTATACCAATCCCAAGTTTTACTTGCAAGCTTTATTCTTTACTTTACCAAAGTTCTTTACTTTTAGTTAGTGCTTGTGAGTATTTGAAAAAAAATAGAATAGATACCATAAAGAGTATAAAACTAGGCCTAACTAGTTATATGTAGATGTCATTCCATGGCATGAGATTGGAGATTAGCACCCCTCATTAGTGGCTAGTGCTAAGCATAAAAGTGGATCACTTTAGATGGGAATAAAAGTGACGCACTTCTATTCTTGTAGATAGTTGTTGGGCCTCCAAGTGCAGAGGGTTGTAGAACAGCAGCAAGTTTTCCCTTAAGTGGATTACCCAAGGTTTATCGAACTCGGGGAGGAAGTGGTCAAAGGTATTCCCTCTCAAGCAACCCTGCAATCAAGATACAAGAAGTCTCCTGTGTCCCCAACACACCCAATACACTTGTCAGGTGTATAGGTGCACTAGTTCGGCGAAGAGATAGTGAAATACAAATGGTATGGATAATTATAAGTGGTAACGGTGCTATAAAATATCTTGATGGCGTGAAAAGACTAAAGTAAAACTGAAATAAAGATGGAAGCCAGTAAACATGTAATACATCTAATAGCAAACGGTGTTTGAATGTTTAGAAAACAAGGCCTAGGGATCATACTTTCACTAGTGAACACTCTCATATAAATATCTTCTCTTTATGATACTACTCTTAACTACTCTCCGGTTGGACACTCTAATCGTTGGTAGGGCTATAACAGCACACCTCAAAGTTCATCTTTCCACATCTAGATAACCCCACACTGTCACCTTGAGTACTAGATGGTTCCAACAAACACCAGAATTTCATAGAAACATCCAACTCCAAATATAACTCATAGCAAGTAATTGTAATCTCTAGCCTAAGTGCCACCATGGTGTGCACGCTGTCACTTTCACACACATGGGGAGAGCAGAGATCTATTAAAGCACTTGAGTAGCAAGGTAGATCTACTTGATTACAAAGCTCATGATCACAATATGATCATGCATAGAGAGAGATGAACACATAGCTACCGGTAGAACCCTTAGCCTCGAGAGAGAACTACTCCCTCCTCATCATGGGAATCAGCAACGGTGATGGAGATGGTGGTGGAGATCGATGGAGATGGCTCCTGGGGCACTTCCCGTCCCGGCAGGGTGCCAGAACAGAGACTTTCTGTCCCCCGAATCTCCCCTTCATTGGTGGCGGCGCTGCGGAACTTTTCGTGGCTAGAGGCTTGATTAATTAGGGTTTTTTCTTCGGGAAATATATATAGGCGAAAGAGGGAAGGTCGGCGGCCGGCCAAGGGGCCCACACCATTCCCTGGCGCGGCCAGGGGGACCCGCGCCTAGGGGTGGTGTGGCCACCCTATGGCCCCTCTCCGACTCTCCTTCTGGCTCCATGAGTCTTCCGGGGAAATAATAACTTTGGCTTTTGTCCGGTCCAATTCCGACAATATTGATTTTCTGACTTTCCTGGAACCAAAAACAGCAGAAAACAGGCAACTGGTAATTTGGCACTTGTTAATAGGTTAGTACAAGAAATCATATAAAAAGTACTCCAAAGTGTGGACAAAACATAAGAGAGTAGATAAAACCAAGCATGGAACATCAAAAATTATAGATACATTTGCAATGTATCAACATCCCCAAGCTTAACTCATGCTCGTCCCCGAGTAGGTAAGTGATAAAAAGAAAGAATAATTTTTTAGGTGAGATGCACCATCAAAGACTTGATCAAAGTATTTGTAAACATTCAAAGCTGGGATCATAGTACTTCAATCATAACATGAAAGAAAAAGTTCTAGCAATAAGACAAAGAAACTATGATGCAACATGAAAAGGCACAAACAAAAGATTCATGAATAACAATGCTTTGCAAGATGTTTGTTTGTTTCAAATAAAGAAAAAAATAGCATAATAGTACTCAGCTTGTCCCTCATAGAGTAGCAAGTATAAATGCATAGGACACCTTCCAAGTTCATAAGAGTGACTAGATACAATTAGTTTAAAACAAGAAATATCAAGTTATGCACCAATCAACTAGTCTTGGGACAATGCACATAGAACTAAGAATGGCCACTATGCTCTCAAAGTAGGTGCATAAAGATAGAATGTGGAGACTCAATATAATGGTGGAAGAAAGGATTCAAGTCTCATAAAGAGCTTCCAAAAACTATGGTACTTATAGCTTTCAGCTCTCATTGCCCCTATCATAAGCATCTTGAAGTGATTAAGGTTAAAGTTAACAAACTATTGTGTACATGCTTGACAAATTATAAGTTAGAAATATCATGTCCCTTGAATACGAGGGTCGCTCCTCATGCTACTCAAGTTTAGTCACCGGTAAGTTCTTGTCATTGTAAGTACATGTGTATCATAGAGAACCACCAACGGGGTACCCCTTGCCCGATGATACGGAAGAATCCCCATATCAAAATGACAAGGCAAGCAGACAACGAGCATCCCAGCAATCTTCTTATTTAACATGGGAATATGGTGCTTTTTCTCTCTTTCCTCTTTTCGTAATCTCTTTTTTTCTCAATATAGGACTCTTTTTTTATAAGAAGAATGCTTCATAGACAGCTCATTATGGTTACTCAGCAGGTTTCCACCATGTCAGCATGGATTAGACCAGCGGCCCAGGATTTTCTCTAAAACATATACATAACTCCATGGACTTACAAGCTCCCCTTTCATTTCACACCGACGACATCCATAGACAAAAGAGCATGATATCAACTAGGTACAAAGTACACGTGCAATGCTGAAAGCGTTCCCCATGACAGCATGGTTCTGCTAATTCCCAACAAATAAGTGCGAGCATATACAACATAGAAGACACAATGGTTCAAGTTTATTAAGGGTAAGAAAAGTAAAATGTGCCATCAAGTTCGTGAGAGCTTTAATCACTAGTTTTCTCATAACAACTTTAATTCGGAAGGTAAACAAAAGCATGAATATACTTGGAATAGCATAAGCTAATAGGTAGGTATGGTGGACTCTTTGGAATAACTTGGTTTAGGGATTTGGATGCATGAGTGGAACTCATACTTGGTTGTGGAGGCTAGCAAAAGACTGGGAGCGACAAACTAAGAGAGCAATAATGGCCATAATCATGCAGAGCGAAAAAATATCATTGATCAAAGCATAAAGTGATACTACAAGTTGAAAACTAAAGGATCATAAAGGCTATGGTGACTTTGGATAGTCATAACATGGTGTGAGCATGCGCCAAGTCAACCCAAATAAAGCATCAAAGGAGAATACCACTATACTATGCTTTAATATACTAAAACAATGCATGATTCATCCAAGGCACATTAAGCAATCTCAATTGTTTATAACAAGTCATGCTACAACAAAGAATACTAAGCATAAAGCCAAAACAATATCAAGCATGGCATGACAAAGCATAGGCCACAGTCAAAAACAAGCTCTTTTTACTACATAAGCATGAGCTTTCCTACTCTTTTCCAAACCAAACCAAACTATTTGAAAACCAATGTATGAAAGAGAGGATCCAACCAATTTATTCAGAAAACTAAGAAAAACAAGAAAACCAAAAACCAAAAACAAAAACCGAAGACGCTCCAAGAACAACACAACTGTGCATGAAACAATAAAAATGAAGTGTTTGGAAGAAACCTAGAATTTTTATTGATGAAGAAGGGGTGCCTTGGGCATCCCCAAGCTTTGACGCTTGTACTTCTTGGATATTTCTTGGGGTTACATGCATGGCATCCCCAAGCTTGAGCTTTAGTCCATCTTTCATCTCATTACTCGTTCCTTCCATACACCTGAAATTTTTCCTTCATACAAAACTTCACACAATCTTTATTAGCAACATTAGTGCACTCAAGATAATAGGTCTTTAGGTTAAGTTCCAAAACCAATAATGTTGGGCCACGTAGAGTTAAACAAAACTTTTTCCCTACGCGGTGATCCCAAGATCCAGCTCAGGTAGAAGGCCACGAGGATTACCACTAGACGCGCAGTTGCGGAATTGATGAAGCACGCCGCTTGATGCAGTGCAGTCCTCGCGATCCGTTCTGGTTCCACGATCCACGATCCGTTCTTTCTTCACGATCATCGAAGTGCTGAACGTACAACACCTCCGCCGGTATCCACACGTACGAGGAGGAGCGCCGGCTGTGGACTGCTAGGTCTGGTACGGCGGCGACAGGACGGACTGGGGCTAGGGTTTCCAACACATGGAGTGGCCTAACCCTTGTGCTCTAAGCACCTGCGCCCCAGCTTATATAGGGAGTGAAAGTGGGCTCCACTCACTTGTGGCCCATTCACTAAAAGGCCTATATTAGCCACTACAAGTCTCACTTGCTGACTAAGTCCATGTCTCTATTTGGGTCCAACCCAAATAGGTTTCCTGTTTGGGTCTAACCCAAACTTGCTCCCGCTCTTAAGTGTGTGACCCGACAGGCTCATGGTAACCCGGACACGATTCCGAGTCACACTCGTGATCGATCAGTTGTTAGCGGCTCCTAGCAGAACGTGCCAACTCCCAAGTACCAATAAGTCATGACGACATACCTTTCCAATGTGACTTTCGTCTGAGTCCCTTTTGCCTCACGATATACCTTGTCGGACTATAGGCGAATGATCGTCATCCCTTAAATAGTCTGACTCTCTTTCTCGATCTGAGATAAGTGATTCATCCGACTAACTCTTAGTCGGTGCCTCGGTTAACACTTAATCCGAGACGCGCATGGCCATGCTTTCCGAATCATATCTTCCGAGAGGGCCCAGAGAATATCTCTCCGGATGGAGGGGCAAAATCCCGTCTTGGTTATTCACATCACGCAGCTTGATTCTCAGTCGACCTGAACTCCGCCTTTATAACTGCCTAGTGACGGAACAGCGTTTGACAGAACCTAAGTCAGAGATCCTCAACTTGGATTGTGCAATAAACCTCAGGTCTAAGGATTACATTGATTGAGACATGCAAATGACGACTTGTTCGTTGCATCTCAATATGGGTCAGTCCGACTCGCTAAACTCTTTAGCCGAATCCATGTAAGTCGGAATAGCATCTCCATGCCCATGACAAGTGGAACCTAGTCATCTGCTGACTTTCACATTGGTCTAAGTTGTGTGTCCGGCACAACCTGAATGACCAAGGACAATTAGTATGAACAACATGAATATGTAGTTCCACAATCAAATCACATATTCGATGATACATATTAGCAGTTCATACATGGACCATAACCTTATGAATACACAGGAATATCATCATCCATGATTGCCTCTAGGGCATATTCCCAACAGTCTCCCACTTGCACTAGAGTCAATCTTCCGACATCACATGTCTACGTATCTAATGCCCATTGCTCTCAGATGCGCCTCATGCTTCAGCTGTGGAAGTGGCTTGGTCAACGGATCCACAATGTTTGCATCCGTGTGTACCTTGCATAACTTGATATCACCTTGATCCACGAATTGGCGAATAAGGTGGTACCGCATGAGTATATGTTTGTTCTTCTGGTGTTGTCTAGGTTCCTTGGCTTGTGCAATAGCACCATTGTTGTCACAATACACGTCTAACGGATTGGACGAGCCCTGAACCACACCAAGATCCATGAGGAAATTCCTCATCCAAACGGCTTCTTTTGCCGCCTCCGAGGCAGGAATATACTCAGCCTCTGTCGTAGATGCAGACACCGTTTCTTGCTTGGAACTTTTCCAGCTCACAGCCCCTCCGTTTATCACAAACACATATCTGGATTGCGAACGAGAATCATCTGAGTCAGTGAGATAACTTGCATCTGTGTAACCCTTTACACTGAGTTCATCCTCACCTCCATAAACCAGGAACATATCCTTAGTCATTCTCAAGTACTTGAGGATATTTTTAGCCGCTGCCCAGTGGATCTCTCTAGGTCAGCTTGGTATCTGCTCACAACACTTAGAGCATAGGAAACATCCGGTCTAGTACAAATCATAGCGTACATGATGGATCCGATTGCAGAAGCATACGGAATCGCACTCATCCGACTTCGCTCATCAGTTGTCGAAGGACACTGAGTCCTGCTAAGTTTTACGCCATGTGACATCGGTAAGAACCCCTTCTTAGACGATTCCATGTTGAACTTCTTCAACACTTTGTCCAAATATGTACTCTGACTCAATCCAATGAGCCGCTTTGATCTATCTCTATAGATCCGGATTCCTAGTATGGAAGTCGCCTCACCCAAGTCTTTCATCGAAAAACTCTTTTCCAATGATTCCTTGGTCTCTTGCAACATCTGGACATCATTTCCAATCAATAATATGTCATCCACATACAAGATCAGAAAGTTTACTTTGCTCCCACTAAACTTCTTGTATAAACAAGAATCATGATCGCTCTTGATGAAGCCAAACAATTTGACTACCTCAAGCGAATGTTCCAACTCCGAGATGCTTGCTTCAACCCATAAATGGATTTCCGAAGCTTGCATACCTTGTCAGCATTAGCCGGATCGACAAAACCCTCGGGTTGTATCATATACACGTCCTCGGTTAAATTTCCATTAAGGAAAGCCGTCTTGACATCCATCTGCCATATCTCATAGTCGAAATAGGCTGCTATAGCTAACATGATCCGAACTGATTTAAGCATCGCTATAGGAGAGAAAGTCTCATTGTAGTCAACTCCTTGAACTTGCCGGAACCCCTTCGCGACAAGCCGTGCTTTATAGATAGAAACATTTCCATCCATATCAGTTTTCTTCTTAAAGACCCATTTGCACTCAACGGGTCTTGCACCGTGTGGCAGATCAACCAAGTTCCAAACTTGATTTTCATCCATGGACTTTAATTCAAATCTCATGGCTCCAAGCCATGACTCGGAATCAGAACCCACCATCACTTCCGAATAAGTTGTCGGCTCATCACTGTCCAACAACATCACATCACGAACACTTCGCAATCTAGCCGATCTTCGTAGTGTCGATGCAGTTTCCGGCTCAGGTACCACGTCCGGCTCAACCTCTAAGGCATTTTCCGACTCGCTGCTAGCCGGCATCTCTCGAATTTCTTCGAGGTGCACCGTACTCCCACTGACTCCCCGACTGAGAAACTCTTTCTCAAGGAAGATACTGTTTCGAGCGACAAACACGTTGCCCTCTTCTCGGTTGTAGAAGTAGTAACCCAAGGTTTCCCTCGGATACCCCACAAAAATACACTTATCCGACTTAGCTGTAAGCTTGTCCGACTGAAGTCGCTTGACAAAAGCTTCACAACCCCAAATCTTAAGGAAAGACAAACTCGGCTTCTTGCCAGTCCACATCTCATGTGGTGTCTTCTCTACCGACTTTGATGGTACTCTGTTTAGTGTGGACGCTGTAGTTTCTAGACAATAACCCCAAAATGATAAAGGCAGATCTGTCCGACTCATCATTGATCGTACCATGTCCAGCAAGGTCTGATTCCTCCTTTCCGACACATTGTTTCTCTGCGGCGTTCCTAGAGGAGTGAGCTGGGGAACTATTCCACAACTCTTTAGATGGTCATCAAACTCATGGCTCATGTACTCGCCTCCTCGGTCCGACCGAAGAAACTTTATTTTCTTGCCAAGTTGATTTTGTACCTCATTCTGGAATTCCTTGAACTTTTCAAAGGCTTCTGACTTATGTTTCATCAAGTAGATATATCCATACCTACTCAAATCATCAGTGAAGGTAATGAAGTACTCATAACCACCTCTGGCTGTCGTGCTCATTGGGCCACATACATCACTATGTACTAGTCCCAATAAGTCGGACGCCCTTTCACAACTCTTTCCAAAAGGTGTCTTGGTCATCTTGTCGAGAAGGCAGGATTCGCATGTCTCAAACGACTCTAAGTCGAATGAAGTTAGGAGTCCATCATCATGGAGCTTCTTCATGCGCTTCCAACTTATATGACCAAGCCGACAATGCCAAAAGTAAGTCATATTCAGATCATTTGGTTTTAACCTTTTCACATTTATGTTATAGATAGATTCACTATCAAGATTCAAAATAAATAACCCGTCCCAGACGGGCGCAAAGCCATGAAACATATCATTCAAATATAAAGAACAACCATTATTCTTAATATTCGACTCATAGCCCTGTCTCATCAAACATGAGGCAGAAATGATGTTTCGACTAAGCACTGGAACATAATAACAATTATTTAGCTCCATTATGAATCCAGAAGGTAAATGAAGTTGCATTGTGCCGACTTCCAACGCAGCGACTCTCGCTTTGTTTCTGACTCTAATGTCAACCTCGCCTCTTGCAACGCTCCTAGTTCTTACCAGTCCCTGCAACGAGTTGCAGATGTGAATGACTGATCCGGTATCATATACCCAAGAACTACCAGGTGCATCAGAAAGATAAATGTGTATAACATTGAAAACAAGCGTACCTGAGCCGGAAGTCACACCTCCGCTCTTGGCTTTATCAGCCAAGTACTTGCTGCAATTCCTCTTCCAGCGGCCATCCGACTTGCAGTAGAAGCAAGTGGATCCGGCTGCAGGAGATGGCTTAGTCCCTGAGGAAGCGCTTTGGACTGGGTCCTCCGCCTTACCTCCTGACTTTGCCTTCTTCTTCTTAGTCCAAGAACTCTTCTTAAACTTAGCCTTGTTTTGTACCATCAACACTTGACTGGCACCTTTCTTGAGATCCGCCTCAGCCTGCTTGAGCATCCCATGTAATTCAGTGAGCTTCTTATCCATGCCATGCATGTGGTAGTTCGATATGAACTGACCATACGCACTAGGAAGAGAGTTCAGAATTATGTCTGTAGCGAACTCTTCGCTAATGGGGTAGCCAAGCCTTTCCAGAGACTGCACATAACCAACCATCTTGATCACATGCGGACTCAGTGGATCGCCATCCTTAAGCTTGCAGCTCAACAAAGCCTGAGAGACTTGATACCTTTCAGTCTTTGCCTGAGCCTGGAACATACTTTTGAGGCTTTCGATCATATCGTAGGCCTCAACATTCTCGAACTGCTGCTGCAAGTACGGTTCCATGTGAGCAAGCATAAGACAGCTAATCTCCGTGGATTCATCACCAATCCGAAGGTAGGCATTGATGGCTGCGACAGTCGCATTCTCATCCGGCTCAGCTGGAAGTGGGTTGTCTAGGACACGATCCCTTTTTTCTTGTTTGAGAACAATTCTCAGATTACGATACCAGTTCGTGAAATTAGTTCCATTCATCTTATCTTTCTCTAAGATGGTTCTCAAAGCAAAACCGGAAATCTGAGGAAGACTTCTAGGTGCCATTGATCTACAACAGAAAATATGCAAAACACTTATGACATGTATCCATAAAAGAGCAAGCATATTAAACACTTTAATATTTATGCTCCCTCTAGAACCAACACCCCTCCGATGGTTACTTAGTGATTCAGGACCCTAGATAAGCAAGTCGACTAGTGAGCTTTAGCATCACCGCTAGCCGTCAAGTGATCTAGGTAGACAACTCCTTGTCAATCGTATCTCATATGACTCCTGTTGGATGGGTGGCATCACATGCCCCGGCTCCCATCCGACTTTTCCCCAAGTCCCACAACCATTGTGATAGACCTGTCTAGATTACCAAGTGCTTCCGCTATAAGAGTCCGACTTGAACCCACCTAGTCGGAAAGAATTGATAGCACCTCAATTTTATGAGCCCACTACCAAAAATGTCCGACTTGTGATGGTGCAGCACTTGGCGGGGAAACCGACTAGACCTTCTTTGAGGGATCATTTTCTACCAACTATCTAATAGAGGTAAAACAGAGACATAACAATAACACAAAATGAAAGCAATTATAATGTGAAATGGTATGGCTCTCTTCATGGCAATCTCCATCTCCATAAAGCCTGTAATCCGACTCGTGTCAACTCTTGTCACGTGCCGTCTTACACCATGTAGCCGATTTGTACACCGACTTGCATGCCTTCCGGATTCTCCAAACAACTACACTAGCTAGTAATGCAAATTACACAGAGAATCCGACACGTAGGCCGTTATACAATAAGATGACAGCACCTAGGCTCCAGGCGGCTAACAAAAACCGTGATACACAGATCACGTATGGATTACACACATCACATGCACATAAGCCATACCATTCACAACATCGTCCTGCAAAAACAAGTTATGCATAGATACGATATCCACCGGCATCGTGAAACTCGCAACGACATCTAAGGCGCTATGACAAGGCAAAGCCGGCGGTCCCGATAGCCGGATAGCGGGCGGGGATCGAAGGGGCAGCGCCCCTTGCGGGTGCGGGCAGCGCCCGACGATTTTTTCGAAAAACGCAGATCTCATCTGCATTCCGGACATGGATTTCATCATCAGATAAAACAATTTTACCCAAATCCGATCCAGACTCCGATTCGATCAAACCCTTTGATCTTCGATCACCGCATCCGGGTTTACGTGTCACACTCTACCCCGATGGCGGAAACCAACTGGTAGGGGTATGTCGTTCCACGACCTTAGCAGTTAGATCACGGAAACCAGATCATCCATTCCCCTGAGTATAGTTGATCCAATCAACTTTTTACAAAACCAATCTATCTCATAGATCAACCACCAAAACTGCAGTTAGATCCAATCTAACGCCAACCGCATATCACATATGCGTGATCTCGAGCCTAAAACCAGAAGCTAACACTCTGATACCACTGTTGGGCCACGTAGAGATAAACAAAACTTTTTCCCTACGCGGTGATCCCAAGATCCAGCTCAGGTAGAAGGCCACGAGGATTACCACTAGACGCGCAGTTGTGGAATTGATGAAGCACGTCGCTTGATGCAGTGCAGTCCTCGTGATCCGTTCCGGTTCCACGATCCACGATCCGTCCTTTCTTCACGATCGTCGAAGTGCTGAACGTACAGCACCTCCGCCGGTATCCACACGTACGAGGAGGAGTGCCGGCGGTGGACTGCTAGGTCCGGTACTGCGGCGATGGGATGGCCTGGGGCTAGGGTTTCCAACACATGGAGTGACCTAACCCTTGTGCTCTAAGCACCTGCGCCCTAGCTTATATAGGGAGTGAAAGTGGGCTCCACTCACTTGTGGCCCATTCACTAAAAGGCCTATATTAGCCATTACAGGTCTCACTTGCTGACTCAGTCCATGTCTCTATTTGGGTCCAACCCAAATAGGTTTCCTGTTTGGGTCTAACCCAAACTTGCTCCCGCTCTAAAGTGTGTGACCCGACAGGCTCATGGTAACCCGGACACGATTCCGAGTCACACTCGTGATCGATCAGTTGGTAGCGGCTCCTAGCAGAACGTGCCAACTCCCAAGTACCAATAAGTCATGACGACATACCTTTCCAATGCGACTTTCGTCTGAGTCCCTTTTGCCTCACGATATACCTTGTCGGACTATAGGCGAATTATCGTCATCCCTTAAATAGTCCGACTCTCTTTCTCGATCCGAGATAAGTGATTCATCCGACTAACTCTTAGTCGGTTGCCTCGGTTAACACTTAATCCGAGACGCGCATGGCCATGCTTTCCGAATCATATCTTCCGAGAGGGTCCAGAGAATATCTCTCCAGATGGAGGGGCAAAATCCCGTCTTGGTTATTCACATCACGCAGCTTGATTCTCAGTCGACCCGAACTCCGCCTTTACAACTGCCTAGTGACGGAACAGCGTTTGACAGAACCTAAGTCGGAGATCCTCAACTCGGATTGTGCAATAACCTCAGGTCTAAGGATTACACAGATTGAGACATGCAAATGACGACTTGTTTGTTGCATCTCAATATGGGTCAGTCCGACTCGCTAAACTCTTTAGCCGAATCCGTGTAAGTCGGAATAGCATCTCCATGCCCATGACAAGTGGAACCTAGTCATCTGCCGACTTTCACATTGGTCTAAGTCGTGTGTCCGGCACAACCTGAATGACCAAGGACAATTAGTATGAACAACATGAATATGTAGTTCCACAATCAAATCACATATTCAATGATACAAATAGTAGTTCATACATGGACCATAACCTTATGAATACAAAGGAATATCATCATACATGATTGCCTCTAGGGCATATTCCCAACAAATAAAACTTCCATTAAAACACTAGCTACTGTAGCACTTCCATCAAAAATCTCAATTCCCTAAAAGAACTCAAAAAGGAACCAACAAGAAGCAAATGCAAATAATGCCAGAAATCTGTCAAAACAGACCAGCAGGTAAAGACGAATTTTTTCAAAGATCTTATGTTGCTCAAATCAAAAAGTGTTGAACTAACGAAAGTTAGATAACAACCTTGGGGAGAAGAAAAAAATTCACGCCTCAAAAGGACGTATAGAGATTTTACACGAATTTTCACGGTGAAGCACAGAAATCTGTTTCGGGACAGCAACTTTCCCAGTCATTACTTCTCTCTCATTAGAGGTTACTCTTGGCACAAAAAGCAAATAAAAAGGATAAGGAGCGGTTATTACTGAAGTAATAACTTCCAAGACTCATCTAAAACTTTTGGGTTATCTCCCAATAAGTACTTTTCTTTAACGCCTTTAAGTTAGGCATGATAGTTTGAGAAGATGCTCACATAAGGAATATGAATTGAAGTAAAAGAGAGCATCAAGAAGCAAATTCAAAGCACTTTTAAGTCTAACCCACTTCCTATGCACAGGAATCTTGTAAAGAAACAAGTCATGAATGCACAAAGCAACAAGCATAGGAAAGCAAAACAAGTGCAACTTCAAGACTTTCAACATAAAGAGGGGAAACTTAATATTATTGAGATGCATAAAACCATGTTTCCCTCTCTCATAATAACTTTCAGTAGCATCATGAATGAAATTAACAATATAACTATCACAGGAAACATTCTTATCATGAGCTACATGCATAAAAGAATTAATACTCCCCACATAAGCATAGTCATTCTTATTAATCGTAGTGGGAGCAAATTCAACAAAATAGCTATCATTATTGTTCTCATCACCATATTCATCAAATATAGGAGGCATGTTGTAATTATAATTAATTTTCTCCTCAATAGTAGGTGGACTGAGAATATCATATTCATCATTGTAATCATCATATATTGGAGGTTTTGTATCATCATAAGCAATAGAATAGCTATGTTCCAAAGCTGGGGAACTAAAAAGATCATTTTCATCAAAACTAGCTTCCCCAAGCTTAGAATTTTCCATAGCATTACCAATAATGGTGTCCAAAGAATTCATACTAACAACATTGCTATTAGCATGCTAATAAAGTTCCATAGGTTTTTTAATTTTCTCTTCAAACACTTCATGTCCTAACTCAAGATAAATACTATAAAGCTCTCTAATTTTGTTGTTGTTTTCCATTAAGCCTAACTAGTGAAAATAAAACAAACAAACAAAAAGATATGATTGCAGAATCTAAAGGAAATAACTTCGAGCACTCACACCAGAGGATGTGAGTACCTTTTACCTTACCTCCTCGGCAACGGTGCCAGAAAATCGGCGTTTGCCATGGGAGGTTCTTCTTCTTTAATCCTCCAGTATGAATACCTTTTACCTTACCTCCCCGGCAACGGCGCCAGAAAATAGCTTGATGTCTACACACTTATATTCTTGTAGACAGTTGTTGGGCCTCCAAGTGCAGAGGTTTGTAGAACAGCAGCAAGTTTCCCCTTAAGTGGATTACCCAAGGTTTATCGAACTCAGGGAGGAAGTGGTCAAAGGTATTCCCTCTCAAGCAACCCTGCAATCAAGATACAAGAAGTCTCTTGTGTCCCCAACACACCCAATACACTTGTCAGGTGTATAGGTGCACTAGGTCGGCGATGAGATAGTGAAATACAAATGGTATGGATAATTATAAGTGGTAACGGTGCTAGAAAACAGCTTGATGGCGTGAAAAGACTAAAGTAAAACTGAAATAAAGATGGAAGCAAGCAAACATATAATAGATCTAATAGCAAATGGTGTTTCAATGTTTAGAAACAAGGCCTAGGGATCATACTTTCACTAGTGAACACTCTCATATAAATATCTTCTCTTTATGATACTACTCTTAACTACTCTCCGGTTGGACACTCTAATCGTTAGTAGGGCTATAACAGCACACCTCAAAGTTCATCTTTCCACATCTAGATAACCCCACACTGTCACATTGAGTACTAGATGGTTCCAACAAACACCACAATTTCATAGAAACATCCAACTCCAAATATAACTCATAACAAGTAATTGTAATCTCTAGCCTAAGTGCCACCATGGTGTGCACGCTGTCACTTTCACACACATGGGGAGAGCAGAGATCTATTAAAGCACTTGAGTAGCAAGGTAGATCTACTTGATTACAAAGCTCATGATCACAATATGATCATGCATAGAGAGAGAGATGAACACATACCTACCGGTAGAACCCTTGGCCTCGAGAGAGAACTACTCCCTCCTCATCATGGGAATCCGCATCAGTGATGGAGATGCTGGTGGAGATCGATGGAGATGGCTCCGGGGGCACTTCCTCGTCTCGGCAGGGTGCCGGAACAGAGACTTATGTCCCTCGAATCTCCCCTTCCGTGGCGGCGGCGCTGCGGAACTTTCCATGGCTGGAGGCTTGATTATTTAGGATTTTTGCCTCGGGGGAGATATATAGGCGAAAGAGGCAGGGTCGATGGCCGGCCAGGGGGCCCACACCATGCCCTGGTGCGGCCAGGGGGACCCGCGCCTAGGGGTGGAGTGGCCACCCTGTGGCCCCTCTCCGACTCTCCTTCTGGCTCCGTGAGTCTTCCGGGAAAATAACAACTTTGGCTTTTGTCCGGTCCAATTCCGAGAATATTGATTTTCTGACTTTCCTAGAACCAAAAACAGCAAAAAATAGGCAACTCGCACTGTGGCACTTGTTAATAGGTTAGTCCAAGAAATCATATAAAAGTACTCCAAAGTGTGGACAAGACATAACAAAGTAGATAAAGCCAAGCATGGAACATCAAAAATTATAGATACATTTGCAATGTATCAACATCCCCAAGCTTAACTACTGCTCGTCCTCGAGTAGGTAAGTGATAAAAATAAATAATAATTTTTTAGGTGACATGCACCATCAAAGACTTGATCAAAGTATTTGTAAACATTCAAAGCTAGGATCATAATACTTCAATCATAACATGAAAGACAAAGTTCTAGCAATAAGACAAAGAAACTATGATGCAACATGAAAAGGCACAAACAAAAGATTCATGAATAACAATGCTTTGCAAGATGTTTGTTTGTTTCCCATAAAGAAAACATAGCATAATAGTATTCAGCTTGTCCCTCATAGAGTAGCAAGTATAAATGCATAGGACACCTTCCAAGTTCATAAGAGTGACTAGATACAATTAGTTTAAAACAAGCAATATCAAGTTATGCATCAATCAACTAGTCTTGGGACAATGCACATAGAACTAAGAATGGCCACTATGCTCTCAAAGTAGGTGCATAAAGATAGAAGGTGGAGACTCAATATAATGGTGGAAGAAAGGATTCAAGTCTCATAAAGAACTTCCAAAAATTATGGTACTTATAGCTTTCAGCTCTCATTGCCCTATCATAAGCATCTTGAAGTGATTAAGGTTAAAGTGAACAAACTATGGTGTACATGCTTGACGGAGTATAAGTTAGAAATCTCATGTCCCTTGAATACGAGGGCCGCTCCTCATGCTACTCAAGTTTAGTCACCGGTAAGTTCTTGTCATTGTAAGTACATGTGTATCATAGAGAATTGCCAACGGGGTACCCCTTGCCCGATGATACGGAAGAATCCCCATATCAAAATGACAAGGGAAACAGACAACGAGTATCTCAGCAATCTTCTTATTTACCATGGGAATATGTTGTTTTTTCTCTCTTTCCTCTTTTCATAATCTCTTTTTTTCTTTTTCTCTTTTTTCTCAATATAGGACTCCTTTTTTCATAACAAGAATGCTTCATAGACAGCTCATTATGGTTACTCTGCAGGTTTCCACCATGTCAGCATGGATTAGACCAGCGGCCCAGGCATTTCTCTAAAACATATACATAACTCCATGGACTTACAATCTCCCGTTTCATTTCACACCGACGACATCCATAGACAAAAGAGCATGCTTTCAACTAGGTACAAAGTACTCGTGCAATGTTGAAAGCGTTCCCCATGACAGCATGGTGCTGCTAATTCCCAACAAATAAGTGCAAGCATATACAACATAGAAGACACAATGTTTCAAGTTTATTAAGGGCAAGAAAAGTAAAGTGTGCCATCAAGTTCGTGAGAGCTTTAATCACTAGTTTTCTCATAACAAGTTTAATTTGGAAGGTAAACAAAAGCATGAATATACTTGGAATAGCATAAGCTAATAGGTAGGTATGGTGGACTCTTTGGAATAACTTGGTTTAGGGAGTTGGATGCATGAGTGGAACTCATACTTGGTTGTGGAGGCTAGCAAAAGACTAGGAGCGACAAACTAAGAGAGCAATAATGGCCATAATCATGCAGAGCGACAAAACATCATTGATCAAAGCATAAAGTGATACTAAAAGTTGAAAACTAAAGGATCATAAAGGCTATGGTGACTTTGGATCGTCATAACATGGTGTGAGCACGCGCCAAGTCAACCCAAATAAAGCATCAAAGGAGAATACCACTATACTATGCTTTAATATGCTAAAACAACGCATGATTCATCCAAGGCACATTAAGCAATCTCAATTGTTTATAACAAGTCATGCTACAACAAATAATACTAAGCATAAAGCCAAAACAATATCAAGCATGGCATGGCAAAGCATAGGCCACAGTCAAAAAAAAGTTCTTTTTACCACATAAGCATGAGCTTTCCTACTCTTTTCCAAACCAAACCAAACTATTTGAAAACCAATGTATGAAATAGGGGGTCCAACCAATTTATTCAGCAAACTAAGAAAACCAAGCAAATGGAAAACCAAAAACAAAAACCGAAGACGCTCCAAGAACAACACAACTGTGCATGAAACAATAAAAATAAAGTGTTTGGAAGAAACATGGGATTTTTATTGATGAAGAAGGGGGTGCCTTGGGCATCCCGAAGCTTTGACGCTTGTACTTCTTGGATATTTCTTGGGGTGACATGCGTGGCATCCCCAAGCTTGAGCTTTAGTCCATCTTTCATCTCATTACTTGTTCCTTCCATACACATGAAATTTTTCCTTCATACAAAACTTCACACAATCTTTATTAGCAACATTAGTGCACTCAAGATAATAGGTCTTTAGGTTCAGTTCCAACACCAGTAAAACTTCCATTAAAACACTAGCTACTGTAGCACTTCCCTCAAAAAGCTCAATTCCCAAAAAGAACTCAAAAAGGAACCAACAAGAAGCAAATGCAAATAATGGCAGAAATCTGTCAAAACAGACCAGCAGGTAAAGACGAATTTTTTCTAAGATCTTATGTTGCTCAAATAAAAAAGTGTTGAACTACCAAAAGTTAGATAACGACATGGGGCAGAAGCACAAAAATTCAAGCCTCAAAAGGACGTACAGAGATTTTACATGAATTTTTACGGTGAAGCACAGAAATCTGTTTCGGGACAAGAACTTTCCCAATCATTACTTCTCTCTCATTAGAGGTTACTCTTGGCACAAAAAGCAAATAAAAAGGATGAGGAGCGGTTATTACTGAAGTAATAACTTCTAAGACTCATCTAAAACTTTTGGGTTATCTCCCAATAAATACTTTTCTTTAACGCCTTTAAGTTAGGCATGATAGTTTGAGAAGATGCTCACGTAAGGAATATGAATTGAAGGAAAAGAGAGCATCAAGATGCAAATTCAAAGCACATTTAAGTCTAACCCACTTCCTATGCATAGGAATCTTGTAAAGAAACAAGTCATGAATGCACAAAGAAACAAGCATAGGAAAGCAAAACAAGTGCAACTTCAAGACTTTCAACATAAAGAGGGGAAACTTAATATTATTGAGATGCATAAAACCATGTTTCCCTCTCTCATAATAACTTTCAGTAGCATCATGAATGAAATTAACAATATAACTATCACATGAAACATTCTTATCATGAGCTACATGCATAAAAGAATTAATACTCCCCACATAAGCATAGTCATTCTTATTAATCGTAGTGGGAGCAAATTCAACAAAATAGCTATCATTATTGTTCTCATCACCGTAATCATCAAATATAGCAGGCATATTGTAATCATAATTAATTTTCTCCTCAATAGTAGGTGGACTGAGAATATCATATTCATCATTGTAATCATCATATATTGGAGGTTTTGTACCATCATAAGCAATAGAATAGCTATCTTCCAACGCTGGGGAATTAAAAAGATCATTTTCATCAAAACTAGCTTCCACAAGCTTAGACTTTTCCATAGCATTAGCAATAATGGTGTCCAAAGAATTCATACTAACAACATTGCTATTAGCATGCAAATAAAGTTCCATAGGTTTTTTAATTTTCTCTTCAAACACTTCATGTCCTAACTCAAGATAAATCTATAAAGATCTCTAATTTTGTTATTGTTTTCCATTAAGCCGAACTAGTGAAAATAAAAACAAGAAACAAAAAGATATGATTGCAGAATCTAAAGGAAATAACTTCGAGCACTCACACCGGAGGATGTGAGTACCTTTTACCTTACCTCCCCGGCAATGGTGCCAGAAAATAGGCGTTTGCCGTGGGAGGTTCTTCTTCTTTAATCCTCTGGTGTGAATACCTTTTACTTTACCTCCCTGGCAATGGCGCTAGAAAATATCTTGATGTCTACACATTTCTACTCTTGTAGACGGTTGTTGGGCCTCCAAGTGCAGAGGTTTATATAACAGCAGCAAGTTTCCCCTTAAGTGGATTACCCAAGGTTTATCGAACTCAGGGAGGAAGTGGTCAAAGGTATTCCCTCTCAAGCAACCCTGCAATCAAGATACAAGAAGTCTCTTGTGTCCCCAACACACCCAATACACTTGTCAGGTGTATAGGTGCACTAGTTCGACGAAGAGATAGTGAAATACAAATGGTATGGATAATTATAAGTGGTAACGGTGCTAGAAAATAGCTTGATGGCGTGAAAAGACTAAAGTAAAACTGAAATAAAGATGGAAGCAAGTAAACATGTAATAGATCTAATAGCAAATAGTGTTTCAATGTTTAGAAACAAGGCCTAGGGATCATAGTTTCACTAGTGAACACTCTCATATAAATATCTTCTCTTTGTGATACTACTCTTAACTACTCTCCGGTTGGACACTCTAATCGTTGTAGGGTTATAACAGCACACCTCAAAGTTCATCTTTCCACATCTAGATAACCCCACACTGTCACCTTGAGTACTAGATGGTTCCAACAAACACCACAATTTCATAGAAACATCCAACTCCAAATATAACTCATAACAAGTAATTGTAATCTCTAGCCTAAGTGCCACGATGGTGTGCACGCTGTCACTTTCACACGCATGGGGAGAGCAGAGATCTATTAAAGCATTTGAGTAGCAAGGCAGATCTACTTGATTACAAAGCTCATGATCACAATATGATCATGCATAGAGAGAGAGATGAACACATAGCTACCGGTAGAACCCTTAGCCTTGAGAGAGAACTACTCCCTCCTCATCCTGGGAATCCGCACCAGCGATGGAGATGGTGGTGGAGATTGATGGAGATGGCTCCGAGGGCACTTCCCTGTCCCGGCAGGGTGCCGGAACAGAGACTTTCTGTCCCCCGAATCTCCCCTTCCGTGGCGGCGGCGCTGTGGAACTTTCCGTGGCTGGAGGCTTGATTATTTAGGGTTTTTGCCTCGGGGGAGATATATAGGCGAAAGAGCAAGGTCGGTGGTCGGCCAGGGGGGCCACACCATGCCCTGACGTGGCCAGGGGGACCCACGCCTAGGGGTGGTGTGGCCACCCTGTGGCCCCTCTCCGACTCTCCTTATGGCTCCGTGAGTCTTCCGGGAAAATAACAAATTTGGCTTTTGTCCGGTCCAATTTCGAGAATATTGATTTTCTGACTTTCCTAGAACCAAAAACAGCAGAAAACAGGCAACTGGCACTGTGGAACTTGTTAATAGGTTGGTCCAAGAAATCATATAAAAAGTACTCCAAAGTGTGGACAAAACATAAGAAAGTAGATAAAACCAAGCATGGAACATCAAAAATTATAGATACATTTGCAATGTATCAATGACGCTACGTCGTGAGTGTGAATGTCCACCTATGTAGTGCCTAGGATGGCAGATGGCCATGGCTGGGAGGCCAAGCTCATAGGGGAGGTGCCTATACTAGAGTGTGTAATTGAAAGGTTATGATTGATTATCCGCATACTAAGTATGATGATTCAGGGTTATCCCTAATGGATGTATCAAATTGTGTGGTGAAAGTGTACCACCTCTGTAGAGTGTCAAACTATTCGAATAGCCGTGTCCATGGTCATGGACAATTGGAGTTGCCATACTGTTCCGTCGTCATATGTTTTCAAGATGACTTATGAATTGAACTATGACTTTGACTTGACCACAACAGGGTTGTGGATATGAAAACTAGGTTACCACTTAAGTGATTTAGAACATTAACTTAGTTTTCTTTACTTCTAAACTCAGTTTAGATAAACTTGGCTTTTTGCAAATAAACCTAGAGCTTTAGATTCCTACTAGAGCTACCTTACATATTAGTCATAGTTTGCGAGTACTTAAAGAGTACTCGTGGCTTTGTCCCTGGATATTCCCGTGGCCAGACTATTAGGAGGACTACCAAGATGATGGATAGCAGGAGGTCTACGATAACTAGGATCATCTCCCATTGTCAGCATTGCGGGTGACTCTGAAGATGGAGCCCTTACTACATTCGTTTTTGCTGCTTGACTTGTATTAAGACTGGATCATGAGATCCTTTATTTGTAAGTCCTTATTATAGTTTGTAATGGATGATGTACTGTGATATCCAATCTGTTATGTCTCGCAACAATGGTAATCTTGGGATTGCGAGGTATGGCATAACAGGCATATGGGATTAAAAATCCGAGTGTTAACACTGACCGGTGGGACCACGTTGGGGTGGGTCGTGCATTGAGCGTTACATTACGTTGCCTCGACCGTTACATACTCACAGGTGGGGCCAAGATACATAGTGGACCAGCCATCCATCTCTCGCTGATTATGGGGGACGTGGTGTGGGACCATGTGGGGTGTGTTTGGTGGTTACGTGCGCCCTTTCGTCAAAATTGGAAGTTTTCTTTTTTGTTATTTTATGATTGGCCTTTTTAAGAGCGCCTTTTCCCCTCTCTCTCACTAATAGTTATGTTTTTTCCTAAAAAGGTAGCGAATCTAGAGCAGTTTCTCTCTTCATTCATTGTTCCTTTTGCCCTTGTTTTCCCCAATCTGGTAGCAAATCTAGAGTAGCAAAACTAACCAGCACAATAAATAAATTCAGTAAACAGAGAAGATGTAGATAAAGCAGTTAATATAGGTTATATAGTATGGTACTTAACAAGGTTCCACAATTAGGCTGCTCAGTAGCAGTAGCGGACAAGTTCAATACAAACAAGACAAAAGAAGCTGCTTTACAACAAAAGCAGCAGCAAACCAGTGGCCCCTCATGGACTCTGCCAGGAGGGCCTCCGCCTCCTCCCTCTGGCACCTCCTCCACTTCTTGTTGCCTAGTCCCTTGACCTTGGGAGCCTTGGGCTTGCTCGGAGGCATGCGACCCTCCTCGATAGCCACCTTCTGGAGGTTACGGAGGTGAAGACCGAGCGCCTGGTGCTTGGCTATGAAGCCGTAGACGTTCACGGACTCGCCGCAGGTCCTCACGTCCTCGGCATGCTTCACGAGGGAGTTGAAGTCTGTGGTGTGGAGCCTCCTGGTGGGGCAGAAGGGGCACCTTTACACATCGCTGGCAAAGAAGTTGTACTAGCCTGACTTTAGCCTCCTCAGCACATGATGAGTCTTGGTGTCCTTGGACTCATTGTTGCTGCGGACATTGTTGCTATCCTCCTATTGGAAAAAACAATAGAGTGCAATAAGGACATGATTGAGATACTTTGATTATCCGAATTGATTATTTGCATAAATTAACCAATTGAGATCTCCTAATTATTTCCCAAATATCAAACCAAATCGAATACTGATCCCAACTATGAACAGGGGGGTTCAAATACCAACAGGGGGATTCATCGAAATACGAGATCTAATACAAGAGGATTAGCTATTGCAAAAATATGAACAGCCGAGCCCTAATAACATACAATCTAGCATCCAACGATGGGAACGAGGGAAGAACAAGGGAAGGGGAGAAAAACCTGGTTACCTCCGACCATGGGCCAGCGATGCTGGTGTCGTAGGAGTTCTCTAGCCTTATGTAATCAACCTCCTCGTAGGGGTCCCAGCTGAGCGGGATCTGCCCGAGACCGGCGGGGGCCTCCTCGCCGGCGGCTACGGTGGATGCGGGGACGAGGACAGGGGCCTCCTCGCCGGCGGCCTTGGAGGCGCCGATGGCCACCACACCATTCTTCTCCATCGCCAGCGTGGTTGGGGTTTTCTTGGAGGTTTGCAGAAGGTGATGGGACAGTGGAGACGGTTGAGTGAGCGAGTGAGTTATGAGTGAGAGTAGGGAGGCCTCTACTAAAGGAGAAGGTAAGCGATGTTTCGTTGCACTACCGTGCACCGCATAACCACGTACGCTACTACATTTTGCACGGCCACACGTGTCCGCTACCGCCCCATGCACCGCAAACGCGTACCGTGAGTCACGTTTTTTCCCTCGTGTCTAACCCTGGCGACTCAGTTGTACTTAGTTTTTCCCTCGAGTGTAACAATGACAGTTTGGTTGTACTCAGTTTTGCCCTCCAGTACTAACACTACCGTGTGTAATATACTCAGTTTTACCCTCCGGTGGCTGGTCAACGGAGAGTCAATGAATATAGTGGCTGACTCAGTTTTTAGCTAGCTAACTGAGTCATTTTATGCACAACAAATTTAAAAAGAGCAAAACATAGTGGCATCTACCTAGGAAGTCTTATTATGTGACTTGCCACCATAAGAAATGTATATAAACCAAGTTTTAACCTAAATCACCACTTCTCAAATCACCTACTATCTATGAAGGTTCATGGCTTTCTACTCAAGCCTCTTCCCAAAACATTCTTCCCCAAAACATAGTTCGTCTGAATGAGGCAATAATTGTCAAACTTAGTGTATATTTGAATTACAAATAGTTTGATGTATGCCAAGATGTATTTTATTTTATAAAAGACGCATTTTCCATTTTTTAAATATTTTTCTATTTTCTATTTGAATCCCTTTGTCAGTCTTACCCTTGGTTTTTAAGTTCTACTCAGTTTTGCTCTTGGTTCTTAAGTGCTACTCAGTTTTCCCCTCTCTTTGTATCAATCTCTTGCACCTATGCTCATCTTCGCTATTACACTCTGATTGGTCGAGACAGTTGTCACACGGATCGTGCCCACCAACCGTTGATCCTTCGTGATCTAGTAGACAGGATAACCCCTATATCTGTCGGGGGGCACCCCTCTATCCATGTAAAATAACGAGTATGCCACTGGTACTTTAACTCTATAAACAAATGAACTTGAATATAATTTGAAGGGAACGTATTCAAAGGTGTATAATTTGTGCATTATATTTCACTCTATGGAAATGATAATCTCTTAAGATTTTATTAGCACAATATTATCACGTATTAAGTGCGATTTCAAAGAGTTCAAATATGTATAATTTTTGTATATGCAAGTTTATGCATTACATTCCACTCAATGAAAATGGGGGAGAAAATGATAATCTCTCAACATTTTGCTAGCACATCATTATCTCGTTATTAAGTGCGATTTCACAGTGTTCAAAGGTTTAAAATTTTCGTATACGCAAGTTTATGCATTATATTTCACTCCATGGAAATGATAAATGATCAGGATTTTATTAGCACAACATTACCATGACCTAAGTGCGATTTCAAAGAGTCCAAAGGTGTATAATTTTCGTATATTCCAGTTTATGCATTACATTTCACTATATGAAAATGATAATCTCTCAAGATTTTCTTAGCACAACATTATCACCTATTAAGTGCGATTTCAAAGAGTCCAAAGGTGTATAATTTTTGTATATGCAAGTTTATGCATTATATTTCACTCCATGGAAACGGTAATCTCTCAAGATTTTCTTAGCACAACATTATCACGTATTAAGTGTGATTTCAAAGAGTTCAAAGGTGTATAAAGTTCGTATATGCAAGTTTATGCATTACATTCCACTCTACGAAATGGGGAGAAAATAATAATCTCTCAAAATTTTGTTAGCACATCATTATCACGTACTAAGTGCGATTTAAAAGTATTTAAATGTTTATAATTTTCGCATATGCAAGTTTGTGCATTACATTCCACTCTATAAAAATGATAATCTCTCAAGATTTTCTTAGCACGACATTATCACGTATTAAGTGTGATTTCAAAGAGTTCAAAGGTGTATAATTTTTGTATAAGCCAGTTTATGCATTATATTTCATTCCATGAAAATGATAAATGATCAGGATTTTATTAGCACAATATTATTATGTCCTAAGTGTGATTTAAAAGAGTTCAAAGGTGTATAATTTTCGTATATACATTACATTTCACTACATGAAAATGAAGCAATGGCACGGGCGCGGGCCTGGCTCGGGGTCCCATCTTGTAACGGCAACCTAGGTAAGCTATGGGTCTAGTGCTCATGTGGATAAGCTATGGGTTCGGCGCTCACGTGGATAAACTGTGATTCCGATGCTGATCTAGATAAGTTGAGAGCACTATGGGAATAGACTGAACGTGGCCCCACTTGTCAGCATGTAACGGCAAGGGTACACTACGGGACCCAACAGAATGCGGCCCTACTCGTCAGCACGTAACGGCGAGGGTCCACTTTGGGACCCGACTGAACGCGACCCCACTTGTCAGCACATAACGGCAAGACTGACGGACGGTGAGTTTTAGACCATGTAAGAGTTTCGTACAAGGAGATGGGCAAAAGTGAGGAAAAACTAAGCGGTTGAGGAAAACTGAGTACAACTAACAAACCGATGGCACGAAAATAGAAATCCCAAAAAGATAATGGAGAGGTACATATTCTGGTTCAGCAACTTCCACCGGGCAGCCGATTATAAATGCAATCCTGGTTTGCTAAAGAGTACTAATTATGCTAGTTGATTGATTTATGGACTACACTTTGTATATATGTACTGCCATAACATGTAATGGCTAAATTTGTATGGATTTCCGCAACTATCTGGCTAATGTTGCTAGGATTGAGCTGGTATAAGTTCTTTAGTTAATGTGTCTACCTGTCTGCTGAATCATGATTATGTGTCATGTCAGCTATGATCAAGTTTGAATTAGCATGCTATTATTTAAAATGATTTACACACACTAGAGACAGTAACTTTAAATGCCGCTTCGAGGCACACTTGTTCTGGAGACGGTCTATGTTAGAATCCGACTCAGGTCACCTGACTATTGGAGACGGTCTCTAGTATAGGCCGTGCAAGGTTGAGGAGTTCTTGCAAGCGGTTAGAAATACGGCCCGTCTCGATACCGTACATGTTAGAGGTGTTTTCCTTTTTGCACCGTCTGAGATCTCATATCTTAGAGCTGCAAAGAAAAACCAGCTCAAGTGGTGTGCTCTTAGAAGCTATGCGCTTGAGCCGGAATGAGAAACCGGCTGAGGCCCATGGGAAATTGACGTCTTTAAGTAACGCGTTTCTACTAGTGCTAACATAGCTAGATACTCTATCTCTCTCTATTCATTAACTCCTTGTCACATAAGCAAAAGTGCTAAGTTGGACTCTTAGTTACTGCTGAAGTTACCCCCACTACGACCATTACCTTTCACAACGGTAGTCTCTAAGCGCGATATCATAAGCAAAATGCCTATGTGGCACCATATTTAATGACGAAACAGAGTGGTGTTGTACCTTAACTAAGATATACCTCTTGCACGCAGTCACATGCAAAACAAGTGGTAGACCAATCACGTGCATACATGAGGCTAAAACCATTAAATTAAGATGCAAGCTTAAGCCTGGCCACAATGATACTACTATATGATACCATCTCCACAATGCATAGTATGGTGTAGTAGTATCATAGTCTTAGTGTATTTATTATTTTGTAAAATCTCAAGGTAAAATTGTGTACAAGATTTATTTAAGATTATTTTTTCTAATTCCACATGCTATCATACCGTATCTACCTATGATATCAACACAATCTCTTTCATCATTAATTGCGGTGACATATAGGCACTTTGCATGCATGTAATGCATAATATCACCTATGCTATTTCCATTGGTGCTAGTCGAAGAAACAATGCATTGTAGAGGTTGTTTCTTAGGCATTTATTTTTTCGATGGTAACGTGCTAAGAAACCCTCCATTGTGAAAGGCCTAAGTCATTTGTATGGTCATGATCCCAAGATCGGGGCAATGTCCGAGCTGCAATATTCCACGTTAGCACCACTTTTCCATTTTCTGTTTGAAGCTCATATTAAACTATTGAAGCAACGCATGATATCTACCAAGAATCGTATGATGATACAAGCTAAATGTCACCGCTTCGAGAGTGAATTGTAGGTGAATGAGCAAGTACTATAAAATTAGGCGTGGCGACACTCAGCACCCCGTGGACTTGAACAGCAGATAGAATGTACTTAGATTGGCACGAATTACATTTCTGGTGATCACAGGTTAGAGGAGATGATGTGGCAGAACATAATATACTGTTTTTATCACCCTCCTTCATTCTTGATGTGTGAGTGGTTGCCATGGTCATTCTCTTGATCAGATAAGAATTAGCATGTTCGTATATGTACGGGTGTGGTAGATACAGAAAAAGACTATGATTTAGAGCGGACATTCGATTGTATGGATTAGATTGTTCGGATTTAGCAAACTTACACCAGCAAAGCATGAAACAATATGAAATCATTAGATCAATACGTCGTCGATTTTGTTTCGTCTATGTGGCATGCGATGATACATGGAGTATATTGAAAATTCTCTGTTATCCTTTTAAAAAAATCCAATTTAAAACGACAGTAGCAAGAACGGCAATTGTAGTAAGGATGGAGGCAGAAGCAAAGTGTGTACGAGGAAGGAGATGACGTATCCTAACTTCTACTGTTTCATCTCTCGGAAATCTGAACTATTGACTAATCCTCCACTAAATAAATCTGCATTTTTTCTTCTTCATAAGGGCATCTTCATCAGCTCGACCCAACCCGTTCCGGCACGTCCGAAACCATCCACGCGGACGCGCCCGACGTGCGCAGCGCCGCAGCGGCACGACCCATTCATCCCGACGCGTCCGGCTCGACCTATCCGTGCATCTAATTTGCGTGACCACTGGGTCGGCCTGGACACGCGCGGGTCGTGGGCGTGTCCTCCGCATGCGCTAGTGGTCCATTGGCCAGCGACAGACGCAACCGCGGCACCGATTCAGACGCAAAGGCCGCGACACCGATTCAGGGTGGCAGACTGAACGGCGGCACCGCGTCAGACACAACTGCGGTAGTCTTCGCCATCAATGAAGATGGGACGGGATGTAGCCTGACTTCCCGCGCCGACATTGATGGAGAAGGCGCGGGAACCTGTGCGTGCTCCCACCAGCCTGGTGGCGCAGGTCAACGCCGGGCAGCCGCTGCCACCACCACCGCCCCCACCGCAACAGCTGTGGGGGTGGACTGCTCCGCCCGCGTCGAAGTGGTCTGCCCCACCCGCGTCAGATGGTACGCTCCGCCGGCGCCGGCGGAAACGGACGCGTGGCCGGCATGGCTAGGCCAGGATATCGACCACCCGGCACGTCCCGCACCCGCGCCGGCGCTAGCTCCAGGTCTGCCGCCGCTGCACCTCTGGACGCCACCGGAGTACATCAACCTCGATCCATAGATGGACGGGGCGGCAGCGGCGGCCGGCAGATCGTTAGTAGCTAGGGCTACCTTTTTATATGTTTTTGAATGTAATATATTTTGTATAAACTTTGCCAGTTTATTTTACGCGCGAATCGTGTTGGTTTGAATTTCAAAAAAAAGTGGCCCATGACCAGGCATGGACATTTAGGTCGCGCCGCTCGGCGCGGCCAGCCGGACAGACCAGACCGTGACCCCAAAATGACCACGGGCCGACCCAAACAGACAGAAACGGATCGTTTCGGTCACGCGTTTGGGTCAGTCCGGTGGAGATAGTCGACACAGGGCAATAAAAAGCTACACAAGGTGAGGATAGCAGATTTTGGTTGATCCATCTGTACCATATGACCAGAAAACATTGACCTGACAATGCCAAAACACCTAAATTAGTTTCTGAGTGAAAGGCAAATCGCTGGAGCGCGACACAACACACACCAAGCATCTGACCCATTATTCTTTGTACTGATCGTTATTTTTAAATAAAACTTACACATCTTAGTTAATCTGAATATTTTTTTATAAAGGTGGTGGTGAGCTCCTTACCCGTGCTTTGTTGTCCTGCCCTGCCCCCGAGTGATGGCTCCCGGTCACCTTGTGCGAAGACACGTTGATACCTCCATTTTGCATCACTATTCTATATCATAATTTACTGTTATTTATTGATATATTTCATATTAAGAGATGGTACATATGTTATTTCATCTATTTTTGCATGGTTGATGACTTTTGGGGCATGGACCGCTGCAGTCAGGATTCTGATAAAAAAGGTGATGTTTAGAGGCAAAATTCGCGAAGATCAGAAAATCCGGAAAAATACATGGAAAATTCTATTTTTCCAGAAGACGAAGATTGCTTGAAGGGGAAGTGGAGATGGGCCATAGGGGGCCCACACCACCCCTTGGAGCGGGCAGCCCTAGGCCGCGCCAGCAGGTGGTGTGGCCACCCTGACCCACTCTAGGCTCTCCCCTCTAGTGTATATTATCCTCCCGAAACCCTAAGACTCGGGGAGCGACCACAAAAAGATTCCGCCGCCTCTGTGTGACGGAAAACACCGAGAGAGAAAAATCTCTCCGGCAGACAGAATTCTGCCGGGGGAATTCCTTCTCGGGGAGGGGAGATCGTCGCCATCAACACCACCATCAAGCTAGACTTCATCGGGATCATCATTATCATCAGCACCATCATCTCCACCAGCACCATCATCACCACTAAGTACCGCTGTAACAATTGGGTTGAATCTTGCATAGTTCTTAGGGGAAACTTTCCTGGTGTTGATTACTCCTTGTAGTTGATGCTATTGAGTGAACCATTGAATTATCGTTTATGTTAAGATTGTTACATATCATTATATCATCTCTGATCTTGATCCATATGATGTCTTGTGAGTAGTTCGTTTAGTTCTTGAGGACATGGGAGAAGTCATGTTGTTAGTAGTGGAGTTGTGTTGAGAAAGATTCAATGGTTTGATATTTAAGTTGTGGTGTATTTCTTCTAGTGGTGTCATGTGAACGTTGACTACATGACACTTCACCTTTATGGGCCTAGGGGAATGCATTGTGTATTTGTCTACTAATCGTAGGGGTTGCCGGAGTGATAGAAAACTGAACCCCCGTTAGGAAACCTTTGCACAAGGGACGTCAGGGTCTTAGAGTTTAAAGTTGTGGTTAGGTTTCTACCTTAATTACTTTCTTGTACTTGCGGATACTTGCAAGGGGTATAATCACAAATATGTATTAGTCTTAGGAAGGTCGGTACATTAGCACAGGTTCACCCACACAACACTTAGCAAACTAAAGAAGATTAATCAACTATATGAAGCGAAAGCACTTGGCGATATTCCCATCTGTCCTCGAGAATGTTTGGTTATCTTAAGTAATACAACCGGCTTGTCCTTTGCTAAAGAAAGGATTGGGCCACTTACTGCATTTATTATTATTGTCTTTTATTTACTCGTACTTTATTTACCTACATTATCAAAAAACCCTAAAAATCCGTTTGCTAAGTATTTACAGAGAATTCATGCTTCAAGCCATTCACCAACACCTTCTGCTCCTTGTTGGGTTCAACACTCTTACTTATCGAAAATACTGCGATACACCCCCTATACTTGTGGGTCATCACACGTACATGGACGCCGGCCTCCATGTACAAAACCAATGGGAGCACATGCTCTGCTATGTTTGTACCGACCATACAAAACCGCCCTTGCTTTCACAGTCGTGTTCACAACCGCCTCTAGAGCTTATCGACCCACAAACGCAATGGATGAAAAAAATACAACACACTGGCATGTAGGACCCCACCCAGCGACACATCAGGAGCAACCATAGGCCCTCAAAACCAGGGAGCTTAGATCTCTCTAAGATGACACTTTAGGGATGAAGCGGCAAGAGGGGTTTTGAATCAACAACACTGGTATCACCATTTACAAATCAGCCAGCCTATACAATAGTTAATTGAAAGGAATATGCCTGAAAGGCAATAATAAAGTGTTTATTATATTATATTCCATGTTTATGATAAATGTTTATTTCTCATGCTATAATTAAGTTAACTAGAAACGTTAATACATGTGTGTTTAATAAACAAATAAAGGTTCCTAGTGATGCCTCTCATAACACTAGCTTGTTGATTAACAGATGATCAATGTTTCATGATCATGACATTGGATGTTATTAATAACAAGGTCACACCATTGATTGAATAATATGATGAACATACTCCCGAAGTATAGTAACATGATCATGTCATTATGGTTACACTACTATAACGTTATTCGAAGTAACTCTAATCCTTAGACCATGAGATCACATCAATCACCGACTCCAGAAGAGTACTTTGATTGCATCAAACGTCACACCGTAATAGGGTGATTATAAAGGTGTCGTCGGGTACTTGGAAAGTGTTAGTTGATGCTCGTGGATCAAGAGCGGGATTTGTCCATCTTGATAACTGAGAAATATACTCAGGGCCCTCTCGGTGATATCACATTAACATAGCTTGCAAGCAAGTGATAACGATCATTAAGAATGTTGTATCACGGGAACGAGAAAAGAGTACTTGTCAGTACTAGGATTGAACTAGGTATGGATGATACCGAATGATCGGATCCCAGACAAGTAAAATATCGTGAGACCAAAGGAATAGGTTACGTTGAATAAAGGTTCACACGATCACTAGTTCATCGCTTGAGCTGGTGGGAGTCATTATGGATCTTTAGGTCCCGCTAATGATTATTGATCGAAGAATATCTCGATCATGTCCACTCAGTTCGCGAGCCTGTAGGGAAGGGTAGTCGACCCATTTGAGTGGATAGGGAATGCTAGAGAAAATACTAGACAACGCGGGAATTGTTTTGATAAATCTACCGGACTAGTTTCGGTGTATCAGAATATTATCGGGGATTAGATTATCAATGTGTTCATTAAATGAAGTGCTCATTAAATGAAATACTCATTAAATGAAATGTTCATTAAATTGAGTGGAATTAAACCAAGTGAATTAAAGTGCTTTAATGGAAAGACCTTTGATTTTGAGTGAAGAATTAATGTAATTATGGTGACCCTTTCATTTGTGTGAGTGGAGACTCCACCACCATCAAGAGGGGAGAGGTGGGGGCACCACTAGGGGCTGGTGCAAGCCTCTTGGGCGCATCCCCCTCTCCTATAAAAGGAGAAGGTGGAGACCCCCTCTCCACACACCAACACACTCATCCCCTTCTCTCATATGCCCCTTGGCTGACATCTTTCTCCCCTTCTAGCCTTGTCAATTGCCACGAGCATGGTGCTTAGGCGAATCCCTGCTCAAAATCTTCTCCACCACCATGTCGGAGTGTTGGCGGAGTTCCCGAGGATCCTCTACTTCCACTACCGCGCTGGAGCGAAGGACGGAAGTCGTCGGCACACCGTATGTGTGACCTATTACGGAGGCGCTGTATGTGTGGAGTTGTCATCACGTCCTTGAGGACGGTCGTGTACACTCTACAATAGCCATGTTTGTTTGTGGGAACGTTATCCCGTGTTATGGTTTTCGAGGGTGAGTCCATCTGAAACCGTTACATGTATCTCCTAGATATGATCTTAGTGGTTGCAACCGTAGGAATTTTTTGTTTTCCATGCAACGAACCCCATCATTAATATATTATAAAATGGTTTCGCACATGGCACAGACTATATGAATGGTGGTAGGTAAATTTTATGGAACACGCAACGAGGAAGATGAATTACACGCAAGCTTATAGTTTGACTACCAGCGTCACCAAAAAAACTAAGTGAGGGATGCACATTGCCCATACATTTGACAACACATCCTACCAATAACCTGCGTAGAGATTGTAGAAGTGGTGTAATGTAACTTGAGATTATTATGATACCCAGTCAAAGCTCTCCTCTAATGTAGCGCTCCAAAACATAAAATCCATGAAACTTTTTGGACATGGTTGATGACCCACAAGTATAGGGGGTGTATCGTAGTATTTTCGAGGGAAGTTAAACCCAATTTATTGATTCGACAAAAGGGGAGCCAAAGAATATTTATAAGCCTTAACAACTGAGTTGTCAATTCAGCTACACCTGGAAACAATCTTGCTCATAGCAGTTTATCAGTAGCGACAGTTTTGTAGTAGGAATAGCAAAGTAACAGCAGTAGTAAAGCAAAGACAGTAGTAACAAAAGCAGTAAACAGTGGGATTCGAGTGCGGTAGGCATAGGGATGGATGGACGGGCGTTGCATGGACAAGACAATTCACATAGCAATCAGAACATAGAGCAATTGCAGATAAATAAGATAAAGCATCCAAGTACTAGACAATCCTAGGCATGTGTTCCATATATAGCCATACGTACTCACAATGAGAACTTGCACAACATCTTTTGTCCTGCCAGCCCGTTTGCAGCGGGGCCTCTAGGGAACTAATAGCAATTAAGGTGCTCATTTTAATAGAGCACTAGAGCAAAGCATTAACACTCCGTGAACACATGTGATCCTCACATCAAAGCCATTCCCTTCCGGTTATCCCGATTTCTGTCACTTCGGGGCCATAGGTTCCGGACAACAACGTGTGTATACAACTTGCAGATAAGACCAAGAACAAAACTATCATAATGAATCAATAACATGTTCAGATCTGAAATCATGGCACTCGGGCCCTACTGACAAGCATTAAGCACAACAAGTCGCAACAAAGTCATAAAGCACTAATAAAAGGTACTAGGCACCATGCCCTAACAATCTGATGCCATTACATGAACGATCTCATCAAATCCCTACCATCCCCATAGCCTACAGCAGGGGATTACTCACTCATAGATGGGGGAAACATGGATGGTCGATGGAGAAGCGATGGTGATGATGATGGCGATGATCTCCTCCAATTCCCCGTCCCGGCAGGGTGCCAGAACGGAGTTTATGGTGCTGTTTCGTGGAATCTGGTGGTGGCGGCGGAGCGAAACTCCTTCTGGAAAAACGTCGAACCCCCTAAAGTTTTTAGGTCAGGAGGCTCCTTATAGGCAAAGAGAGAGGCCGAGGGGGTGCCTGGGGGACCCACACCACCCCCTGGCGCGGCCTGGCCTGGCCTGCGCCACCAGGTGGTTTGGCCACCCCCTGGCTCTTCTCCGTCTCGTATTCTGGCTCCTGGACTCTTTGGGTGAAATAGGATTTTTGGCATATTTTCCGGGATTTTTCCTGATAGTTGATTTTCTGCACAAAAAGTAGACACCAAGGCAATTCTGCTAAAAATAGCGTCAGTCCGCATTAGTTGCATCCAAATCACACAAGTATAGAGGAAAAACAATAGCAAAAGTGTTCGGGAAAGTAGATACGTTTTGGACGTATCAACTCCCCCCAAGCTTAGCTTATTGCTTGTCCTCAAGCAATTCAGTTGAAATCTGAGTGCGATAAAAGAACTTTCACAAACACATTTGCTCATATGATGTAAATATTCTCAGCAATGTGATCAACTACTTGGATAATTCATAATAAAGAGTATGCAACCAGGTCTACTTAATAGTCTTTGCAAGCTATGAAGAGATTCCAACTCAAGAATAATAAGTAGCATGAGGCACAAACATAAGCAACATTGCAATGCTCATAGAAAGGTATGATAGAGTGGTATCTCGCTTGCCTTTGATTATGAATATCAAGGCACCTCTGAAGTTCAAGTGATGACTAGAAGTAAAGATATCAAGGATACAAGCGTCAAAGTCATAACACAAATAATCAAGTAATGGAACAAACATAAAGAATGACAACTATGCTCTCAAGAAGGTGCTCAAAGAATATGTGGAGACTCAACAAGTAGAAGAAAAAGGTTTTGAATAATTTTGAAAAGCTTCCAAACGTTGAAAGTATGGTACTCATTAGCTTTGAGCTCTCATTGCCCCTATCATAAGCATCTTTAATGTGGTTAAGGTGAAAGTGAGGTCCAATCTGAGTTATATGCTTGACAGACTATAAACGGAAAATCCCAAGTCCCTTGAGTACGAGGGACACTCCTCATGCTACTCAACTTTAGTTACCGGTAAGTTCTTGTCATCGTAAGTATGTGGGTATCATTGAGAACCTCCAACGGGGTACCCCTTGCCCGATGATATGGAAGAATCCCCATATCAAAATGACAAGGCAAGCAGACAATGAGTATCTCAGCAATCTTCTTATTTACCATGGGAAAATGGTGCTTTTTTCTCTCTTTCCTCTTTTCATAAAACTCCTTTTTTTTCTTTTTCTCAATAGCTATCTCTCTCTTTTTTATAAGAAGAATGCTTCATAGATATCATTATGGTTACGCTGCAGGTTCCACCATGTCAGCATGGATTAGACCAGCGGCCCAGGCGTTTCTTTAACACACATACATAACTCTATGGACTTACAAGCTCCCCTTTTATTTCACACCGACGACATCCGCAAACAAAAGAGCAAGGTATCAACTGGGTATATATTTACAAGTGTTGAAAGCGTTCCCCGTGACAACACAGTTCTGCTAATCCCCAACTTATAATTTGCAAGCATATAACTTTCATGGAGAGTTCACAATGGTTCAGGTTTATTAAGTGCAGGAAATAAAGTGTGCCATCAAGTTCGTGAGATCTTTACTAACTAATTTTCCCATAACAAGCAAACATTTTATTCGAAAGAAAACAAGGCATATTGAATATGCACGGGAGTAGCAAATGATGCTAATAGGTAGGTATGGTGGACACTTTGGAAATATTTGGTTTAGGGAGTTGGAAACTTGAGTAAAACACTCAGTGGAAGTGAAGGCTAGCAATAGTAAGGGAGCGACAAATGAGAGAGCAATAGCTGTCATTATCATGCTTGCAACAAAATAGGACTACTCGTGGCATGAAAGTGATTCAAGATCCTCAACGCAAAATAATTCATCAAGGCTTAACTGATTATCACAGTCCTGTGCATGCGTGAGCATGTGCCAAGTCAATTCAAATGAAACAGTCAGAGGAGGATACCACGGTGTCATACCAATTTATGAATAGAGCAATGCAAGCAAACATTCATAAGACATGCTACAAACTATTAGCGAGCTGGAGCTAATCATAAGAAAGAAAGAACTACTAAGCATCCAAAGATAACATACACCCTACACGAACAGACTAAGCATGCCCATAGTGATGAGTATATGCACAAAAATGAAAACAAATAGAGTTCGTTACCAGCCTCTTACCACGCCTCAAGTTGTCATTGATCCTCATTATTGCTCTTCACTTGTGTGGCTTGAATAATAATATGAAACCAATATCCACTGAGGACTGCCGAATCCTGAAGCAAACTCGCAAATACCAAAGAAGAACGACACATATTTTTGGTGTTTTCGATTTTTAGATAAGAACCAAAAGAGAAAAACAAGCAAAGCCAAATCTTTTTAGGTTTTCGAATAGTTCAAATAAAGCAAAAAGGGAAAAGCAAACCAAGGCAAAAAGAAGAAGCAAACCAAAGAGAGACAACAAAAATATTTCTGGTCTTTTTGTGTTTTTAGAAAGCAAAAGCAAAGAAGAATGAAAACTAAAAAGAGAACGAAAACATGAATATACAAAGTACCGACGCAACATGATATGAAAATGAATGCGGTGTCGGCGTACCTCCCCCTAAGCTTTGGCTTTTGGCCTAAGTGGGTATCAATCCCAAGCTAGCCAGGATGAAGTGTCACCCTGGTACGACGAAGAGGTCCCCTCATCCTGGTGCGAACTCGAGTACGTCCCTCCATAATGCACGGAGTAATCATAGGAGGGCACATCCTCCTGGTGCTGCTCGTGGAAACCCAGCAAGCGAAGCTGCTCGTCCACCTCCTCCTTGGAGCGCGACCATGGTCTCCTGTGAACACTAAACAAAGCAGGATGTGGCAAAAGGATCTCCCTTTCATCCCCGTCAGTGAAAAGCATCCTATATGCTAGATTGTTCAAATCAGAGGTAGCAGTGACAAAGTGATGAGTTTTCATGGCAACAAGGTCAAGCCTCTGTGGTGTCATCATAGCATCATCGGGATCCACCGAAAGACCTAATGCATTGACTATGCACGATGCAATGATGCCTCCATAGATAGGCCCCCTAGTAGCTAGGCGGCGAGCAATAAGCGAGCCAAGATTGTATCGAGTATCATTGTTGAGTGCAGCAGCAAGGAATGTTAAATGATAGTTGGAGATATTACTAGTGTTCTCCCTACCCAATACACTAGTGGCAAGATAATATGCAAAATATCTAAGAGCAGGGAGTTGGATATTTCTTATCTTTCCGCGCTGCGCTACGCGGTCATCATCATTGGTCACCCCTCGGTAAAGCTCCAACAAATCAGCGGGTCGCCCTTGAATTTTCTTCATGGTCCCTGTCATATGCACACCTACAATACTGCAAAATCTCTCCAAAGGCATGGTGAAGGGCAGATCATAGATTTTAAAAGAGACAGTAGATTGATAGGGTGTGTTAGTAAACGTGAAGCTCTCAACAAAAGTTTTGGTGAGCATAGCGTATTGTGCACTCTCATCTTGCATGTATGAGGTCAAACCAACCCTCTCAATCAGTAGCAAGAAATCATCAAGAATACCTGCAGCTTGCAAGAAAGTAAAACAAGGAAAAGAGGATGGGTGAGCATCCCCATCATCCCTTTCACTACCAATACGGGTTGTAATGAGGTCTTCATTGTATGATGGCCTAGCTTGAGAGGCTATTCTTGAGGGCCTCGACCTCCTAGGTACATCACTCTCAAATATCTCTCCAAAAGTATGGTTGTTCATGCTTGGTATTATAAAATTTAAACACCTATTAAACAAGTGATTGCAAAGTAAATATAATGAAGGATTCTACTCATAGGGACTTGCAAGAGGCCTAAACATGCATCAAAACTATATCTCTAAGCATCAAACAAGCTTACAAGCTCTCATAACCAGTCACCTACAACAGCAAAATACTCAATATATAATACACTAAACACAAATCTACTTGGACAAGGGGAGGAGTCACATACCAGGGAACAAATGCTCCAAATTTCAGCAAGAAAGATGGGCTGAGCAAGGAGATCGAAAAAATAGAGAGCAAGCACAGCAAGAACGCGATTTTGAGGTATGAACTGGAGCTTACTCGAGAGAGAGAAGAAAGTGGCAGGTGAGAGAGTTAGTGGGGGGCCTGTCGTGGTGGTGTCATGGCAGATGCCATGGATAGGCTAAAGGTGGGGACTAAATGCACTAGGAGAATCCAGGGAGGGATAATGAGGTGATTCCTCACACAAAAGTTTTATATATGATTCACTTCTAAGGTTACAAGTGCTCCCATAGCTGTATTGGCGAGAGGAGGAAGAAGGAACTCTCTTACTCTCACCCACAGTTGTCCCGTACCATACCAACTAGAGATTAACCCTTAGAACCTAAAACCAATCAGAATAGCGGAACCCCTTCTACAAAGGCCCTAGCCCTCCTTATATAGGGGTGGCTAGGTCTCCACTTAGGGCATACGTGGAGGCATATTCCTGGGAATATGCCTCCTCCCAAAATAGTAAGCCGACCGGGTTACTTTCCCCCCGTGTCATCCATGCAGAGGCTACGTGAGCCTCTGCGGCGCTTGCATCACCCGACATTGGCCTTGTCACCTTTGTCGGCCACGCCTCGCTGGTCCTGTCTCTGTCTGCTTCGCTCATGCCGTGCGTACCGGGGCTACTTTTGACCAGCGAGATTCCTTCCTTCTCCTAGAAGCTTGACATGACCCGGATCATAGTAGATCCGGCCACACCCGTTCCTGCATGAAAGTTAGATACATCGTTCCGACTTACGGTTTAAGTCGGATGAGACCCAGTTAGGTGGACATCCCCTGGTCTGGGTTCCTCCATGACTCGGCCCGCCTTGAGGTGACCCGGCCAGCATCCGCTTTGACCTTGCCGAACCTCGGCTAACTCGGCATTTATACCCCGACGTGACCCTACCCGGGGGTATCCCCCCAACATTAGTCCCCGAAGCTGGTGCCGTCTTAGCTGCCTTGGCCGCTAAGGCCACATCAGGTTCCATTTCACTGATCTTAGGATTTTATTTCCGAGTTATCTCCTAACCTCGGATTCTATGGATTTACTTTCCCTTGGCACATTTCAAGTTGTCCCTTGATGGCCGGGTTACCACCTTATCTCGGATTCTATGGATTTATTTTCCCTTGGCACATTCCAAGTTTTTACTTGTCGTCCGGGTTACCATATTCTCATCCGGGTTGTTCTTCCTTCCCTCGTACACTTCCCCACGTGGAGAGTAATCATAACATTGCCTCATTTTAAGGGCCTGCCACAGTAACCGCCGCAGTTACTGTCAGGAGTTACTGTGCGCACGTCACATCACGCCTGCCTCCTCGTTAACTGCATCAATGCGTCACGTCATGGGATCGTCTGCGCCCTGTGACCTTCCGTGTGGCCCGATGCTGATTGGCCAATACGGTGCGTACACGGCCACACCGTGTGGTGTAACCGCAAAGCACGATCCCACTTCCATCACGAGGGAGTGGTTAAATAGGGGAGGGGCGCACCCCTTAGGTCTTTTCCCCCTTCCGCGCCCCTCTGCCTCTAGCTCTTCTTCTTCTTCGTCTTCCCCGCGACAGCGCCACCGCCACTGCTTCTAAGTAGCCACGCCGGCGCCACACTGCTTCCCCACGCCTCTGCATTGCCGCCACCGCTACATACCTCCTCCACCACGGGTCGTTGTCAATCTAGGCTGTTGCCCCCCACCGCTGCTAGCGCTAGTGAGGTCAGCGAACACAAGATGACAGAAGAGGAGCTCGTCGTCGTCGAGCAAGAGATGGAGGAAGACACCGCCACGGCAGACCGTGGTGCGTGGGCCGGGTCCTGGGTCTGCCAAGACGACCTGGACTGGCTCTACCGCACTAGACGCATCCCCGTCGGCGTCACCGTGCGCCTCGCCTCCGTCGAACTCGCCCCCTCACCCAATCCGGGTGAGTACGTCGTGTTCTTGTCCCACTTCCAGCGGGGGTTCGGTTTGCTGGTCAGCGATTTCTTCCATGATTGGTTCAGCACCTATGAACTCCAGCCGCACCACCTTCCTGCCAATGCAATTACTTCTCTTTCTGCCTTCGCCTCCACGATCGAAGGCTATGCCGGACTATGGCCCACGAAGGAGCTACGGATCCGGTTTTTCGGCCTTCGTCGTAATGTTATTCCGAACATTCAACTTGATCCGGAGGACAAGCAGCTCACGCAATTCGGAGCTGCGTCCATCTCACCCCGGAGGCTATCCGTCTTCCCCCGAGTCACCGGGCTAGACTCCTGCAAAGGATGGGCCCGGACTTTCTTTTATGTCCGGAACGAGGGCACTGAAGACTTGATCTGGCTGCTCCCCTATGCTCCGGGTCCTCCTAACCCGGAGTTGGGGGATGTTGTCCCCAAGAAGCCCACGGCCTTGGCTAACTTGGTCAACAAAAGGTTCGCGGAGCTGAAGGAGCTCGGGTTGCGCAACAAGGATGCCATGATCACGTTCGTCCGCAACCGGATCTCCCCCCTCCAGAAGCGCACTCACAAGGTGTGCCACATGAGCTGGGGCCGTGACCCCAACCGGACCTCGTCCTTCGAGTTGAGCAACACGGAGATCTATCGCCGGGTCAAGGCCCTCTTCACCACCCACAAAGACTTCTCCTCTAAATGGACGTGGGGAATTGAGCACTTTTGCCGCGATAGGCTTCCTCCCGTGGTAAGCCTCATGGCGCAAACTTTCTCCGGATTAAATCATATGTCAGTCATTGTTGTATTTTTTGTTGGGTTCGTAGCATGGAAAACAAAAAAATTCTACCGCAAGAACGAACAAAACCCAGATCTAATCTAGATAAAAGCCAAGATCTAATCTATTAGACATGTGCAACGAGATAGATCTGTACTAAACCTTGTAGACCCGAAGCGTTACGAGATTGGATCTCGTGGTTGATGTAGTCGATCGCTTGCCGATCTCAAGATCGAGTGGACGATCCTTCCGCAGTCGCTCACACGTGCGGAGTCGAAGCAGACCTTCCTCTCCCTGTTCCGGCGAGCAGCGGAGGTAGTAGATCTCTCCACGGAATCCTAGCAACTTCGAACCTTAAGTGTGTCACCCTACGGTTCGTGAATATGCAGACATGATGAAGACACCTCTCCGATCAATAACCATCAGCGGGATCTGGAGATCCATAACGGCTCCCACATACTCAACGATGACTTTGTGATCGATAGAACCATTAACATACGAAACCAATTCCCTTTGTCACGCGATACTATACTTATCCGAGGTTCGATCGTCGGTATCTCCATATGTTACTACTAAGTACTCTTTACTCGTTCCATGTTATGTCATCCCTTGTGACCCAGTCACATACTTGCAAGCTAACTAGATGACATTCCACCGAGAGGGCCCAGAGCATATCTATCCGTCATATGGATGGACAAATCCCAATCTTGGTCCATGCGCTTCAACACATACTTTCAGAATACCCAATGACACCTTTATAACCACCCAGTTACGAAGCGGTGTTTGATGTCATCAAAGTACCCATCCGGTGATGGTGATTAACACAACCTCATGGTCGAAGGATTAGGTTACTATGCATTTGAAAGCTTATAGCAATACGAACTTAATGACTTGATCTTATGCTACGCTCACTATGGGTGTGTGTCCATCACATCATTCTCCTAATGATATAACCTTGTTATTAATCACATCCAATGTCCATGATCAGGAAACCATGATCATCAATTAATCACCAAGCTAGTTCAACAAGAGGCTTACTAGGGATTCTTTTATGTTTACAAAACACACATGTATTAGTGTTTCCTTATAATACAATTATAGCATGGGATGTAAACATTCATCATAAACACAAAGATATAATAATAACCACTTTTATTATTGCCTCTTGGGCATATCTCCAACAGTCGCCCACTTGCACCAGAGTCAATAATCTAGATTACATGGTAATATACCTAACACCCATGGCGTTCTGGTGTTGGTCATGCTTTGCCCTAGGGAGAGGTTTAGTCAACGGATCTGCCACATTCAGATCAGTGTGTACTTTGCAAATATTTATGTCACCATCTTGGACATACTCGCGAATAGCATGGAAACGTAGCTTGATGTGCTTCAGCTTGCTATGTGACCTTGGCTCCTGTGCATTAGCTATGGCACCTGTGTTGTCACAGTAGATGGCCATCGGGTCCAACGCACTGGGAACCACGCCAAGTTCAGTAATGAACTCCTTCATCCATATGGCTTCTTGTGCAGCCTCCGAAGCAGCTATGTATTCTGATTCAGTTGAAGATTTCGCCACAACGCTTTGCTTTGCACTCCTCCAGCTCACTGCAGCACCATTCAAAATAAATACGTATCCAGACTGTGACTTCGAGTCATCTGGATCGGTGTTCCAACTAGCATCAGTGTAACCGTTTACAACAAGCTGTTCATCACCTCCATAAGAAAGAACCATATCCTTAGTCCTATTTAGGTACTTTAGGATATTCTTGACCGCTGCCCAGTGCTCCATTCCAGGATCACTTTGATATCTGCTAGTCAAACTAACAGCATGTGCTATATCCGGTCTTGTACACAGCATGGCATACATGATAGAACCTATGGCCGAGGCATAGGGAATATTATTCATTTTCTCTCTATCTTCTGCCGTAGCTGGACTTTGAGTCTTACTCAAGGTCTTACCTGACAACATGGGCACGAACCCTTTCTTGCTCTCTTCCATTCTAAACTTCTTTAGAACTTTTTCTAAGTATGTACTTTGTGAAAGCGTTATTAGGCGTCTTGATCTATCTCTATAAATCTTGATGCCTAGAATATATGCCGCTTCGCCAAGATCCTTCATTGAAAAACTGTTATTCAAATAGGCTTTGACAGTATTAAGAAGTTCTATATCATTCCCAATCAACAATATGTCATCTACATATAGTACTAGGAATGCTACAGAGCTCCCACTCACTTTCTTGTAAATACAAGATTCTCCATAAGTTTGTATAAACCCAAAGTTTTTGATTACTTTATCAAAACGTTGATTCCAACTCCGGGATGCTTGCTTCAGTCCATAAATGGAGCGCTGAAGTTTGCATACCTTGTCAGCATCTTTAGGATCGACAAAACGCTTGGGTTGTACCATATACAACTCTTCCTCAATGTCACCATTAAGGAACGTCGTTTTGACATCCATATGCCAAATCTCATAATCGAAATATGCAGCAATTGCTAACAAAATCCTCACAGACTTTAGCTTCGCTACTGGTGAGAAAGTCTCATCGTAGTCAACTCCTTGAATTTGTCGGAACCTTTTCGCGACAAGTCGAGCTTTATAGACGGTAACATTACCATCAGCATCTGTTTTTCTCTTGAAAATCCATTTGTTCTCGACAGCCTTACGGCCATCCGGTAAGTCCACCAAAGTCCATACTTGGTTTTCGTACATGGATCCCATTTCGGATTTCATGGCTTCTAGCCATTTGTCGGAATCTAGGCTCACCATAGCTTCTTCATACATCGCAGGGTCATCAGCGTTGTCCACCAACATGACGTTCAAGGCAGAGTCATACCAATCAGGAGTGGTACGAACCCTCGTTGACCTGCGAGGTTTAGCAGTAACTTTGTTTGAAGTTTCATGATCACCATCATTAGCTTCCTCTCCAATTGGTGCAGGCGGCACAAAAACATCTTCCGGTGCTGCGCTACTCTCAAATCCGAGAGAAGGTTCGATAACCTCATCGAGTTCTACTTTCCTTCCAGTCACTTCCTTCGAGAGAAACTCCTTCTCAAGAAAGGATCCATTCTTGGCAATGAAAACTTTGCCTTCGGATCTATGATAGAAGGTATACCCAATTGTTGCTTTAGGGTATCCTATGAAGACGCATTTCTCCACTTTGGGTTCAAGCTTATCAGGTTGTAACTTCTTTACATATGCTTCGCAACCCCAAACTTTAAGGAATGACAACTTAGGTTTCTTACCAAACCACAATTCATATGGTGTCATTTCAACGGATTTAGATGGTGCCCTATTTAAAGTGAATGCGGCTGTCTCTAATGCATAGCCCCAAAATGATAGCGGTAAATCTGTAAGAGACATCATAAACCGAACCATATCTAAGAGAGTTCGATTACGACGTTCGGACACACCATTACGCTGTGGTGTTCCCGGCGGTGTCAACTGCGAAAGTATTCCACATTTCTTTAAATGCATGCTAAACTCATAACTTAGATATTCACCTCCGTGGTCAGAACGCATAAACTTAATCTTCTTGTTACGATGATTTTCCACTTCACTTTGAAATTCCTTAAACTTCTCGAAAGTTTCGGACTTATGTTTCATAAAGTAGACATACCCATATCTACTTAAGTCATCCATGAAAGTGAGAACATAACGATATCCACCACGCGATGCTACACTCATTGGACCGCACACATCGGTATGTATTATTTCCAATAAGTCCGTAGCTCGCTCCATTATTCCAGAGAATGGAGTCTTAGTCATTTTTCCCATTAGACATGCTTTGCATCTATCAAGTGATTCAAAATCAAGTGATTCAAGAAGTCCATCAGAATGGAGTTTCTTCATACGCTTCACTCCAATGTGACCAAGACGACAGTGCCACATGTATGTAGAATTATCATTCAATTTTGTTTGTTTAGCATCTATGTTGTGAACATGTGTACACTACTATCGAGATTCAGTAAGAATAAACCATTCATCTCAGGTGCATTACCATAAAAGATATTACTCGTATAAATCGAACAACCTTTATTCTCGGACTTAAAAGAGTAACCGTCTCGCAATAAACAAGATCCAGATATAATGTTCATGCTTAACGCAGGCACCAAATAACAATTATTCAAATTTAAAACTAATCCCGAAGGTAGATGTAGAGGGAGCGTGCCGACGGCGATCACATCAACCTTGGAGCCATTTCCAACGCGCATCGTCACCTCGTCTCTCGCCAGTCTTCATTTATTCCGCAGCTCCTGTTTCGATTTACAAATATGAGCAACCGAACCAGTATCAAATACCCAGGCACTACTACGATTACTAGTAAGATACACATCAATAACATGTATATCGAATATACCTTTCTTCTTGATGTTGCCGTTCTTCATATCTGCCAGGTACTTGGGGCAGTTACGCTTCCAGTGACCAGCACCCTTGCAGTAGAAGCATCCAGTTTCAGGCTTAGGACCAGCCTTGGGCTTCTTAGCAGGTGCGGCAGCTTTCTTGCAGTCCTTCTTGAAGTTTCCCTTGTTCTTAGGCTTGCCCTGTCTCTTGAAATTGGTGGTCTTATTGACCATCAACACTTGGTGCTCCTTCTTGATCTCCACTTCAGCAGTTTTCAGCATGGACGATAGTTCAGGCAACATCTTGTTCATGCAGTGCATATTGTAGTTCATCACAAAGTTCTTATAACTTGGTGGCAGTGATTGGAGGAGACGGTGAATCCCTAACTCATTAGGAATCGATATCCCCAACTCTTGGAGCTTGTTTGCGTACCCAGACATGGTGAGCACGTGCTCGCTAACAGAGCTACCCTCTTCCATCTTACAGTTAAAGAACTTTTCGGAGGCCTCATAGCTCTCCATGACCGCGCGAGTCTCAAAAATCAGCCTGAGCTCCTTAATGATCTCGAACGGGTTGTGGTGCTCAAAACGCTTCTGAAGCTCCGCTTCTAAACCGTACAGGATGGCACACTGAACTGTGGAGTAATGATTTTTCCGAGTGGCGTAAACATTCTTTACGTCATCGGTGGCATCTTCTGCAGGTGGGTCACCTAGCGGTGCTTCGAGCACATAGGTCAACTGACCAGCCCTGAGGACGATCTTCAGTCCACGGAACCAGTCCGTGAAATTGCTTCCATTGTTCTTAAGCTTTTCTTTCTCTAGGAACACATTGAAATTGATGGAGGGGGTCGCCATAATCTACAACAAATTTGCAAGTAGTTTAGACTAAGTTTATGATAAATTGAGTTCAAATTTAATTCTTAAATTAACTAGGTGAACTCCCACTCAAAACAACATCCCTCACATTGTCTTAGTGATTACACGAACCAAGTCCACTACACCAAGTCCGATCTTCACGAGAGAAGATGTAGTTTCATCGGCGAACAATCTTCATGTTCATCATATCATTTATATGACTCATGCTCTACCTTTCGGTATTCCGTGTTCCGAGACCATGTCTGTACATGCTAGGCTCGTCAAGATTAACCTTAGTGTCCGCATGTGCAAATCTGGCTTGCACCCGTTGTATGCACACGTAGAATCTATCACATCCGATCATCACGAGATGCTTCGAAACGACGAGTCTTAGCAACGGTGCCAACTAAGGGTGAACACTTTATTACTTGATATTTAGTGAGAGGGATCATCTTATAATGCTACCGTCGCGATCTAAGCAATATAAGATGCATAAAGGATTAACATCACAGGCAATTCATAATTAGTGTGATATGATATGGCCCTTTCTTCTTGCGCCTTTGATCTCCATCTCCAAAGCACGGACATGATCTCCATCATCACCAGCATTGCGTCAAGGTCAGTGGCGCCGCTTCATGGTTGTCCATCATCACTAGCAACTATTACAACTACTTGGAATAAAGCTATTACAAGATGAATAGACAAGCAGGTCTTAACAGAATTAAAGACAACCATTAGGCTCCTGTCGGTTGCCATATTACAACAAGGATCATTGCATACATCAAATATAATCACAATCACATGATGGCCATATCACATCACAAAACCCCTGCAAAAACAAGTTAGACGCCTCTAATTTTCTTTGCATGTTTTACGTGGTTTGGGGCTTTTGAATAAGAACGGATCTTACCTACGAAACTGAACCACAACGTTGATACAAGTGCTATCTAGTGCAAAGTGTAAATTGGATCTATACTATGGTGAGAGAGACAGACACCCACAAAGCCACTTGTGCAAAGCAAGTTACACATCAAGCGTGGAGCAAGTCTCATGTGCGATGACATGTAAGGTTAGCCCGAGCCGCTTCATCCCACCATACCGCAAGATGCAAAGTACACAAAGCAAAAGACGGCACGAGCACCAACGCCCACAAAATCATTGTGTTCTACTCGTGCAACAGATCTACGCATAGATATGGCTCTGATACCACTGTTGGGTTCGTAGCATGGAAAACAAAAAACTTCTACCGCAAGAACGAACAAAACCCAGATCTAATCTAAATAAAAGCCAAGATCTAATCTATTAGACATGTGCAACGAGATAGATCTGTACTAACCCTTGTAGACCCGAAAGCGTTACGAGATTGGATCTCGTGGTTGATGTAGTCGATCACTTGCCGATCTCAAGATCGAGTGGACGATCCTTCTGGCGCCGCGTTCCAGCAGCGCTTCCGCAGTCGGTCACATGTGCGGAGTCGAAGCAGACCTTCCTCTCCCCGTTCCAGCGAGCAGCGGAGGTAGTAGATCTCTCCACGGAATCCCAGCAGCATGACGGCGTGGTGGTGGTGGTGGAGTAGAGGATTCTGCAGTGCTTCGCCTAAGCCTGAGCAGAAGGAAGGAGGAGGAGAGAGGCGGATAGGGGCAAGAGTGGAGGAGCAAGGGGGGTGGCGCCTCCACCCCTCTATATATAGAGGGAGGGATGCGGCCTAGGGTTCCTACCCCTAGGCCCACCCCCTAGGGCCGGCGCACAAGGGAGCTTGGGGGAGAGTCCTTCCCCCCCAAGTTTCCCTTTTAAATTTCCCTTTATCCTTTTATCCTTTCTTGGTTTTCAAGTAAAATCCAAAAAATCTTCTAGAACCTTCCGGAACATTCCGAAACCTTCTAGAACCCCCATGTAAATACTCCGGAACATTTCCTAACTTAGAAAATGATCTCCATTATATGAATCTTATTCTTCGGACAATTCCGGATCTCCTCGTGATGTCCCGGATCCAATCCAAGACTCCGAACAACATTCGGTCTCCAACGCACATTCCATATCTACTTAAAAAAACTTCGAACCTTAAGTGTGTCACCCTACCGTTCGTGAATATGCAGACATGATGAAGACACCTCTCCGATCAATAACCATCAGCGGGATCTGGAGATCCATAACGGCTCCCACATACTCAACGACGACTTTGTGATCAATAGAACCATTAACATACGAAACCAATTCCCTTTGTCACGCGATACTATACTTATCCGAGGTTCGATCGTCGGTATCTCCATACCTAGTTCTACCTCGTTACTGATAAGTACTCTTTACTCGTTCTATGTTATGTCATCCCTTGTGACCCAGTCACATGCTTGCAAGCTAACTAGATGACATTCCACCGAGAGGGCCCAGAGCATATCTATCCATCATATGGATGGACAAATCCCAATCTTGGTCCATGCGCTTCAACACATACTTTCAGAATACCCAATGACACCTTTATAACCACCTAGTTACGAAGCGGTGTTTGATGTCATCAAAGTACCCATCCGGTGATGGTGATTAACACAACCTCATGGTCGAAGGATTAGGTTACTATGCATTTGAAAGCTTATAGCAATACGAACTTAATGACTTGATCTTATGCTACGCTCACTATGGGTGTGTGTCCATCACATCATTCTCCTAATGATATAACCTTGTTATTAATCACATCCAATGTCCATGATCAGGAAACCATGATCATCAATTAATCAACAAGCTAGTTCAACAAGAGGCTTACTAGGGACTCTTTTATGTTTACAAAACACACATGTATTAGTGTTTCCTTATAATACAATTATAGCATGGGATGTAAACATTCATCATAAACACAAAGATATAATAATAACCACTTTTATTATTGCCTCTTGGGCATATCTCCAACATTTTTAACTTTGTTGTCTATTCTTTTCCTTAGCTATTCCTTCAGCAAACCCTCGAGGATGGCACTGATCCGACCCTTAAGTGGGCGCCTGACCGGGAGACCTCGGACGAGGAAGAGCCGGATCATGAGATGTTCCTCCCGATGCCCGACGCTACGAAGCGACCCATTGGTAAACTCTCTTCTATTAGAGATTGGCCTGATGATGAAGATGACTCGGATGTCGAGGTGATGGAAGCTGTTGACACTGTCCCTCTTTCTTATGCTTTTCCGGCATCAGCTAACCCCGGTGGGCAGATCCACGAGGACCCTCCCCTTGCCACGGGTGACCCTGTTCCGGTAGCGCCGAAGAAGAAGCGTGGAGTTGCATCAAATTCCTCCTCCGGACCTTCTCAGCCCGCCAAAAGGCAAAAGAAGTCCGGAGACAAAACTGCCTCCAAGCCAGCAGCCAAGGCCCCAGCACGAAGGGCTCGGAAACCCAAGGAGCCCCTGACCTCGGATGCGTAAGCCTCTTTTCCCTCTGCAACTTACTCTTCCTTTTATTGTTATAGTTTCTCATCCGAAATTGTTTGATCCTGCAGGGTCGTGGTGGAGGTCCCCCAGAGTGGGTCTAGCATCGCTTCACCGCTCCGGCTCAGCCCTTCTCCCCCTCGTGGCGATGAGTCACGCCCGCTGAGCCCTATTCCAGAGGGTTCTGCGGCTACTATGGGTTCTGCTCCACCTTGTCAAGAGGGGGGTAACCTTGGAGCGGGGGAGACTGGCCCAGCCGAGGCAGCAGCATCCACGACTTCGGCTACGCTGCAACCCGCAACCACCGAGACTACCTCAGCACCAGGACCAACTCCAGCACCAGCACCAACAGCGGCACCAAGTCCGGCAACAAGAGCACCAACGCCAAGCTCCTCCGCCTCGTCCGAGACTTCTCAGTCTCGGCGAGGAAGTACCCAAGTAGCTCCTAAGGGAAAATCTGCTGCAACTACTTCCTCCTCCCAGCAGCCCAAGGGCAAAAAGGCCCCTGACACCACTAGGACACCGTTCGTCGAGGCTGGACAACACACTCTCGCATCCATGCTTCCCAAGAAGCCTCCTGCCTCGAAGGACGCCCCTGCTGAGCCAACTGATGCACAACAGATGGTTTTGCACACCAGCCCGGCCCCTTGCCTTGGTTGAGAGGAAGGAGGCGCATGCGAAGGGCTTGGTGGCGCCCCATATGCCCACCGGTGAGCGATACCCTCTGACCCTTATTGAATTCGTCAACAACTGGAACAAGGCGGAGTTCGTCCATGACGATGATCTCCCGAAGAGGTTTGGCCCCATCGAATTTTCCGCCCAAATGAACACAGCCGCTAAGGCAATCAACCTCGCGGGCCGGATGATGGAGGTACGTCACTTCCCCTTTACATGATGTAGATAATGATGACATAACCATTAGTCCCCGAGCCTCCGGGGGAGTAACTTGTTACTCGGTCGGATGCTCCTTAGAAAACTAACGTAGCTCTGTGATAACTTTGAATATGCACACACCTAGAGCCGGGTTAAGTTCTACTTGGCCTGGATTTTGTACACTTCGAATATGCACACACCTAGAGCCGGGTTAAGTTCCACTTGGCCCGGATCTTGTACACTTCGAATATGCACACACCTAGAGCCGGGTTAAGTTCCACTTGGCCCGGATTTTGATAACTTCGATAATGCACACACCTAGAGTCGGGTTAAGTTCCGCTTGGCCCGGATTTTGATAATTTCGAATATGCACACACCTAGAGCCGGGTTAAGTTCCACTTGGCCCGGATCTTGATAACTTCGAATATGCACACACCTAGAGCCGGGTTAAGTTCCACTTGGCTCGGATTTTGATAATTTCGAATATGCACACACCTAGAGTCGGGTTAAGTTCCACTTGGCCCGGATCTTGATAACTTCGAATATGCACACACCTAGAGCCGGGTTAAGTTCCACTTGGCCCGGATTTTGTACACTTCGAATATGTACCAAGCTAAGTTATATTGTTGTACTCTTTTCAGGTGACCACCAATCGCCGGAGTGCTGAGTTCCAACGTCTCCTGGACACTCACAAGATGCTACGCGTGAAGCAAACTGCACTTCTCGCAGAATACGAAAAAACGGGTAAATTCCTTCCTTGGCATCTCTCCGTTTTTCTTCATTTTCTTCTGCCAAACTAATCCATCATTCGGTTTCCGCAGCTGAGGTGGAGGCTGAGAACAAGCTTATGAGGAAGAATCTGGATCAGATCAAGGGTAAGTTACTTTTGTCCGACCTTGCTACACTTTCCATCTCCTTTCCTCCCCTCGGCTCGGCAAACATTCATACCTCGGCTCTGCCGGGTCAATACACTATTTCAGCATCTCTTGAAGATAGTGTGCCCGTGCCTGATATGATGCTGCATTTTCTCGAACAAGCATGACAGCATCAGGCCGAGCTCAAGAAGAAAGAAGATGAGCTTGCCCTCCTCCGGACCAGGGATGATGAGATCGCCAAGCTTAAGGCCGAGATGATGAAATTGAAGGCACAACATCAATTCGAGCTCCAAAAGGCCGGCCAGGACTATACCGAAGAGCAAGAACGCCTCAACCTCCAAATTTCTAAGGACCGAGAACTTCTTCAGGAGTCTGACGTCAAGCTTGATTCGGCGAACGCTGAACTTGCGCAGCTTCGCAAAAGACGTGATGACTGTACCAGGGAGTTGACTCGGGTCCTCAGCCATATTTCACGTAAGTTCCTTTCCCTTATCCGGCGTACTTCTTTGGGTTACTTCATATGTCTTTTCTTTATCTGTTTCTCTTATCTTCTTTTCAGGCAAATTTCTAGAGGGCACTGCCATCGCGAGCGCTGCTGTTGCTGATTTCCGCCGGGAGAGGGGTACTCCCGTTGGGCCTGACACTCAAGAGATTCCCTATGACATGGAGGACCTGCTGGTCAGCCTGTCATCTCGCGTGGAAATCATCAAAAACTATGGCAAGGATATCCTTGACGCTGTAGTCCGAGTCTTCAACACGTTTTGGCCTGCAGAAGACACTCCGGAGGGAACCGCACTTCTTGTTGAAAAATTGATGGAGTGCGAGACCCAGATCGACCTTTGGAGGGAATCCGCTGGGCGCGCCGCAGCTGAGACTGTTCTCCACTACGTACTCACGTGGTACAAGAAGATCGACCTCAACCTCTTAACGCGCATGCGCACCGGATCCAAATGGACCAGTGACCCGGAGTGGGTAGCTTGGCACCAGGCGTGCGCCCACAGTCTCATCGAATATGCTCCCGTTCATGAATGGACTGAGGGACCGAGCTTCCTGGAAGCCGCTGGCGACGAAGACGTTGAGAATGTTGAAGATGGCTCGGATGAGGATGGAGAGGACGATGCCTCGGATATCGAATATGGTGAAGATGACGCCGAACTTCCTCCTCCTGCTGCTCCTTGAGTGAAAACACTTGAAAACTTATCAGATCCCTGGTATGCCGGGTGGAATTGTATCCAGTACGCATGTGATATTTTGCTACTAAGTTTCTAATGCCAGATTAACTTGGGCGCAGTCCCCGAGTTTCACTTTCTTGTTCGTCCAATCTTTTGGCTTGGTTTGTGTCTACCTTGATTCGGTTTTACGACTTACGAATCCGATCTTCAAAAATTGTTCTAACAATACTTGGAAACTTTAGCCTTAGCTCAAAATAACTCAGCATAATAATTTGAAAGTAAATACTAGGTTAGTCCGAAAAACAGACGTCGGCTCGATTAAGTTCTTTTCCTTAGTCGTTTTTCATGTCCTAAGCAATTCCAAACTTGTTCTCTTGCTTGTCATGAAGCCAATTCTTGTTGGACAACAGCAAGTCGAAGAGTTGGGTTTTTGGTGCTCACACACTACTAATCTGAGTTAAGTGGAACAACTTACTCCAGCTGACGTATAAATAATAAAAGACAACAAATATTATTAATGCAGTCCCCAAATTACTGCTCGAGGTGCCAACACTTGATTGATAAGCTCATTGTCGGCATACATACCGACATATGAGATGACTCGGATACATACACTTCTTTGCTAAGTGTAGAAAGGACGAAGTAGAGCTACATTCCATGGACGCTTAGATTCCTCGCCGGACCTGTCCGCCTTGTTTTTTTCCTGTGGCTTTGCATCTATAAGATAAGACGAATCATTGTGCAATGCTTTGCTCACAATGAATGGCCCTTCCCATGGGGGATAATTTATGCAAGCCAGCAGTATGTTGTACCAACCGGAGCACCAGATCACCTTCCCGAAAGACTCGGGGGCTTACTTTCCGGCTATGATAGCGTCGGAAATTTTGCTGATATATGGCGGATCTAGACAATGCCAGTTCTCTCGCTTCTTCCAGCAGATCAACATCATTTTGCCGGGCTTCTTGCACTTCGGCTTCTGTGTATTGGGTGACCCTAGGCGAATCATGCTCTATGTCGGCTGGTAATACAGCTTCTGCCCCATATACCAGAAAAAACGGTGTATAGCCTGTTGATTGATTCGGAGTTGTTCTTAAACTCCACAGTACCGCTGGTAGTTCTTCTATCCAGCACCCCGCTGATCTTTGCAGCGGCTCAATGAGCCGGGGTTTTATCCTGGATAATACTAATCCGTTGGATCTTTCCACTTGTCCGTTCGATGCAGGGTGGGCTACTGAGGCAACATCCAGCCGGATCTTCTTATCCCGATAGAAACGCGCAAATGCTCCTTCAACAAAATTTGTGCCATTATCAGTGATGATACTGTGAGGATAACTGTATCTCAAGATGATGTCTTTGAGAAATGTTACGGCCATAGCTCCATCACACTTTCTTATAGGCTTCACTTCAATCCACTTTGTAAATTTGTCCACCATGACCAAAATGTGAGTCATATTCCCCCTTGCTGCTTTAAACGGGCCAACCATATCCAAGCACCATACGGCAAATGGCCATGTAATTGGTATGGTCTTGAGCTCCGACATTGGCATATGTGTCTTGGTAGCATACCTCTGACAACCATTGCTTTTTCTCACCAGATTTTCTACTTGTTCTAAGGCACTTGGCCAGTAGAATCCATGTCGGAAAGCTTTTGCCACCAAGGCTCGGGACGAGGCATGATGCCCGCACTCCCCTTGATGTATATCTCGGAGGACGTCAAGCCCTTCTTCCGGGTCAACGCATCGCTGGAGGACATTGGTCACACTCCTTTTGTATAGCTCGGAATTGATGATCGTGTATGCCTTAGCTATCCTCTGAGTTTGCCTGGACAGCACCTCCTCAGTGGGCAAAGTTCCATCTTTCAGGAATTGAAATATGGTTACTGCCCAAGCTGGTATTGCTCGCACAGGGAACACATCCTCATCAATTTCCATCTGATCCACCGGCATAACTTCAACCGGATCACGCTGAGCAGTCCCCGGGTCTTGCGAAGCAGTCCCCGGGTTCGCTGAGGCAGTCCCCGGGTTTGCCGAGGCAGTCCTCGGGTTTCGCGTACCACCTCCCATGTCAATGTCCATGGGCACAGCTCCAGATTCCGTGTCCTCCGGGACATAAATTGAGTCGTTTCTAGGGACGGCCTGATGTATGGTTTCCTGAGGTGCTCTAATGCTACACCCGGTGGAATTGCTTGTCTGGTTGACCTGAGCTTCGACAACATGACGGCAGCCTCATTTTCCACCCGGGGTACATGGTGAAATTCACATCCCTCAAAGTAACCAGATATCTTCTGCACATGAAATCTGTACAGAGCCATGTTTGGATCAAGGGCGTCCCATAGTCCCGACACTTGCTGTACTACCAAATCCGAGTCGCCAAAGCACAGGATCCGACGTATCCCAATCTCTTTTGCCACTTTGAGCCCATGCACAAGTGCTTCATATTCAGCGACATTGCTTGATGCCGCAAAATGGATCTGCAGCACGTATTTCAGCTGGTCCTTCTTTGGCGAGGTAAGTACGACTCCGGGGCCTAGCCCGTTTTTTGTTTTTGACCCATCAAAGTGCATTCGCCAATAGTTCAGATCTGGTAGCGGCGGTTCGTATTGCACCTCGGCCCAGTCCACAAAAAAGTCCGCCACAGCTTGAGACTTGATTGCTTCTCTTCGGTCATATTGTGGCGCATAAGGAGCTAGTTCAATTGCCCATTTTGCAATTCTGCCACTCGCATCCTTGTTACTCATTATCTCGGATATGGGAGCCTCACATATTACCCTGATGGGATGCTCCTCAAAGTAGTGCTTCAGCTTCTTAGCTGCCATGTACACGCCATACACCACCTTTTGATAGTGTGGATAGTTCTGCTTTGAGGCTGATAATACTTCGCTCAAGTAATACACTGGCCTTTGCACCGACTTACCTTCCTCGTCGCGCTCCACCACTATCACTGCACTTACAACTCGGTTGGTTGCGGCTATATAGAGCAACATTGGCTCCTTTGATAGTGGAGAGGCTAACATTGGTGCAGTGGCTAACATCTTCTTCAAGTGGGCAAAGGCTTCATTGGCCTGCGGCATCCAAACAAACTTATCCGACTTTTTCATGAGTTGGTAAAGAGGCAATGCCTTTTCTCCCAACCGACATACAAACCGACTTAACGATGCCAGGCAACCCGTGAACTTCTGGACATCGTTAAGACACTTCGGCAGTTCCATTCGTTCAATGGCCCGGATTTTAGTTGGATTAACTTCGATACCTCGGCTGGAGACAAGAAATCTGAGTAACTTTCCAGTCGGGACACCGAAGGTACATTTTTCCGGGTTAAGCTTCATCCGGAACCTTCTTAGGTTCGTGAATGTCTGCCTGATATCGTCAAGGACCGTTTTGCTTTCCTTGGTCTTGATAACAACATCATCCACATACACTCGTACATTTTGACCAATTTGGTCATGCAAACATTTTTGCATTCATCTTTGGTACGTTGCCCCTGCATTACGTAAACCAAAAGGCATGATGCGATAGCAATAAGCCCCATACGGGGTGATAAATGCAGTCTTTATTTGATCATCCGGATTCAGAGGTATCTGGTGGAAACCAGAATATGCATCAATGAACGACAATAATTCACATCCAGCAGTTGAGTCTATGACCTGATCTATCCTTGGTAGTGGACTTGGATCTTTTGGACACGCCTTGTTCAGGTTCGTGTAATCGATACACATACGCCAAAACACCGCCACATTCGGATCGTCCTTCTTCTTCTCCACCAGCACCGGATTAGACAGCCAATCCGGGTAAAGAACTTCCATGATAAATCCTGTAGCCAGTAACCGAGCTATCTCGTCTCCAATGACCTTTCTCCTATCCTCGGCGAAGCGGCGGAGAGGTTGCTTCACCGGCTTTGCTCCGGGTCTCACGTTTAAAGAGTGCTCGGCCAACTCCCTTGGAACACCTTGCAAGTCCTATGTGGACCAAGCAAAAATGTCCCGATTCTCACGGAGGAAGTTGACGAGCTCGCTTTCCTATTTGTCACTTAACCCGGCACCAATTGTTACGGTGCGCTCTGGGAACATATCATCAACAAGAACCTTCTTGGTATCTTTTGTGGCTTGGAATGAGACACTTCCATGCCGGTTACTCAGTGCCGGCATATACTGTTGTGCGGACTGAGCCAATGTCACGACCTCTTGGATTTTCCTTTTCTCTTGCGCAATCACAAGTGACTCGGCTAGGTTAGACCCGGCCGACACACACTCCATGGAACGTCGGAAATCCCCAGCAATGGTAATCACTCCATTTGTCCCGGGCAACTTCATCTTCAAGTAACTAATGTGACAGCTTGCCATGAACTTGTTCAGTGCTGGCCTTTCGAGTAACACGTGATACGCACTTTCCAAGTTCACCACCTCGAACTCCAAATTTTCGGTTCGGCAGTTATCTCTCGTACCGAACAATACGTCCACCCGGACCTTGCCTATGGGCTCACAAGAAATGCCGGGCAGAATACCATGGAAAGTTGTCCTTGTGGCCTGTAGCATGTTCTCTGAGATACCCAATTTGCGCATTGTGTCTGCATACATGATGTTAATGCTACTGCCATTGTCAATCAGTACCTTTGAGAACCTTACATTGATGTTAGGCCCAATGAATGTCGAATCCAGCACCAATACATACGAACCAGGACTTGGCATAAGCTTGGGATGATCTTTAATGCTCCAGGTGATTTATTGGTCCGACCAAGGCATATACCTCGTCACCGCAGGCATTACTACATTCACCTCCATATGTCGGCGCTGCAAACTCTTTCTATCTGTTTCCTTGGTGGTAAACACACATTAACTCTGATGATGCTCTCTGTACTCATTCCTCCCCTCATTTCCGGGGTACCTCTGATCCGATTGATGCTGGTTTTCCACTTGATGCACTGCATCCCTTCTCTCATGGTTATCATACCTCGGCGGAGGGGGAGGCAACATTAGCTATTGCATGTTTGCTCCGGAGAGCAATTGCTGCCGAGGTAACTCCTACCGAGGTTGATCATTCCGGGGTGCCTGAGCATTCCCCGAACCACCTTGCTCTATTTTGCGCATCCACTCACACTGCCTTGTTGTATGACCCGCTGGGTTACTCGGATTTGGCGTGTGAAATTTACACGGCTGATCCAACATTGACTCATAAGTATACGTCAGACGGTCCTTCTTTTCTTGCCACTGTTTCTTTTGCTCTGGCGTCCAAGTTTTCTTGCCATCATTTCTCGGAGTCCATTGCCCTCCAGTTTTCTGACATTGACTGCCCCCTGCTCCGGGCTGATCTTGATTCACAGCTGCAACTTGTTGCGAACTGTACCGGTGATCCGGTCTGTCATCTCTTCTTTTACCTCTGTAGTCATTCCTCCGGGATGATCCGGCTCCATCTCTCTAGTAGTACTCATCGTTTGACTCGTTTTACACGAGCCTAGGTTGAGTCAGATCACCCAGAGCATACGAATCAGCGATCCGGATCATCTCTGCCAATGTGGTTGGCATTTTCCTTTGCAACTTTTGCCACAGCTCGCTTGCATATCTGCACCCTTGTGCAAACCATGCTATGGCCTATGATTCTATCACGCCCTCACATGAGTTTCTCACGGTGCACCACCGGGTTAAGAACTCTCTGTCCGTCTCGTTCGGTCTTTGCTTACACATAGCTAGGGTTTGTGGCCTATTTGGCCTATGATATGTACTTGAGAAATTGCTGATGAACATCTCCTCGAAATCTATCCAGCAGTTAATACTTCCGGGCGGCAAATTGTTCAACCATACCCTCGCTGGCCCCTCCAACATCTGGGGTACGTACCTCACATCCCATCTCAAGTTGCCTGTGGCAATCTTCACAGCTGTAGCATAGTTTATCAACCAATCCTCCGGCTTGGTACTGCCGTCATACGTCTTTGCGCCTCTGGGTAACTAGAAGTTGGGTACCGGTGGCTCCTTCATGATCCGGGGCCCAAAACACGCAGGACCCGGTGGACCTTGACATTCGATTTGTTCTGACCTATACAGTCGATCCAGTTTCAACCTGGCATCATCTGGCATCAAATCCCTACTTCCCAATCTTGACCCTATCACATGATAGTCCGGCCTTGGGTATCCTGCGTTCACCATTTCCGAATCTCCATCATTGTACTGGTCTTGCTCTCGTGGAGTACCTCTCTATTGCATACCTCGGCCGGCACTTTGCTCTTGCCTTGGTATATTCCGCTGCTACGGTTGTCCTGCTCCTGCTGATTTTTGCTGTCCGGCATTGCTGTTCACATCGTTCCCTTGACCGGCATTGCCTTGGTCGCGGTTACCCCGGCCAGCTTCACCTTGGCTCACACTTCGTCGATCATCATTTTTCTGTGCCTCTTTTCCTTTCCCTGCCCGTGTTGGGTCATACGGGACGATCTGTTTGTTCCTTCTAGCCGAGGTTACTACTTCTTCTCTCCTTGGATCACCATGAGGAGACGATGCGGCTCCAGCGGATTTCTCCGGGTTACCCACCGCCAAACGAACGATCTTGGAGGCCCCAGCTCTCTCTAGGTTAGCTCTGAGCAGTTCCTCATTTTGTCTATTCGCGATCCGAACCAACTCATTAACCCTATCCCATTGTCTTTGACGGGCCTCACCCGTCAGACCCTCTAGCTCGGATGCAGCTTCATCTGCCGCTCTGAGGTTCTTTGCCGGGGTACTTTACCTTGGCAGCCCCACGGACAAACAGTTCTCTGACTCCTCAATCCTAGTATCACCCTCTCTGTTCATTTCACTCATGAGATTTCTCCCCTTCACTTTTACAGCATAAACTTTGTTTGCCTTTGCGTACTCACGCAGCATCATGTTCAACGACTGCTGAGCCGCGGCTATCTTTTTCGCACCCTCTAGTATTTTTTGCCTAGTTTCCTGTAGCTCGGCCTGTGCCTGAGCCGGATCTACTGCTGCTACTACAGGGTTTGCCAAGCTATCCATCTCTTCCCGCAACACATTCTCTGGCCTCTCTAGTGGAGGACCTCTACCTTTCCTTGGTGCCTTAGGCGTTACCTCCGGATCTGGCGCCGGATCCTTGCTTGCGCCTGCACCAGGCGCAGTCATCATCACCTCAGCGTGGTCCGGGGAGCGAGTGATACGCGCCCCGTGAACCATGCTAAGGGGTGGCTCCCCTACCTCGACTACATGCCACGGATGAACGCATGATACATCCACAGCGACATAGACCTTGTGCACGCCGAGCTTGACGAAGATGCCATTGCGTGGAAGAGGGCGCGTGCCGAAGCAGCCAGCGTTGTCGCTGACGAAGTCTAGCGCTGGACGAGCCCGGAGACGATGCGTTCCCCGGTGCCGATGAGGTTTCCCGTCCGGATCTTGACCCCTGCTAGCACCGCTAGCCCCACGGTGGGCGCCAACTGTCGTGGTGGTGTCACACAGATGCCATGGATAGGCTAAAGGTGGGGACTAAATGCACTAGGGGAATCCAGGGAGGGATAATGAGGTGATTCCTCACACAGAAGTTTTATATATGATTCACTTCCAAGGTTACAAGTGCTCCTAGAGCTGTATTGGCGAGAGGAGGAAGAAGGAACTCTCTTACTCTCACCCATAGTTGTCCCGTACCAGACCAACTAGAGATTAACCCTTAGAACCTAAAACCAATCAGAATAGCAGAACCCCTTATACAGAGGCCCTAGCCCTCCTTATATAGAGGTGGCTAGGTCTCCACTTAGGGCATACGTGGAGGCATATTCCTGGGAATATGCCTCCTCCCAAAATAGTAAGCCGACCGGGTTACTTTCCCCCCGCATCATCCATGCAGAGGCTACGTGAGCCTCTGCGGCGCTTGCGTCACCCGACATTGGCCTTGTCACCTTTGTCGGCCACGCCTCGCTGGTCCTGTCTCTGTCCGCTTCGCTCATGCCGTGCGTACCGGGGCTACTTTTGACCAGCGAGTTCTCCTAGAAGCTTGACATGACCCAGATCGTACTAGATCCGGCCACACCCGTTCCTGCATGAAAGTTAGATACATCGTTCCAACTTACGGCTTAAGTCGGCTGAGACCCAGTTAGGTGGACATCCCCTGGTCCGGGTTACTCCATGATTCGGCCCGCCTTGAGGTGACCCGGCCAGCATCCGCTTTGACCTTGCCAAACCTCGGCTAACTCGGCATTTATACCCCGACGTGACCCTACCCGGGGTATCCCCAACAGGGCCAGGGGTGGCCCACAACAGGGCATGGCACCACCCAAGGCTGGCTACGCTACCATGTGGTGTGCCTGCCTGGTGGGCCCCCTGGTACCTCCTAGGTACTCCTCTGCCCCTTTTTTCATGTAAAATTTAATATGAAATTTCTGAAATTTTTCGAGACACTTTATTTTTGGGCATTTTTTAGAAATAGAAGAATGATTTTTCTGACAGATAAATTTTTTTATTTTGGAAACATGATGCAAGGAAAAAACAAGGCTAGAACTACAGAAGTTCTAACATGCAAGCAACTAACAACACAAAGAAAACTAAATGAAAGCAAAAACTAAAATGCAAAGGATAGAAATAAACGAAGATAATCATAATGAAAACATTGTTTTGTTCAATGGAATCCTTTTGTTAGCAAGGTTGATCAAGTCTTGCTACCAAAACAATTGCATATGATACAAAACTTTGTACTCCACTAATGATTGTGTTACCTTGACCTTGATAGCAATGGTCCCAATCATAATAGTTTCAAATTTTTCTCTTGGTATGGGACAATATATTTCTCCAACTTGAATGCCTTCAACATGTTCAATTGAATTCGAACCGTAAGTCCTTTCAATCTTCTTGGGGAAATAGATAGTATGTTCCTTGTCATTAACATTGAAGGTCACCTTTCCTTGATAACAATTAATAACAGCTCCTGTAGTATTAAGAAAAGGTCTCCCAAGAATAATAGACATGTTATCATCTTCAGGCACAACAAAATCAGTTAATATCAAGCAATTGTGAGCCACCTGAACAGGTACATCCTCACATATACCCACAGGAATAGTGGTAGATTTATCAGCCATTTGCAAAGATATATCAGTTGGTATCAATTTTTCAAGCTGAAGCCTCTTATAGAGAGAGAAAGGCATAACACTAACTCCAACTCCCAAATCACACAAAGCAGTTCTAACATAGCTATTCTTAATATAGCAAGGGATAGTTGGAACCCCTGGGTCTCCAAGTTTCTTAGGAACCTTACCATTGAAGGAATAATTAGCAAACAAAGTAGAAATTTCTTCATTAGGGATCTTCCTTTTATTCGAGACAATGTCCTTCATATACTTTGAGTAAGGAGGCTTCATCCACTCACAAAACTTATTATAGTGTTCATCTTCCTTTGACTTGTGTTTCTTATCAGGGAAAGGCATAGGTTTTTGGACCCAAGGTTCTCTTTCACTACCATGTTTCTTAGCAATAAAATCTTCTTTGGTGTATTTAGTATTCTTAGTATGGTTTTCAGGTTCTTCTTCAACTTTTTCTTCATTAGGAACAACATTTTCTTCATTACCAGGTCCAGCATCAGAGATAGATATACTATTAGGATCTATAGCAGGTTCAGAGGGTTCTACAATAGTTTTATGTTTCTTTTTCCTTTTCTTTCGAGTAGAACCACCATTTTCAGCTTGTTGAGAATCCTGCTCAATTCTTTTGGGATGCCCCTCAGGATATAGAGGATCCTGGGTAGCAGCTCCACTTCTAGTTCTAATTTCATAAGCATGTTTTTCTTTAGCAACATTAACTAGCAATTCGTTTTGCACTTTAAGGAGTTGATCTATTTGAGTTTGAACCATTTGAAAGTGTTTAACAATCATTTTAACATCATTAGAGGTTCTTTCTACAATCTCTTTCAACTCAACAATAGCTCTAGTGTTTTCCATTAGATGATTTTGCACCCTTTTATTAAAGTTATCTTGCTTAACAATAAAGATATCAAATTCTTCTAAGCATTGATCAGGAGGTTTCGAGTAAGGGATATCACCTTCATCAAAGTGTTGGAGAGAGTGTACCTCAATAGTGGATGAGTAGGGAATAGGCTTACATAATTCTTCTATAGGAGGTAAATTCTTGACATCTGTAGCTTTAATTCCCTTCTCCTTAAGACATTTCTTAGCTTCCTTCATCACTTCATCATTTAATTCAATAACTCCTCTCTTCTTTGATGTTGGAATAGGCACAGGAATAGATGGTTCAGGTACAATTACTTCAGGTATAGCGTGTTTAGGAGGAGTCCAATCTTCATAATTCTTGCTTATTTTAGCCATTAATTCCTTAGCTTCCTTAGGAGTCCTATTCCTGAAAACACAATCAGCACAACTATCTAGGTATGTCCTAGATTCCTCGGTTAGTCCATTATAAAATATATCAAGAAGCTCATTCTTAGGTAATGGACTTCCAGCCTGTGCATGAATCAAAGCACAAAACCTTGCCCAAGATTCGGGCAATACCTCTTTTTCTCCCTGTTTAAAATCAAAAAGTTCCTGCAAAATAGCATGTCTAGCACTGGGAGGAAAATATTTCTGCAGGAAAGTACTAATCAAGCACTCAGGGCTATCAATAGATCCAGGATGTAAATTACTAAACCAAGTTTTAGCTTCTCCTTTCAGTGAAAAAGGGAAAATCTTAGCAACAAAGTAAGTACGCATCTTAATATCATCAGAAAACAAGCCACTTGTGGTAGAAAGTTCATTCATATGTGCTACCGCACTTTCATTCTTAGTCCCACAAAAAGGTTCTTTCTCGACAATAGCTATGTAAGATAGATCGAGAGAGAAATCATAATCTTCATCTATAATGTTTATGGGAGAAGCAGCAAACTTAGCATCAGGAGATAATTTGGGTCCAATAGTACGCCTCTCAAGGAGACTCTTAGCAGCGCTCCTATCACGGGTGTTCTTACATTCTTTAATAAATTCATCAGTCATCTCAACATAACCATCTTCAATAGCATAACTTTCACTAGACTTAGGTGAACTAATAGGTGTGGTAGTGTCTTCAGTAGGAGTTTCGGTATTTCCAGCTATAGTTCTAGCAATCGTAGCATATAGGAAAGGACCTAATGAACCACTCTTATCAAGGACAGTAGAAGAAGCATCAGAAGTTTCAGATTCAGCAGTAGTAGCAGTGTGTGTAGCATGTGTATGTGGTGGTGTAAGGAACTTACTCAAAACAGACGGTGAATCAAGAGCAGCAGAGGTGTTCAGAACCGTACCTCTTCTTGTAGTGGATGGTAAAATAGGAACCTTGCCATCACGAGACTTACCCATGATGGATGGATAGCAGCGAACAATAGAGAATCCAAGTGAACTTGATAAATAAAGCTATGCTCCCGGCAACGGCGCCAGAAAATATTCTTGATGACCCACAAGTATAGGGGGTGTATCGTAGTATTTTCGAGGGAAGTTAAACCCAATTTATTGATTCGACACAAGGGGAGCCAAAGAATATTTATAAGCCTTAAAAACTGAGTTGTCAATTCAGCTGCACCTGGAAACAATCTTGCACACAGCAGTTTATCCGTAGCGACAGTTTTGTAGTAGGAATAGCAAAGTAACAGCAGTAGTAAAGAAAAGACAGTAGTAACAAAAGTAGTAAACAGTGGGATTCGAGTGCGGTAGGCATAGGGATGGATGGACGGGCATTGCATGGACAAGACAATTCACATAGCAATCGGAACATAGGGCAATTGCAGATAAATAAGATAAAGCATCCAAGTACTAGAGAATCCTAGGCATGTGTTCCATATATAGTCATACGTGCTCGCAATGAGAACTTGCACAACATCTTTTGTCCTGCCAGCCCGTTTGCAGCGGGGCCTCTAGGGAACTAATAGCAATTAAGGTGCTCATTTTAATAGAGCACTAGAGCAAAGCATTAACACTCCGTGAACACATGTGATCCTCACATCAAAGCCATTCCCTTCCGGTTATCCCGATTTCTGTCACTTCGGGGCCATAGGTTCCGGACAACAATGTGTGTATACAACTTGCAGATAAGACCAAGAAAAAAACTATCATAATGAATCAATAACATGTTCAGATCTGAAATCATGGCACTCGGGCCCTAGTGACAAGCATTAAGCACAACAAGTCGCAACAAAGTCATAAAGCACTAATAAAAGGTACTAGGCACCATGCCCTAACAATCTGATGCCATTACATGAACGATCTCATCCAATCCCTACCATTCCCATAGCCTACAGCAGGGGATTACTCACTCATAGATGGGGGAAACATGGATGGTCGATGGAGAAGCGATGGTGATGATGATGGTGATGATCTCCTCCAATTCCCCGTCCCGGCAGGGTGCCAGAACGGAGTTTATGGTGATGTTTTGTGGAATTTGGTGGTGGCGGCGGAGCGGAACTCCTTCTGGAAAAACGTCGAACCCCCCGAAGTTTTTAGGTCAGGAGGCTCCTTATAGGCAAAGAGAGAGGCCGAGGGGGTGCCTGGGGGGGCCACACCACCCCCTGGCGCGGCCTGGCCTGGCCCACGCCACCAGGTGGTGTGGCCAACCCCTGGCTCTTCTCCGTCTCATATTCTGGCTCCTGGAGTCTTCGGGTGAAATAGGATTTTTGGCATATTTTCCGAGATTTTTCCTGATAGTTTATTTTCTGCACAAAAAGTAGACACCAAGGCAATTCTTCTAAAAACAGCGTCAGTCCGCATTAGTTGCATCCAAATCACACAAGTATAGAGTAAAAACAATAGCAAAAGTGTTCGGGAAAGTAGATACGTTTTGGACGTATCAATGGTCTACACAAAGCCTCTCCTAACGTGATGGTCATAATACAAATCCAATGAACTTTCTAGACATTGTCTGAACAGCCTAAAGCAGCTAAGTATGTCACAACATTGCATTAGCAATCATAAAATAAACAACAAAGAATAACCACCCGTGTAGAAAGTACATGGATGCTGGTATAGTTGACAAAGACCACACAATTTATATACCAACAAAAGATTTAGTTTCTAATACTCAAAAGTCTGATGTGTTCATAGGTAACAAAATAAGCAAGTTACATCCCCCAAAAATGACATTATCATTACTAAGCAACACAACATTTTCTGCAATATCTAAACTCGAAAGTTACCCTTGATATGATACATAACCAAGAAAACAAACAGGACTCGGTACTGCTGTTTCCATCTATATATAAAAATGGCATGCATACCCAAAAAAGATTGCCATTGAGTGCCTAGGTACAAAGATAAAGAAACCCAAAAAATCTAACTTCCATTTTGAGAGCAACAATACTACTTTTTTCTCTAACTCCAAGCAATTTGTAGCTCTAAATGTCAAGTTTAGAAACATGCAATAATTATTATACCTTGTCTCATAAGAAGTAGAAAGTGATACATAAAGCAAGTCATAGGTATCATCCGCGAAGGTAACCGTATAATATACTATTATATGTTGATCCAAATTCTACAAAGTAAAGGCCAACTTCTGACGAAGTGGAGCGAGGCCCGTCACCGGAGGCTTGGGCCGATCGTTGATGACCTAGGTTACCATCGCTATATAAACCTCTTGTAAGCCGTCGGCTGGGATAAGTTGCATCTGTGAAAATCCCCGGCGTTGTGTAAACACTCCTCGATATAGTGAAGTTTCGATGGTTAGTGCCCGTGGTTTTTTCGATATAGTGATGTTTCGTTGGATAGTACCCGTGGTTTTTTCCTCTCTTTGTTGGAGAGGTTTTTTCACGTTAAATTTGTGTCCCCTTGCTGTGATTTCCCTTTTGTTCTTCGTTATTTGATTGTCGCAAAGCTAACATATACAAATCCAACAACTAGCATGGTAATATCGTTGGAACTTATTTCAAGCTAAGCCATACTTCTCCTACAAGAAGCCCAATAAAAGATATCAATCCAAGAAAAGACATTAGTAAGTAGTTTTTCATCACTAGGATTGAGAAGCACTAATCTTTCAGAAGCTCAAGCTGAATTATGCACCATTGTAGTTCACACCTTTTGATGTGCTTGTACTCCTTCTCTGCCCGGGAGTATCCTGGCGCGTGGTTGACGTGGTTCCTTTTTCCTTCAATCCATGGCAACGGCGCTAGAAAGATGCTTGTTGGCTCAAGATACGATGAGCTCGTTGGGAACCCCAAGAGGAAGGTATGATGAGCACAACAACAAATTTTCTCTCAGTTGTGTAACCAAGGTATCGAACCAGTAGGAGCAAGGAAACACCTGCAAGGTGTTGTTTCCAACTTGGAATCCTGCACAACACAACCACATAACTTTGTCCCAACTTACAGTGAGATTGTCAATCTCACCGGTTTTGCTGAAAACAAAGGATTAAACGTATTGTGTGGAAGAAAGTAATAGTTTGCAGAAAGTAAATAGAAAACAGTAAACAATTGTAGACTGATGGTAAAAGAAAGGACCGGGGTTCATAGTTCACCAGTGGTGATTCTCCTTAATATAGATGACATGTTGGGTGAACAAATTACAGCGGGGCAATTGACAAACACCAAGAAAGCATATATGCATATACTAATCATCTTGACTCCTATGAGATTTGATTGGTCATTACAACATTATACATAGATCATAATCCAACTTCGTCTATGACTAATAATCCATCTTTAGGTTATCATCCGAACCCCCTCTAGTATTAAGTTGCAAGCAACAGATAATTGCATTAAGCATTGCGTGTAAAGTAAACAATATGATTGTTCTATGAACAAAGGATTTTTGTTTTCTCCCTAGTAGCAACCGCACATCTAGTACCTTAGAGATTTCTGTCACTTCCCCAGATTACTAGAGGCATGAACCCACTATCGAGCATAAATACTCCCTCTTGGAGTTGCTAGCATCTACTCAGCCAAGATAGCTACTAACAATGGAGAGCATGCAAGATCACAAATAACAAAGACATGATAGAATCAATAATCAATCTAAAATAGCATCTCAATATTCATCGGATCCCCGCAAACACAACATGTATGATTACAAATAGATGATATTGATCATGAACGGACCTCACAAGATCTAGACATGATAGCACAAAGGAGAAGAACCAACCATCTAGCTACTACATGGACCCGTAGTCCAAGGATGAACTACTCACGCATCACACCAGAGGCTTGCATAGTGATGAAGAAGGCCTCCAGGGTGAATTCCCCTCTCCGGCAGGGTGCCGGGAAGAGCTTCAGATCCCTCCCGATCTAGGGATGGATATGACGGCGGCTATAGATTCTTTCATGGAATTTTGATCGGGTACTTAGGGTTTCTATATCAGAGGCATCTTATAGGCGAAAGGGGAGGCCGAGGGGGTGCCCTAGGCGGCCGCACCACCCCCTGGCGCGGGCCAGGCCTGGCCGCGCGGCTAGGTGGTGTGGCCGGCCCCTGGCCCCTCTTCGTCTCATCTTCTGGCTCCGCGTCCCCCTCGGTGAAATATTAACTTTGGCTTTTGTCCCGTCCAATTCCGAGAATATTCATTTTCTGACTTTCCTGGAACCAAAAACAGCAGAAAACAGGCACCTGGCACTGTGGCATCTTGTTAATAGGTTAGTCCAAGAAAGTGTATAAAAATACTCCAAAGTATGGGCAAAACATAAGAAAGTAGATATAAAACAAGCATGCAACATCAAAAATTATAGATACGTTTGCAACGTATCAACATCCCCAAGCTTAACTCATGCTCGTCCTCGAGTAGGTAAGTGATAAAAAGAAAGAATATTTTTTGAGGTGACATGCACCATCATAAACTTGATCAAAGTATTTGTAAAACATTGATAGCTGGAATCATAGTACTTCAACATAGCATGAAAGATATAGTTTTAACAATAATACATAGCAACTGTGTTGTAACATGAAAAGGCACAAACAAAAGATTCATGAATAACAATGCTTTGGAAGACGTTTGTTTGTTTCACATAAAGAAAGCATAATGAGCATGGTATTCAGCTTGTCCCTCATAGAGTAGCAAAACATAAATGCATATGACACCTTCAAAGTTCATAAGGGTGACTAGATACAAATAGTTTAAGAATAAGCAATATCAAAGTTATGCATTAATCAACAAGTCTTGGGACAATGCACATTAAACTAAGAATGGCCACTATGCTCTCTCAATAGGTGCATAAAGATAGAAGATGGATACTCAACATAAAAGTAAAAGAAAGGCCTGCATGGAAGGAAGCACGGATTCAAGTCTCATAAAGAGCTTCCAAAAAAATGGTACTTATTAGCTTTCAGCTCTCATTACCCCTATAATAAGCATCTTTAGGTGATTAAGGTTAAAGTGACACAACTAAGAGGATGTGCTTGACAAGTTATAAGTTGAAATCTCATGCCCTTTACTTACGAGTACCGAACCTAATGCTACTCAACTTCAGTCACAAGTAAGCTCTTGTCATTGTAAGTACATATGTATCATAGAGAACTGCCAACGGGGTACCCCTTGCACATGATACAGGAGCTATCCCATAATCAAAATGACAAGGCAAGCAGACAATGAGCATCTTAGTGATCTTTTTATTTGCTATTTGCATAGGTTTTTATTGAGGATGCTTCATAGAGTGCTCATTGTGGTTATGCTGCAAGTTTCCACCATGATTAGGCATGGATTAGGCTAGCCAGGCGTTTTCTCTAACACACATACAAACTCCATGATCTTACAAGTTCCCCTTTTATTTCACACTACCGGGATGCATAAGCAAAAGAATCATGATATCAACGGAATATAAGTGCAATGTTGAAAGCGTTCCCCATGATACATGGTTCTGCTAACTTCAACTTATAAAGCGCAAGCATATACACAACAAATATGGAAACAATGGTTCACGTTTATTAAGTGCAAGAAAGTAAAATGTGCCATCAAGTTCGTGAGAGCTTTAATCACTAATTTTCACATAACAAGTTTAATTCGCAAGGTAGATAAAAACATGAATATACTTGGAATAGCAAATGCTAATAGGAGTTGCTATGTATTACTGTTAATAACTTGGTTTTATTTGGAGTTGGATGCATGAGTGGAACACATACTTGGTTATGGAGGCTAGCAAAAGACTGGGAGCGACCAACTAAGAGAGCAATAATGGCCATAATCATGCAAAGCAACAGAACATCATTATTTAAAGCATAAAGTGATATTACAAGTCGAAAACTAAAGGATCATAAAGGCTATGGTGACTTGGGATAGTCTTAAAATGGTGTGAGCATGCGCAAGTCAACCCAAATAAAGCATCAAAGGAGAATACCACAATATTATGCTTTAATATGCTAAAACAACGCATGATTCTTTCAAGGCACATTAAGCAATCTCAACTGTTTATAACATGTCATGCTACAGAAAAAATCACTAAGAATAAAGCAAAAATAATATAAAGCATGGCATGACAAAGCATAGGCCACAGTCAAAAACAAGCTCTCTTTACCACTTAAGTATGAACTTTTCCTACTCTTTTCCAATCCAAACCAAGCTATTTGAAAACTAATGTATGAAAGAGGGGATCCAACCAATTTATTCAAGAAAACTAATAAAACCAAGCAAATGAAAACCAAACGAAATTGAAGACGCTCCAAGAACAACACAACTCTGCATGAAACAATAAAAATGAAGTGTTTGGAAGAAACCTGAGATTTTTATTGATGAAGAAGGGGATGCCTTGGGCATCCCCAAGCTTTGACGCTTGTACTTCTTGGATATTTCTTGGGGTGACACGGGGTGGCATCCCCAAGCTTGAGCTTTAGTCCATTCTTCATCTCATTACATCATTCTCTCCATACACCTGAATTTTTTCCTTCATACAAAACTTCACACAATCTTTATTAGCAACATTAGTGTACTCAAGATAATAAGTCTTTGGATTCAGTTCCAACACCAATAAAACTTCCATTAAAACACAAGCTACTGTAGCACTTCCATCAAAAAGCTCAATTCCCCAAAGAGAACTCAAAAAGGAATCAAGAAGAAGGAAATGCAAATAATGGCAGAAATCTGTCAAAACAGACCAGCAGGTAAAAACCAATTTTTTCGAAGACCCTCTGTTAGTCAAATCGAAAAGTGTTGAACTAACGAAAGTTGGATGACAACCTGGGGCAGAAGCACAAAACATTTCATCTCAAACCGACATACAGATATTTTACACGAATTTTTACAGCGAAGCATAAAAATCTGTTTCGGGACATCAACTTTCCCAAGCATTACTTCTCTCTCATTAAAGGTTACTCTTGGCACAAAAAGCAAATAAAAATGATAAGGAGAGGTTATTACTGAAGCAATAACTTACAAGACTCAACTAAAACTTTTGGGTTATCTCCCAATAAGTACTTTTCTTTATAGACTTTAAGTTAGGCTTGATAATTTCGATGATGCTCACATAAGAAATATGAATTGAAGTAAAAGAGAGCATCAAGAAGCAAATTCAAAACACATTTAAGTCTAACCCACTTCCTATGCATAGAAATCTTGTAAGAAAATAAATCAAAGAAGCACATAGTAACAAGAATGGCTAGATAAAACAAGAGCAACTTCAAAACTTTCAGCACATAGAGAGGTGTTTCAGTACCATGAAAACTTCTACAACCATATTTTCCTCTCTCATAATAATTTTTAGTAGCCTCATGAATAAACTCAACAATATAACTATCACATAACGTATGCTTTTCATGATCTACAAACACATAATTTTTATCAAGCTCAAAAATAGTGGGATTAAAACCTTCAAACCCACTTTTAACAATTCTATAACAAGATGACTGATCATTCAATATAGGACCATCATCTAGAGCTTTATCATAAAAAAATTCTAAGAAAAACTCTTTAGTACCATGCATCTCGAAGTTAGGCACAAATAAAGTATTATCGCAGATAACATGAGCATAACATTCATCCTCCTTTGGTAAGCATGGGGGACAATAAAATAATGTAAGGGATAAAGAGTTACTCTCATTAGAAGGTGCGCATGGGTAGCTAATCCATTCTTCCTCCTTTTGTTCATCACTCTCCTCCTCTTTTTCATCTAATGAGCTTCCCGTTTCAGCAATTTTTTCTTCCATAAGCTCCTGCAAGGCATTAGTCTCTTCCGTTTGTGGAAAGCATCTATTAATATATTCAAGAATATAGCCATTTTCTTCCTTGTAATTATCAAAGCAAAATTTAAGTATATCATAAACCTCATATTTATAAGGTGAATCATCGGTATTTTCAAGCAAACTAGCAAGTTCAAATGCACCCTTCCAAGCAATAAATTCTTCAATTTGTTCCACATAATAAAAGTCATAATCTCTTTTAACATAAGAAGATATGGTAACATTATCATTATACTCACATTGAAAAGGGAGGTGTTTATACCTCCTACAACAACAAGATTTATCAACGCAATAAGTAACATTATAAGTAGAGCACACGTTTCTAGCAATGGTATTCAATTTATCAATTTGTTCCCATAAGAGTTTCCCTTTTGTGACAAGCGGCGATCCTCATAATATTTTTGTTGTTTCATGAACCCATCTTGCCAATAAGATCTAGTTTCAAAGAAACCCACCGTTGATAGAAAGCATGATAAAGCAAGACAATAACAGATCAACAGAAATAACAACTATAGCAAGAACTAAATTTTTTGAGTGTTTTTTATAGAAAGAAACAAGCAAACAAAGCAAAACAAATAAAACAAAGTAAAGAGATTGGTTATGAGGGACTCCCCTTGTGAAGATGCACTACTAGGAAATAGCCTATAGGTAGACAAGTTAATTTGTGGCGCATATGCAAATCCATGCGCCACAGAGACTTGTCAGTGGTGCACTAGGAAGCATGCGCCATAGAAACTTAGAAGTTCTGTGGCGCATTTCATACAATATGCGCCACAGATGATTGGTGGGACCCGCCAGCCAGGGTGGGGCGATGCAAGTTCTATGGCGCATAATGAGATATGCGCCACAGAAGTTGCCTCTTCTGTGGCGCATATTCCACTATGCGCCACGGAACATGGAGGAGGGCCCCACCATGGAATCTAATTCACCCACGATTTGTGGCGCATGTGTGGGTATGAGCCATAGATATGTTTCACTTCTGTGGCGTATATCCTCACATGCGCCACAGAACATGGAGGAGGGCCCCACCACACGGAATCTAATTCACCCACTTTTGTGGCGCATATGGACTTATGCGCCACAGAAGTTTGAGCATCTGTGGTGCATTTCCTCCATATGTGCCACAGATGAGGGCATCCAGATCCATGTTAAAAAGGTGACAAAGCTCCCACCTTATTTATCCACCAGCACCCATTTCACATCTCTTCCTTTCTACCTCCTCCCAACTCGTATTCCTCCTCCCTCACACCCCATTTTGCCCATAGTTTCTCCATTTTCGTATAACTAAACCTACTTTAGTCCATAGATTGGTAAGTGGAAGCTTCCCTCCAACTTGTAGATCTAAAAGTTCCTTACTTTTCTCTCTCACATCTCTATTTGTTTACTAATTTCCTCTCCACCAACTTGTACATCTATTTGTCCACGCTCTCTCACCGCGTGGTATCGTCTCGCTATTATTGTGTCCTGGTTAAATACTGTATAAATACCTGATTATACACATGAATGTATTTTGTTTTGAATACATGTAATATATTCAGTGGCGCATATAGAAAAGGTATCTGTGGTGCATATAGACTCTATGGCGCATTGGATTATATGCTCCACTGAACATATTCCTGTGGCACATATGCAGAAATGTGCCACAGAAGTCTGAGACTTTTGTGGCGCATTTCTATATGCGCCACAGGAAGTAGATATCAGTGGCGGAGTAACAGTGGCGATAAAGATATGCGCCACAGAAGGTAGATTTACATGTGCCACAGAAGAGGTGTTTCCTAGTAGTGATGTCCTTGACTCCCCGGCAATGGTGCCACAAAAATAATTGCTGGCGCGTGGTTGACGTGGCTGCTTTTTCCTTCAATCCACGACAACAGCGCCAGAAAGATGCTTGTTGGCTCAAGATACGATCAGCTCGTTGGGAACCCCAAGAGGAAGGTATGATGAGCATAGCAGCAAATTTTCCCTCGGTTGTGAAACCAAGGTTATCAAATCAGTAGGAGCAAGGAAACACCTCCAAGGTGTTGTTTCCAACTTGGAATCCAGCACAACACAACCACAGAACTTTGCCCCCAACTTACAGTGAGGCTGTCAATCTCACCGGTTTTGCTGAAAACAAAGGATTAAACGTATTGTGTGGAAGAAAGTAAAAGCTTGCAGAAAGTAAACAGAAAACAGTAAACAGTTGTAGATTGATGGTAAAAGAAAGGACCGGGGTCCATAGTTCACTAGTGGTGGCTCTCCTTAAGATAGATAACATGTTGGGTGAACAAATTACAGCGGGGCAATTGACAAACATCGAGAAATCGTACATGCATATACTAATCATCTTGACTCCTTTGAGACTTGATTGGGCATTACAACATTATACATAGACCGTAATCCAACTGCATCTATGACTAATAATCCATCTTCAGGTTATCATCCAAACCCCCTTCAGTATTAAGTTGCAAGCAACAGATAATTGCATTACGCATTGCCTGTAAAGTAAACAATACGATTGTTCTATGAACAAAGGATTGTTGTTTTCTCCCTAGTAGCAACAACGCATCTAGTACCTTAGAGATTTCTGTCACTTCCCCAGATTACTAGAGGCATGAACCCACTATCGAGCATAAATACTCCCTCTTGGAGTTGCTAGCATCTACTTGGCCAAGGTATCTACTAACAACGGAGAGCGTGCAAGATCACAAATAACAAAGACATGATAGAATCAATAAACAATCTGAAATAGCATCTCAATATCCATCGGATCCTCGCAAACACAACATGTAGGATTACAAACAGATGATCTTGATCATGCACGGAGCTCACAAGATCTAAACATGATAGCACAAAGGAGAAGAACCAACCATCTAGCTACTACATGGACCCGTAGTCCAAGGATGAAGTACTCACGCATCACACCAGAGGCTTGCATGGTGATGAAGAAGGCCTCCAGGGTGAATTCTCCCCTTCGGCAGGGTGCTAGGAAGAGATTCAGATCCATCCCGATCTAGGGATTGAGATGACGGCGGCTACAAACTCTTTCGTGGAATTTTGATCGGGTACTTAGGGTTTCTGTATCGGAGGCATCTTATAGGCGAAAGGGGAGGCCGAGTGTGTGCCCTAGGTGGCCGCACCACCCCTGGCGTGGGCCAGGCCTGGCCGCACGGCCAGGTGGTGTGGCCGGCCCTGGCCCCTCTCTGTCTCGTCTTCTGGCTCCATGTACCCCACGATGAAATATTAACTTTGGCTTTTGTCCTGTACAATTCCGAGAATATTCATTTTTTTGACTTTCCTGGAACCAAAAACAGCAGAAAACAGGCAGCTGGCACTGTGGCATCTTGTTAATAGGTTAGTCCAAGAAAGTGTATAAAAATACTCCATAGTATGGGCAAAACATAAGAAAGTATATATAAAACAAGCATGGAACATCAAAAATTATAGATACGTTTGCAACGTATCAGTGCCCATGACCGTGCATCGCCTAGGTGGGGCGCTCAAGTGTCTCCTAGTTCCAGGTCTAGGTTTGGCACCATCCCTCTCTCCCCTCTCTAATTTATGTATACCTCTAGTTAATGAAAAGCTCACCTAGCTAATAATCAAGTTCTCATGGAAGTATTTATCTTGGAAAATAATCAATATGAGCATGAATGCTAGGCAAAGTCAGGAAGTAACAACAAAATTACTCATCCGCTCAAGATGATCAGGTCTCTAGACAGGCCAAACAACACATCAAGGTAAACATCTAAACCACAGTCAGCATGGCATGGTTTATACAAGATGATAGAAACCTGCACACCTAGATCCTTATAGGCCTAAATTGGGACAAATTGTTTACATTTGTACCATAGGGATAAGAACCTAACATTGTCTTATTATTAATATCATGTGCACTTCCCTCTCCAGATAAAATACGCTGGACTGCAAGAATAACATCAAATCCGCATACGGGTGCCTGTTTTCTAGGGGGTGCCTATTTTCTAGGGTTTCCTCTAACGCTCTGGCGATTGCGAACCCTAGAACCTCGAGGCTGCTTCTGGTGCCCCTGATATCCTCTTGGTGGGCATTTGATCATGTTCTTCCTTGTTGATCTCTCGTGTCCCTATCTCCGCCCTTCGCCTATCTGGGTTTCGTGGTTTGCACTAGTTCGGAGTGATCTTGAGGTAAACCTAGTTTGCTTCCCACCCTTAGCAACGTGTGGATCCGATCTCGAAGGTTCTTGCATGGCGAGTGAAAGGGGTGCGAGGGCAGGGGAAACTAGTGGGCCGGGATCGAGAGAGGATCCGGCCCAGGGGGATAGAAGCACGACGATAGATGTAGCAACAAAGGGGAAACATGTTGAGGAGGTGGCAGCGCCAGAGTCCATCACCAGTGATGGTGTCGCAGCGATGATGGGCCGGCTTCGGTTGACGTCCAAAGAATCAAAAACTCTGGTCATGGATGATGTCGATCCTACGAAGGGTTACCCGGAGTGGGCGATCGTGGGAAAGGTCCTGGCACCGAACACCTTGCATATTCAGATGATCCGATCAGTCCTTCGTTCAGCTTGGGGCAATGATACATTCAAATGTATCTATAATTTTTGATGTTCCATGCTTGGTTTTATCTACTTTCTTGTGTTTTGTCCACACTTTGGAGTACTTTTCATATGATTTCTTGGACTAACCTATTAACAAGAGCCATAGTGCCAGTTGCCTATTTTCTGCTGTTTTTGGTTCTAGGAAAGTCAGAAAATGAATATTCTTAGAATTGGACCGGACAAAAGCCAAAGTTGATATTTTACCGGAAGACTCACAGAGCCAGAAGACGAGACGGAGAGGGGCCACAGGGCGGCCACACCATGTGGTGGCGCAGGCTAGCCCTGGCCGCGCCACCAGGTGGTGTGGGCCCCCTGGACGCCCACCGACCTTGCCCTCTGGCCTATAAGAAGCCTCCCGAAGCATCAACCCTAAATCGTCAAGCCTCCAGCCATGAAAAGTTCCGCAGCGCTGCCGCCACCGAAGGGGAGATTCGGGGGACAGAAAGTCTCTGTTCCGGCAGCCTGCCGGGATAGGGAAGTGCCCCCGGAGCCATCTCCATCGATCTCCACCGCCATCTCCATCACCATTGATGATTCCCATGATAAGGAGGGAGTAGTTCTCTCTCGAGGTTAAGGGTTCTACCGGTAGCTATGTGTTCATGTCTCTCTATGCATGATCTTATTGAGATCATGAGCTTGTAATCTATAGATCCACCTTGCTACTCAAGTGCTCTAATAGATCTCTGCTCTCTCAATGTGTGTGAAAGTGACAGCGTGCTCACCATGGTGGCACTTAGGCTAGAGATTACAAATACTTGTTATGAGTTATATTTGGAGTTGGATGTTTCTATGAAATTGTGGTGTTTGTTGGACTCATCTAGTACTCAAGGTGACAGTGTGGGGTTATCTAGATGGGAAAGATGAACTTTGAGGTGTGTTGTTATAGCCCTACCATCGATTATAGTGTTCAACCGGAGAGTAGTTAAGAGTAGTATCATGAAGATAATATATTTATATGAGAGTGTTCACTAGTGAAAGTATGATCCCTAGGCCTTGTTTCTAAGCATTGATACACCGTTTACTGCTAGATCTGTTACATGTTTGCTTGCTTCCATCTTTATTTCAGTTTGCTTTTAGTCTCTTCCACGCCATCAAGCTATTTTCTATCACCGCTACCACTTATAATTATCCATACCACTTGTATTTCACTATCTCTTCGCCGAACTAGTGCACCTATACACCTGACAAGTGTATTGGGTGTGTTGGGGACACAAGAGACTTCTTGTATCTTGATTGCAGGGTTTCTTGAGAGGGGATACCTTTGACCACTTCCTCCCTGAGTTCGTTAAACCTTGGGTAATCCACTTAAGGGAAAACTTGCTGCTGTTCTACAAACCTCTGCACTTGGAGGCCCAACAACTGTCTACAGGAATAGAAGTGCGTAGAAATCAAGCTATTCTCTGGCGCCGTTGCCGGGGAGGTAAGGTAAAAGGTATTCACACCGGAGGATTAAAGAAGAAGAACCTCCCACGACAAACGCCTATTTTCTGGCGCCGTTGCCGGGGAGGTAAGGTAAAAGGTACTCACATCCTCCGGTGTGAGTGCTTGAAGTTATTTCCTTTAGATTCTGCAATTTTGTCTTTTTTTTTCTTGTTTTCACTAGTTAGGCTTAATGGAAAACAACAATAAAATTAGAGAGCTTTATAGTATTTATCTTGAGTTAGGACATGAAGTGTTTGAAGAGAAAATTAAAAAACCTATGGAACTTTATTTGCATGCTAATAGCAATGTTGTTAGTATGAATTCTTTGGACACCATTATTGCTAATGCTATGGAGAAGTCTAAGCTTGGGGAAGCTAGTTTTGATGAGCATGATATTTTTAGTCCCCCAAGCACAGAGGATAAAATTTACTTTGATGATACTATGCCTCCAATATATGAGGATTACAATGATGATTATGATATTTTCAGTCCACCTACTATTGAGGAGGAAATTAATTATGACTACAATATGCCTCCTATATTTGATGATTATGGTGATGAGAATAATAATGATAGCTATTTTGTTGAATTTGCTCCCACTATAATTAATAAGAATGACTATGCTTATGTGGAGAGTATTAATTCTTTTATGCATGTGGCTCATGATAAGAATGTTTTATGTGATAGTTATATTGTTAATTTTATTCATGATGCTACTGAAAGTTATTATGAGAGAGGTAAACATGGTTTTATGTGTCTCAATAATATTAAGTTTCCCCTCTTTATGTTGAAAGTTTTGAAGTTGCACTTGTTTTGCTTTACTATGCTTGTTGCTTTGTGCTTTCATGACTTGTTTATTTACAAGATTCCTATGCATAGGAAGTGGGTTAGACTTAAATGTGTTTTGAATTTGCTTCTTGATGCTCTCTTTTACTTCAATTCATATTTCTTATGTGAGCATCTTCTCAAACTATCATGCCTAACTTAAAGGCGTTAAACAAAAGTACTTATTGGGAGATAACCCAAAAGTTTTAGACGAGTCATGGAAGTTATTACCTTTGTAATAACCGCTCCTTATCCTTTTTATTTGCCTTTTGTGCCAAGAGTAACCTCTAATGAGAGAGAAGTAATGATTGGAAAAGTTGCTGTCCCGAAATAGATTTCTGTCCTTCACCGTAAAAATTCATGAGAGAGCTCTGTATGTCGGATTGAGCTGTAATGTTTTGTGCTTCTGCCCCAAGTTGTTATCTAACATTCATTAGTTCAACACTTTTTGATTTGAGCAACAGAAGGTCATAGAAAAAAAATTCGTCTTTACCTGCTGGTATGTTTTGACAGATTTCTGCCATTTTCTGCATTTGCTTCTTGTTGGTTCCTTCTTGAGTTCTTTTGGGGAATTGAGCTTTTTGAGGGAAGTGCTACAGTAGCTAGTGTTCTAATGGAAGTTTATTTGGTGTTAGAACTTAACCTTAAGACTTATTTATCTTGAGTGCACTAATGTTGCTAATAAAGATTGTGTGAAGTTTTGTATGAAGGAAAATTTTTAGGTGTATAGAAGGAATGAGTAATGAGATGAAGGATGGACTAAAGCTCAAGCTTGGGGATGCCACGCATGTCACCCTAAGAAATATCCAAGAAGTACAAGCGTCAAAGCTTGGGGATGCCCAAGGCACCCCTTCTTCATCAATAAAAATCCCAGGTTTCTTCCAAACGCTTCATTTTTATTGTTTCATGCACAATTGTGTTGTTCTTGGAGCGTCTTCTTTTTCATTTTCGTTTTGGTTTTTTGTTTTCTTGGTTTTCTTAGTTTTCTCAATAAATTGGTTGGACCCCCTCTTTCATACATTGGTTTGCAAATAGTTTGGTTTGGTTTGGAAAAGAGTAGGAAAGTTCATGCTTATGTGATAAAAAGAGCTCATTTTTGACTGTGGCATATGCTTTGTCATGCCATGCTTGATATTGTTTTGGCTTTATGCTTAGTATTCTTTGCTGTAACATGACTTGTTATAAACAATTGAGATTGTTTAATGTGCCTTGGATGAATCATGCGTTGTTTTAGGATATTAAAGCATAGTATAGTGGTATTCTCCTTTGATGCTTTATTTGGGTTGACTTGGCGCATGCTCACACCATGTTATGACTATCCAAAGTCACCATAGCCTCTATGATCCTTTAGTTTTCAACTTGTAGGATCACTTTATGCTTTGATCAATGATGTTTTGTCGCTCTGCATGATTATGGCCATTATTGCTCTCTTAGTTTGTCGCTCCCAGTTTTTTACTAGCCTCCACAACCAAGTATGAGTTCCACTCATGCATCCAACTCCCTAAACCAAGTTATTCCAAAGAGTCCACCATACCTACCTACTAGCTTATGCTATTCCAAGTATATTCATGCTTTTGTTTACCTTCCAAATTAAACTTGTTATGAGAAAACTAGTGATTAAAGCTCTCACGAACTTGATGGCACACTTTACTTTTTTGCATCTAATAAACTTGAACCATTGGATCCTTCTTTGTTGCGTATATGCTTGCGCTTTATAAGTTGAAATTAGCAGAACCATGTTTCATGGGGAACGCTTTCAACACTGCACTTGTACTTTGTACCCCGTTGATATCATGTTCTTTTGCTTATGGATCCCGACGGTGTGAAATAAAAGTGGAACTTGTAAGATCATGGAGTTTCTATGTGTGTTAGAGAAACGCCTAGGCCGCTAGCCTAAGCCATGCCTAATCATGGTGGAAACTTGCAGCATCGCCATAATGAGCACTCTATGAAGCATCCTCAATAAAAACCTATGCAAATAGCAATTAAAAAGATCGCTGAGATGCTCATTGTCTGCTTGCCTTGCCATTTTGATTATGAGAAAGCTCCCGTATCATGTGCAAGGGGTACCCCGTTGGCGGTTCTTAATGATACACATGTACTTACAATGACAAGAGCTTACTCGTGACTGAAGTTGAGTAGCAGGAGGATCGGTCTTCGTAAGTAAGGGGCATGAGATTTCGGTTTATAACTTGTCAAGCATATCCTCTTAGTTGTGTCACTTTAACCTTAATCACCTTCAAGATGCTTATGATAGGGGCAATGAGAGCTGAAAGCTATAAGTACCATAATTTTTGGAAGCTCTTTATAAGACTTGAATCCCTACTTCCTTTTATAAAAAGGCCTTTCTTCCACCATTATATTGAGTCTCCACCTTCTATATTTATGCACCTACTTTGAGAGCATAGTGGCCATTCTTAGTTCTATGTGCATTGTCCCAAGACTAGTTGATTGATGCATAACTTGTTATTGCTTGTTTTAACCTATTTGTATCTAGTCACTCTTATGAACTTTTAAGGTGTCCTATGCAATTTATATTTGCTACTCTATTGAGGGACAAGCTGAATACTATTATGCTATGTTTTCTTTATGTGAAACAAACATACGTCTTGCAAAGCATTGTTATTCATGAATCTTTTGTTTGTGTCTTTTCATGTTGCAACATAGTTTCTTTGTCTTATTGTTAGAACTTTGTCTTTCATGTTATGATTGAAGTACTATGATCCCAACTATCAATGTTTTACAAATACTTTGATCAAGTTTATGATGGTGCATGTCACCTCAAAAATTATTCTTTCTTTTTATCACTTACCTACTCGAGGACGAGCAGGAGTTAAGCTTGGGGATGTTGATACATTGCAAATGTATCTATAATTTTTGATGTTCCATGCTTAGTTTTATCTACTTTATTGTGTTTTGTCCACACTTTGGAGTACTTTCATATGATTTCGGACTAACCTATTAACAAGAGCCACAGTGCCAGTTGCCTATTTTCTGTTGTTTTTGGTTCCAGGAAAGTCAGAAAATGAATATTCTCGGAATTGGACCGGACAAAAGCCAAAGTTGATATTTTATCGGAAGACTCACGGAGCCAGAAGACGAGACGGAGAGGGGCCACAGGGCGGCCAGACCATGTGGTGGTGCGGGCTAGCCCTAGCCACACCACCAGGTGGTGTGGGCCCCCTGGCCGCCCACCGACCTTGCCCTCTGGCCTATAAGAAGCCTCCCGAAGCATAAACCCTAAAACGTCAAGCCTCTAGCCACGAAAAGTTCCATAGCACCGCCGCCACCGAAGGGGAGATTCGGGGGACAGAAAGTCTCTGTTCCGGCACCCTACCGGGACGGGGAAGTGCCCCCGGAGCCATCTCCATCGATCTCCACCGCCATCTCCATCACCATTGCTGATTCCCATGATGAGGAGGGAGTAGTTGTCTCTCGAGGCTAAGGGTTCTACCGCTAGCTATGTGTTCATCTCTCTCTCTATGCATGATCTTATTGAGATCATGAGCTTGTAATCTATAGATCTACCTTGCTACTCAAGTGCTTTAATAGATCTCTACTCTCCCCATGTGTGTGAAAGTGACAGCGTGCTCACCATGGTGGCACTTAGGCTAGAGATTACAAATACTTGTTACGAGTTATATTTGGAGTTGGATGTTTCTATGAAATTGTGGTGTTTGTTGGACTCATCTAGTACTCAAGGTGACAGTGTGGGGTTATCTAGATGGGAAAGATGAACTTTGAGGTGTGCTGTTATAGCCCTACCATCGATTAGAGTGTTCAACCGGAGAGTAGTTAAGAGTAGTATCATGAAGATAATATATTTATATGAGAGTGTTCACTAGTGAAAGTATGATCCCTAGGCCTTGTTTCTAAGCATTGATACACCATTTGCTACTAGATCTGTTACATGTCTACTTGCTTCCATCTTTATTTCAGTTTGCTTTTAGTCTCTTCCACGCCATCAAGCTATTTTCTATCACCGTTACCACTTATAATTATCCATACCACTTGTATTTCCCTATCTCTTCCCCGAACTAGTGCACCTATACACCTGACAAGTGTATTGGGTGTGTTGGGGACACAAGAGACTTCTTGTATCTTGATTGCAGGGTTGCTTGAGAGGGGATACCTTTGACCACTTCCTCCCTGAGTTCGATAAACCTTGGGTAATCCACTTAAGGGAAAACTTGCTGTTGTTCTACAAACCTCTGCACTTGGAGGCCCAACAACTGTCTACAAGAATAGAAGTGCGTAGACATCAGGCAACCCCAAAGGTTTGTTGGTAAATCCAATGGGACCGAATATGTTTCTGGCAGAGTTTGCTTCGAAGAATAATATGCAGCGTGTGATCAATGGCTCGCCTTGGGTTCTAGGGAGGAATGCTATCTTACTGAAGGAGTTTGATCCTGCGGTGAACCTAGATGATGTTGTTTTTAACAAACTCCTTATTTGGGCCAGAATTTATGGTCTACCCTACCCTCTGATGAATAGAGAGAGGGGCACTCCGCTGGCTGGTATGGTTGGCAAGGTGGATCGTATGGATGTAGATGAGAGTGGTCGTGCTTGGGGCCCCTACCTCCGAGCTCGAATCAATATTGAGGTCGCTGAACCTTTGATGAGCGCAATCGCTGTCGAATCAACTAAGTTGAATAAGACAATCTGGTATGATGTTAAGTATGAGAATCTTCCCATGTTCTGCTTCTCCTGTGGCTTAATCGAGCATTCTTCTTTGGTTTGCTCGCATCCCGCAGAGAGAGATGAGGAGGGGAAGCTGCCCTGGAATAGCGAAAGGGTGTGTGTCCCTAATTTGAGGAAGAAGGAACAGACGGATTCTGTGGGATCGAATTCGGGCCAAGGCTCAAGCTCCCAACCGGTCCCTAAAGAGGCTAAACAGGGGGAGGTTACTTCCCCAGCTAAACCCTGTAAGACAAGGGCACGGAAGCAGCCTAGGGTTGCCGGGATGGAGCTTGACATGCATGGGGTTGCTCCAAAGACTGCAGGTCAAAAGAGGAAGCAGACTAAAATGTACAAACCAAAGGCTCTGCAACCTACTTTGGCTATTGAGAGCTTCCAGTTGGCTACTACTGTCCCACTCCAAGCCAGCGTTGCTCGCGAGGATCTCTCTAATGGGGGTGTTAGGAGTGGGGACTCAAACAAGAAACAGAGGAATAGTGATACTGTCTCAACCTCTCGATCGGCAGGTCTGGCTAGGCTGCAGATCAGCCTCGCCATTCGCAATGAATCTCCTCTGCTGGAACTGTCGTGGCCTCGGGTCGGATGCGATAGTGGGCAAGCTCAGATGGCTCGTCAAGACTTTTCGACCCGCCTTCCTCTTCCTATCTAAGACGAAGATGAAGGATAAGAGAGCACATAGCTTCATGTGGACCCTTGGCTACTCAGGTAGTTTTGTTGTCAGTTGTGTGGGTCTCGGAGGTGGACTCACTCTTTTTTGGTTGAAGCCATACTCGGTCACGCTGAAGGGATTTAATGCGCATTGCATCGATGTGGTCATTTTGGCGGAATCCGGAGATTCGTGGCGAACAACCTTTGTCTATGGGGAACCTCTACGTGACAAGAGGCATGAGTTTTGGCAATTGCTACGTCGTGTTCGGACAGAAGTTAATGGACCATGGCTCTGTTGTGCGGACTTTAATGAGGCATTAACCATGATGAGCATTTTGGCTCTTCTAGAAGATCAGATGCACATATGCTACTATTCCGCGAGTGCTTGGAAGACTGTGGTCTTGTTGGTATGGGCTTCTTCGGTCCTAAATACACATGGACAAACAAGCAAGATGCAGATAGTAATGTCAGGGTGCGGTTGGATCGTACTGTTGCAAACAGCGCACTATCGGTGATGTTTGAGGACTGTCGTGTGGAGAATATTATTACAACATCCTCAGATCAATTGGCCATTTTAATTACCTTGGGATCTCCATCTCAGCCTCGAGCTTGCCCGGGTGTGCAATTGGGCTTCAGGTTCGAAGCGGAGTGGCTTCGTTCGCCGGACTACAAGGATGTTATGGAGAAGGCCTGGACTGAGAGCAGGCTTGGCCAGAACAATTTACAGGGGACCTGGGCCTCATTGGTCTCAGTTGCGAAGTCACTGAACTGCTGGAGCCGAGATTCATTCGGTTCAGTGCAGAGGAAGATCAAAGGTCTGGAGCGCTAGCTCTTATTCCTTCGCTTGAGCCATGTGACCGACGCTAGCATTGGCAAAAGGAGACAACTCGAGTAGAGCCTGTGTGAGTTGTTCGAAGTGGAAGAAATCATGGCTAGTCAAAGATCTCGTGTTGAATGGCTGAAAGAGGGCGATCGCAACACGTCTTTTTTTCCATGCGCGTACTTCTTCACGACGGAGGACCAATACTATCAAATTCCTTGCTAGAGAGGATGGTTCCTGATGTGATCACCAACCAGAGATTAAATGCATGGCAGAGAGCTTTTACGTCAACCTCTTTACGTCTAAACCATGTGTTGCTACTGGTACGGTCCTTGATTCTATACGTGGCAAGGTGCCAGATTATATGAATGCTGATCTTTGCAAGCCGTATACGGAGGAACAAATCAAGGATGCGCTGTTCCAAATGGGCCCTATGAAGGCTCCGAGACCCGATGGCTTTCCGACCCTTTTCTATCAAACCCATTGGGACTTCTTCAAAAGTGAAATATGTTTGGCGGTCAAAGGTTTTCTGAATGGGGAGGTTATACCCGAGGGTCTATGCGAATCTATTGTTAAGGTGACACACCCTTCACATCTAAAAAACTTTCGCCCGATCAGTTTGTGTAATGTTCTATACAAGATTACCTCAAAAGTCCTTGCTAATTGACTGAAGCTCTTTCTCCCAGACATCATATCTAAACATCAGATTGCTTTCGTACCGGGACGGTTGATTACGGATAATGCTCTTATCGCTTACGAGTGTCTCCACACCATCCGGAAGCAGAAGGTTAAGAGGCCCTTTTGTGCGCTAAAGATTGACATGATGAAAGCCTATGACAGGGTTGAGTGGAACTATCTACATGGTTGTCTCACCAAGCTGGGCTTCGCTTCCTCCTGGATTAGTACAGTCACGAGGTGTGTCACTGAGGTGCGCTATGCGGTGAAGGTCAATGGTGAATTGACTAATCTAGTTATACCAACTCGGGGTATTCTGCAAGGTGATCCCATCAGCCCGTATCTATTCTTGTTACAAACTGAGGGCTTATCTCACTTTCTTCAGAACAAAGAGGAGACGGGATAGATTATTGGTGTTCATAATGGGAGACACGACCCTCCGATCTCCCACCTCTTGTTTGCTGATGATAGTATTTTCTTCGCTAGGATCAATGATCGCGGTGTTAAAGCATTGGATGAGACGCTGCAATTATATTGTGATGGGTCTGGACAAAAAATCAACAAAGACATGGAACTCACTGTAATGCTGCGACCAAACAGTCTATGATGGATCAGCTGGGAGTTCATTCGGAAGTGCTTCATGACACTTATTTAGGCATGCCAACGATGATTGGCAGATCTCCCACCATGTCCTTCAGCTTCCTCCAAGACCGTTTGTGGAAACGAATCATGGCATCCTTGGATCGGCCGCTATCCAGAACAGGGAAGGAGGTTTTTATTAAGTCGGCGCTTCAGGCTCTACCGGCTTATATTATGAGTTGCTTCCAACTGCTGGTCTCCACCTGTGATCATATGCGACGCTCTATCGCTGACTTCTTTTGGGGATCGAATGAGGGGAAGAAAAACATGCACTAGCGATCTTGGGAATGGTTGTCATCTCCGAAGCAAGTTGGGGGTCTTGGTTTCCGAGATCTGGTCTTGTTTAATCAAGCTATGCTAGGGAGACAGTGTTGGCGTTTGCTCACTGAACCTGAATCACTTTGTGCGCGGGTGTTGAAAGGGCGGTATTTCCCGAAGACGGACTTCTGGCATGCTCTGAATCCGAGATTGCCCTCCTATACTTGGAGGAGTATTCTCTTTGGTAAGGAACTGGTTACAAGAGGCATGCACTGGGGCATCGGTAATGGCAAGCGTACAAGGGTGTTGACTGATAAATGGATCCCTAGACTGAACCCTGAGTATGTTAAAACCATTGCGCCGGTTCCTGAGGCAGCCAAGGTGGCCTTTTTCATTGATGATGAGACAAGGCGTGGAAGAGTGATCTGATCAAAGCTTCCTTTGACGAAGGAACAACTGCTAGGATCATTCAAGTTCCAATTAGCAGACATGGTGGGGAAGATTTTGTGTCGTGGCCTCATACAAAGAGTGGCTGTTACTCTGTCCGGTCTGCTTATAATCTAGCGAGGGCGGAAATTTTCAACCTTGCGAGAAGCTTGTCTAGCAGGGGCCTCTCGTCTACGACGAAAGAAGATGCTAAGCTATGGAAGAAGCCGTGGGACATTTCAGCGCTGGGCAAAATGAAGCTAACCATCTGGCGTTTTATACATGACTGCCTTTTGTCGGGCGAGCAGGTGGTGCACAGGAAGATTCCATCATCAGATGCTTGTGTTTATTGTGGCCGCAAGGAGCAGGCGGTGCACACTTTCTGGTTCTGCCAATTTGCACGTCAAGTATGGAGAGAAATCAAGCTCTCCTTCTCGGTCAAGTTGCGGAAAAAGTACTTTGTTAACCCAAAGGATTGGACCTTCGATTTCATCTCACGGTCTGATCCAAGGAACTTGACACTGCTGGCAGTTACCTTCTGGCACCTTTGGAATGCTAGGAATGGGGCTCGAAAGAAAATCAAGGCGTATGTTAACTTGATCGAGCTGCATCTACCTAAGATGGTTTCCAACCACATACGTGACTCCACCTCCCAGCAAAATGGAGCCCGCCACCGGAAGGAACCGTTTTTATCAATGTGGATGCTGCCTTGTTCAAATCTTCAGAGCGAATGGGAGCTGGTGTCATGATCAGGAACCACAGAGGAGAATGTTTGGCTGCTCGCAGCGAGCTACTTCATGCGGTCACGACACCTGAACTTGCAGAAGCTTTGGCAATTTGCCGAGCTATGGCTTTCGCTAGCGATGAAGGTTTTGACAAGATCAGGTTGGCTTCAGAGTGTCTATCAGTGGTTCAACGCATCAAATCCACCGTGATGGACCGGTCATACCTGGGAGTGGTAATTCAGGACATCAAGAAGACAGCAGATTCATTCTCTTCGTGCAGTTTCTTGCATGTTTCTCGGAAGCTCAACGAATCGGCTTATGTTTTAGCTTGATGTGCTGAACTATTTGGTTTCTCTACCTTTCATTCTGTAGCTCTGGATTGCATCCGGGATATTCTCTGTACTGATTTTTCGTGATCAATAAAGTGGCCGAATTCTCTCTATAAAAAAACATCAAATCCGCATACGCCAGTTGCGCTGGAAATAATGTGTGGGAAAAAAACTCAGCTGCTTCGGAAAAGAAAAATACGGTAACATCTTGTTTAGGCCCACGAGTATATTGTAGCCCATAGGATATTATGGGCTAATAATTGATAACCACCAATGGCCCATTTCCTGCATTTTCTCGCCTCTTAAGCGGTGCAGACGGGCCAGTGCTTACGCTTTGTCTCCTCTCCGTCGCTCCCTGTCTTTCGCACTCGCTCCTCGTCCTAAAACCCTAGCTCTCCTCCTCTCCCACCTCCGCGATGGCGACCGCCGACGGCCAGCCCCTGCCCACCGCTACCGAGCCCTCCGCATCCCCGGCCAAGCGCAAGACGGACACCGACTCCGACCTATCTCCCATCGACCCGGCCCCCAAGGCCGCCCGCCCCGGCACCGACGAGGATGCCGCCGCCGAGGCCAAATCTCGGTCCGCGGACAAGGGGAAGGGCAAGATGGTGGTCGAGGAGGAGGAGGAGGAGGAGGAAGGAGATGAGGAAAGCGACGACGAGGAGGAGGTTGAGGGAGGCGGGGACGGGGAAGAGGGCGAAGACAGCGACGGCTTCTGCGAGGATCCCCTCGGCGAGGTCGACCTCAACAACATCCTGCCCTCTCGTACCCGCCGCCGCGCTCCGTCGCAGCCTGGGGCGTACCTGGTGCCACCGGAGGAGGCGTGGGAGGATGACGAGGACGATGAGGACGCCGACGTCGACATGGCTCATGGGGATGAGAGTGGGGATGGGGAGGAGAGCGATTAGAGTCGCAGCTGAACTAACTTGCTAGGCAATGCCTTGGTCTCGCGCTTGTGATGCACAGGAATGTTTCCATGATCTGTTCGCCTGCGGAAGTACTTTGATGTGCTGATTGCATCCAATGTAGACATTTAGTTATCGAAGTTATGGATTTCCAGCGTTTAATTTCTCTGGCATCATCTAATTTAAGTGTTATAAGTATCACTGCTGGTGCTTCTGGATTATGTTTCTGCTAGTATCATCTTGCTCACTTGGATGTTTAGATTTATTCATGCTGTGTGCTTGGACTTGGATGTGCATTGACTTGTGCTTCTTATGTTGGAATGTTCTCTACCAGGTAGACCATAGAACATGTGCCGAGTCTTACTTGCAATTGCATAATGTTGCCTTGATGTCACTATGGAGCTGTCATCAATGGCTTCAGCACAGCTTGCCAATGTTGCCATTCAGTTGTTCTGGTTATGTGCTTGCAGTGCCTTTTGCTGTCTTTGTTTGTTGCATTACAATCATTATGGTGTATAGTTGGCTAGAACCATACACATTAACATGGTTCAGTTAGATATGCCATTTATATTCACCATGTTACTCTTGGGTCATATCTTGTTTCTTAAAATATTTAAGCATGTTCAGTATTCTGTTAGAATTAGCTTTATTGGCCATGGAACCATATTGCGTAGTTTGGACATGCCTCAGCTAGGGTGTGCAGTGTGATGAGGTTATTTTAATTTTGCATTTGCAGTGTCAAAAAGTTCTCTTATTTGCTGAATGTTTTGCACTTATTCCTTTACATTGTTTTCTGATTCAAATTTGATAGTGTTCATGTGATTGTGCCCTCTTAGTATCCTTTGATTCAAAATAACTTCATAGGATTGGAATCCTTGGGATTTTTTCCTAAGGGTTTCTTTGCACTCTATTTTGGAGGAAAATATCCATCCATTCAATCCTCTTGCCACTGTTCTTTTGTTTGATACTCTCTGATCAAAATTCCAGTAGGTTTATAAGCCTGTATAGGATTAAGAGGACATGCCACTTAGGTCATGTGTCTCTTCTTATTCTAGCATTTTGAAAATCTTGCGAATCATAGATGCCAATGCAAGGTCTTTGTTTAGGTTGATTCAGTCTTGATATTGTTCAGTTAGTTGTACTCCCTCCGTTTCAAAATATAAGATGTTTTAGCTTTGTGAATAGAGTGTATCTAGACCTCTTTTAGTGTGTAGGTTCATCTAGGTTTGGAGTGAACATATATACTAAAGGAGTCTAGCTCCTCTCACAAAGCTAAAACATCTTATATTTTGAAACGGAGGGAGTACCCTTTTAAGCAAGGTCTCTACAGCCAGTCTTTAGCACTATATAATTCCTAGTGTAATAACTATTGTCTGTTGTGCTTGATTAGAATGGCTACTGATTGGATAGAAGACAGAAGTATATATGATGCTTCTAGTAGACTGGGCATTGCCATTTATGCATACTAGTATGAAGTACTCCATACTAGAGAATAGAACTACTGTATGTGCTTAGAGAACAATAGTTCTCTGAAATAGAGAGTTATCTTACAATTGCCTGCAGCATGTAACAGCTTTATAGATGGCTGCTGCAGCCTTCATCCCGTTCCACACTGTTGTGCTCGACTTCTTGGTCACAAACCTCGCTGCACCATGATCGGTGTCAAGCGAGGAGGTAACGCCTTGAAGCTCCTGCTGCGGCAACACTCCGCTGGGGAATGGCATGATCATCAGGTGTCTATCCAGGACATGGTACACCGAGACTAGCTCCAACGAGTCGTGGAGTGGGCTACCGCAGTTCCCACGTGGCTGGCTCCCCCTCTTCCATCTCCGCACTAACATAATCGGCTCCTACCTCCTGCATATAACAGACAATTGGGGATTGGAGGCTAAGCTAGTTAAAGCCAGAGCTACCGGCAGGTCATGCAGTGTGATGTGTGTATCTGACGGTATCTCCATATATGTAGTACTGAGATATATAGCAGATCAATTCTGTTCCATGTTGGATGACAATTGACAAGTGGGGTGCTGGATTGGGAAGTGTCAATTATTTATGTTCATGCTGCTGTGTCGTGGTAATTCTGTTTGATGGTGTATGTTTACTTTCAGACACATGTTTCACTTTAGAAAAACTGTCAAACACATGTTTAGACTGACACAACCTGACATGTATGTACACATCACAAAGTTTGTCAGCAACCAAGCATGAATTAAATTGGTAACTTGGACAAATTTGAACGTGACATCAATTTAGTCAAAATTATGATTCATCCGAATTGACATTTCCTTGGGAGGGTAGCCTGGATAGAAGTTTGACTAATTGCTACGGACAAGTTGTCAATAAGGCACCAAAATACAGGGATGTTTTTCACAGACCGATCTTGCTGCTTCATTAGAACAAGATGCATCAACTTCTCGCAAAGTCAGAATTAGGCTATGGATCAGTTAAAAAAAATAAAAGAATTAGGCCATGGATCTACACAGGGTGTTAGGTAGTCTGGTTTAATGCCCCCATCCTTTTCATTCTTGTACTTGTAGATGACCGTGATGATTCTATAACGAAGTTGCCTGAAGTTCAAAAAAAAAAAACTTCTCTCAGAAAGGCAGAATTAAGACAGGAAAATCAAAACAACATGTACTATTCCGAGGCCACCACGAGCATTAGGCAAAGAACCGAGAGATAATAGAAAAGAAATTATCTATAGCAGGATTCGTTTTTTATGAACAACCATGGATGAATTTTCATTTCCGGAGTTTGAAAGCATCATAGATAACCGCATTCACTGTGCTGACCATCTCAACGTGCAAGGTATATCCATCAGTTTCAGAGTAGAACGCACACGTGCACATTACTACTCTGATGATGAGAAGAATGCTAAAAAGCCCAGCCTCCTGGGTCGTTCGTGTTAGCTACAACTCAAGATCTAGCTAGGAGGCCTGGATTTGACGACGTACACGACATGGATTCATGCAAAGTGTTCAGAGTAGCTGTTTATAGTAGAGGTACACGTAATAGAACCATGGCTTAAGGCAATTCCAGTCCTCCAACTAGAGCTTAAGTTGGCATCAAACTGATAGAACGTGTTTGGTTGTCGCGGAGTGGTTTCCCGGCTCTAGCAAGCGAAAAAAGGCGTTTGGCTGCCCATGAAGTAGCCTAGAGCTTGTATGAGGAGGAACGTCCAAATCAACCATTTCTAGCATGCCAACCTCTTTTTGCGCTTGGTACGGTAAAATACGGGTCTGAGTTTGTGCGAGAGAGAGATGGCGGGAGCTCACCCGTATTCATGGAAAAATGGCAGGAGAAATTAGGTCACCTCCCACCGATTCTCACCACCTATTTACACTGCTCTGCCTCACCACCAAATCCCACGCCACCATTTTTCTCCATTCGAGCTCTCTGTCCAACGAAGCTTCTTTACCGACGAGGAGGTAAGCGGTGCAATCTACTCCGGTCGGTGGCGACAACGACAAGTCTTCTTCATCCATGTTTCTGACATGCCGTCTTCCTCGTCAGACGCACAACTCGTTGTGAGTAACATCAAACCCTAGCTCTGGTAGCTTAGATCCTCTTAGTATATCTGAAGGTTGTATGGTAAATTTTGCAACTCTCGCTTCGTCATGTAGTGTGGGGAAGAGTTATTAGATGGATGTTTTGTGGTAGTTTTGGTTGTGTTGACTCATCTTCATTGATGTGTAGTCCATGTATGAGGGAATATTTGGTACAAGGTTTGGTTTTAAATGCATAGTTATTCTCCTTGTACCAGCAATACCCTCAAACATGATAGCATGCAACGAAGAGCATTTGACAAGCTTAACAGTATTGCATTTTTCTTCTTCACAATGCTTGTTTGAATGTTAAATGTCATGGGCTTGCTAGCAGTTTGTTAGTATATTAAAAGTGGTGACTTGTTGCTTACCATGAGTGACAATTGTAAGTTGCATGCTTACAATTGTTCTTCGATTTGCATTGTAGGAGAAGGGTAACTCACCTGATCTGTCAGTAACATCGGTGTTGTTGCTGCGATATTTGCCGATGCTTGATAGGTACCGCCAAATTCAGAAGAGGAACATCATGACATGGACACATGCTTTGTCCATCTTCTTCCTCTACAGGGTGTGTCAACTCATGAATAAGGGGGTCAATGTCGATCGGAGATTCAAACAAAATGATATTAAATCTTTTGCAGAGGATATCTTTAGGTTCAATGGCCGTCGAGTTGCTGCAGGTCAGATCTACAACAATATGAGGCATTGGAGAGCCATGTGGATTCAAGCATTCAAGCCCAAACGGCTTGAGAATATGCACTAGGAGGAGGAGACATCAGTTATTGTGATGGACAATGAGTTGTACTCAGGGACAGAGCCAGGAAACTTACTCAAGGGGGGCAAGTGATGACAACACAATTTTCATGGGAGATATATGTCATAAAATCACCATGTTTCACATAATAATATGCCAAAATAACATGATATTGGTCTAGTTACATAAGATAATCAAAATATGGGGATGAGAAGAAATAAAATAAGTAGAGTTTAGTTAAAGTCCACTCGACGCTTTTTTCCTTGCATCAAACTCATCTATAAGTGTGTCGGTTGTGAACTTCAAAGCAATGTCCCTCTCAATGTAGATTATTAGACAAGCCCTTAGAAACAAACCCTCCTTATTTCGAAGTCTCGACTTCACAAGTTTCATGGCGGAAAAAGCACACACTCTGTTGTTGTTGTGACAGGCAAAGTTAGAACAAGTCGAATTAATCTATCAATCAAGTGATAATCTAACAACTTCCCGCTCTCAAAAAGTTTTTGGCATAGTTCAGAGATAGTGGATAAGTTCTGGAACTCTTGATTCCTCAGCACATCAATCTCGTAATGTCGTAGTTGACACCTCCAGTTATCCCTTTCTTGTTCTGTAAAATCAAAAGGATAAAACTTTGTAGCTAGAAGATACACATTTTCAATGTTGAATGATCTGAATGGGTTCCTTGGATAGAGAGAGGTACACAAAATACGAATGATGGACATTTGACAACATCAATAGATGTCTTCATCCGTAGCCTATTTTTGAGAATCTCCTCTTTTCATACCTTCTCTATAACCCGTGCAATTTGGCAAAATCTGTTCTTCAGATTATCTTAACATTGAACAAAATTGGACCCTTTTCCCATGTGACATATGAAGGCACGTTGTTTACCATCATTCACCTTTTTCCATTTCTGAAATCCTTTCACTATAAATGTTCTAGATCCAAATTTTCCTTTTGGACTCTTTGAAAAAGGAAAGCATGGGAAACAAAAGGCAGCATCCTTTGTTTGTGAATATTGTGAGCCCCCCGGATTAATCATTCGATAATTCCTATTATGCATACACCACGATCCAATGACCAGTTAGTCGTGGCACATAACCAGCAAGTATCAAAGTAAATATCCATTACTTAAGCAGAAACATGTCATACCTTACATGCCATTATGGCTACATTAGTCATCATCGGCGAAACTTTATTAAAGCATAGAGTCTGAGCCTGCCTTAACCTATAGGCAACTGACTGGGAGAACGTCCTAGCTCGCATAGTCATCATCGTTACCTTCTTTTTGATACCTGACCAAGTTAATAGCCAGTGATAATGCTATTGAGTACTTTGAATATACTCGCAAACCGCCTTAAGATAATAACAATAAAAGGATATGAAATATGGCTATAGCAGTAGGAGGGCTCCAGCAGAGTTTCTTTTCTAAAATATTTTCTCTTGTAGATATAGCATCTACATATCTCTGTTGAAAGCTTTTGTAAAACAGTTTAAGAATCCTTTGAAAAGTTTCGTAAAACACTAGGACTGGGTCACCCGTTTGTTCCTTCCTCCCGGTCAACCCATGACCAAACTCCTTTCCTTCCTTTCCTACCATCCCATGGTCAAAACATTTTTCCAAAATCCTCTTTGAAAACAAAACCAACACTGCTCTACAGTAGTTTGTCCAACCGTCCATGACCGCGGACATGGCTATTCGAATATATTTACACTCTATAGAGGTTGTACACTTTGCCCACACCATCCAAGTACCCTACCCTGATCCCGCACAGATCATGGGCCGAGTAACCGGTCAAGACCTTCAGGATGCCCACTCTAGTACAAGCGCCTACCCTATGAGTCATTCCCCTCAACACCGGGACGTCGGGTAGCGAGGACCAACCGGATCACCTTTTCCACTATACAAAGTGTGCCCTTTCAATGAGAGGCTCATAGTAACGCATGGCGGCCCATAGACCATTCGTTTCCTCTCTGGATCGATGCTTCACATGGACCCTTACAGGAGAAGACCCAACCTTTAGAGATCGAAATCTCTTGTAGTAGTTGCGAGGCAACTCATACGAGAGTAAAAAAAATTGAGTCCAACCCCTTCCTATATAGGAGTAATATGGTTGCACGGGTTAAATTGTTATAGCTAAAGCTGCAAAGAAGAGGATGTATTTTTGTAAACATTTTTTCTCCTCTTTCTTTCAGCATTTTGTAAGACAAAACCATTTTCCTTTCTTATATTCACCTTGGTAGGTCAAACCTCACCAAGGTTTTATCATAAAACATTCTGTAAGACTGTTCTGGGGTCTTTCCATCCTAAAGCTTTGCTTCGGCTAAATCAGGTTTCCAAATGGGTACAAATACTAGGGACAAGTAGGAATCATCAAGGGGGTTGTACTTAGTAGTACAAATGGGTAATGGTTTGGAGGAGCCAATCCACTACCATATATAGCTCATCATATATTAAAACAATACACTTTCATAGACAGTTAGTAAAACATGCATAAGTAAAATAGTAGGATAAGGCTTATGAGCAAGAGGGTGGCTTACTTGATCATAAATGTGGCAATATGTCCCTGGAATTCTTCTTAGAATACCATAATAACCCATAATAACCATCTTCCTTGATCTTCGATATAACCGCAACTATCGTCAGGGATCGTACATGCAAGCAAACAAGACCACAATCAACACATGGCAAACAAGCACCAATAAAATACAACATGCAGTTGAACAATACATGTATACCATTCAGTAGGTTTTGAGTAGTTGATTCCAAGGCAATTGGAAATAATGGAAAGGCATTTATGAAACTTCTTTTGTGTTTTAAATGTCAAATACCACCAAATGAATGGGTTTTGAACTAAAGCTTGGGTATGTGTGATATCAATGTGCCAAAAATGGTATAATTAGAGAGGTATTAAAATAAGAAGGCCAACAAAAGTAGTTTCATGATTTTATCACTTTTCTTTAATTAGATATGATTATTTTAGTGGAAATAACCCTAGTTTAGGTGAATAAATCACCAAAAAAGTTCTGGAGCTCAAATAAATTTGTCCTCAGAAGCTTTTTTATATATTTGAGTTGTTATTTTTGAGAGTTGGAATCACCTCAGAATATTTACCAGAATACCCTTGGGAAATTCCCAAAGTCAGTTCAACAAGCAATTTATCTTTTTCACTAGATTTATTCTACAAAAGATTTTGATATGAGTCTAAGGACACAAGGTAGGTATTTCAAGCACATCTCTGTAGAAATTGGATTCACCATTTTTGGAATTTTATATTTATAGAGATGATTTATTTGGTGGAATAACCCTACACCGAGGATTTTAATTCACCAAAAATCACCAGAGGATCATTAAATCTTGATCTCCTGGATTTCGTTAGGTATTGGTGTAACACTTCAATAGGATTTGGAATCAACTCAAAAATAATTTTAGATATTTCTAGAAAAAATTCTAAAGGAAGAAATATGGATCTTTTGATATTTTTGCTATAGCAAAACTAGGTCTCAACTTGGCATGAAACCAAGTGTAGATATTAGGCCTATGAAATAGAAACCATAGGAAATTTTATTTACCCCATTTGGGCTTACAAAGCTTAGTGAGGAAATTATTTACTGAAAAGGATACTTTCTAGCAGTTTAATTTCTAGGGAATAATAAAAATTAACCTGACCCTAGGATTTGGTTTGCATGTTAGAGGATTTACCATGGAACATGCAAAAAAAAGATCTGGGCAATTTCATCTCATTTCCAATTTTGTTTCGAATTAAACCTAGCATCATAAAATAGCAGATCTAGAAAACAAATAAAAACTAAATGGAAACGGGCCAGATCTCGCGTGTAGCGGGTTGTCAACACCAGGCTGGCCCATCTAGGCCTCCCCGCGGGTGCGAGATTCATTCAAACGGCCACGTGACGGGGCCCGACCGTTAGTGGGTTAGCGCCCGCGAGGGGTATGGAGGCCTTGGGACCCTTCGATTAGGTTGGATCGGACGGTTTCCCATCGTCGTCGTTGTCAACGGAAAACCAGCGGCAGCGCGGGAACCCTAGACGGCTAGGGATCAATGAGGGAGGCTCAACCGAGGCGAGGGAGATGGCCGGGAGGCAACGGGGCGATGCGGTGCACCACGGCAAGGCGAACGATGGGCGGCAAGTAGGGATGTAAGCGGATAGGATAATTTCCGCACCGAATTCGTTTCCGAACCCGTTTTAGAGACTCCATATCCGATTTGAGTGAATCCGATGGATAAGGATATCCTGATCCGAACTTGACACCCAAAAAGGTATATGATATGGTATGCGTATTAGCACCTAGATATCTGTATCCGAAAATTATTTAGGATTATCCGATGGATTTACACCGAATAATCTGATTTTTCATCTGAAACATCAGAGTTAATAAAACATGAATAATAGTTAGTGAGTTGGTGAGTTCATTCATTAAACATCTACACACTTACATAGTCATTTTATCGAATATAAAGTCCAAACTTGTTAGGATATTGAGTTACTTAAGCATGCGTCAGTGCTATTTTAGCTCTTGTGTGTGTTATTTCATACACATCGACTTATTTGTTCATGTGGTCAAGTTATATTTGCTCATTCAATCATGTTACAATTTTTGAATCCATTAGTATTTTGTTAAACTTGTTTTATCAATCAATTTTTGTTGTCAGTCTACTTATGCATGTGATGATCCGATTACTTCGTTTTCCGTCCTGAATCTGCTTCATTTCCGTTCCAAATCCGCGGTGTAGTATATCCGTATTCGAATTTGGAACCGGTCATTATCTGATCTGGTCCGAATCCGTGGGGAAAATATGGAATAGGATATAGTAGAGAGGAAATCCAATCCAACCCGATCCGATTACAACCCTAGCGGCAAGGCGGGGTTCTTTGTCGAAGGGCGTTGCGCGCATCCACGCTAGCGGAGCTGCCTTTGGTGCTCGCCGGAGCTTGGTTAGGGTCGCATGCATGTCGATCTCTGGGAGGCCCGAGCGGAGTAGGGGATACCAGGAGCCACCGGCAGGTCTTCGGTGTTGCTGCAAAGGCTCGAGAGACTTGTACTCGCTGGAGGAGGTCCATTCGGATGCATGCCAGCGGTGATGGCCTCTAGCTTTCCTGGAGAAAAAGAGGGAGAAGGAGAGGTGGGTTAGGTCCAGGGGGTCCAAACATAGGGCAGAGGGGGAGTTGGGAGAGGTTGAGGTCAACCTCAAACATGCAAGCAAGCATGAACCCGTGAAGATTTCTTCTCCTTATTCATGGCGAGGGAGAGCTAGGGGAGGGGAACTGGAGCTCAGGGTGAGGTCGATGGGGGTGAGGAGTAAAATGAGACAGAGAGAGGAGCTCCAAGAGCCTCTGGCCTAATAAACAAAGAGGGGGAGGTGTATGGTGGCCTAGGTCCATGGGGAGCTTGGAGGGAGGGAGGTGTCCATCCATTGGGCTTCAGGGGTGGTGGAGAGGTCCTGGGTGGGGCAGTGGTCGAGCATAGGACACAAAGAGAGAGGTGCTGCAGCAAGAGTGATAAATGACAAGATTTGCTTGTCCCTCACTTTATCTTCTCTCCAAACATAAAGGACAAGGACCGAGGCTGATCTATAGTGGCCAACTATAGTGATATTGACCAGGGGTGAGTGATGGCTGCTGTGGTAATTTATTATGAGGATTGGTGATGGTTTGATTGGGTTTAGTTCAAGGTTTAATTAGTTTACAAGTTTTAATCATGGAGATTATCATGAAGGAATTTTTGAAAATTGACCTTTGCCACGTGAGGCAAGGGTACTGGTGGATAGGTGATTTCAAGATACCTCTCTAGGAATTATTTGAGATTTTCCAAGGATTGTTAGTCCACTTAAAATCATTTATTCAAAAAGTGCTGAAATGATTTTTAGAATTTTATTTGATATTTTTGAATGGGACAAGGGTGTTTTTTATGTGAGATGGTTCTAAATACCATATCACTCACGGGAGAATTTTCCTAGAATTTAATGGTATGAAAGATTTATTTTTAGCAAGTATTCCTTGTTTCAGCCATTTAAGAAAAAGGGCAAAAAGAAATAATAAAGCTCTTAAAAATATTTATTTTTGAGATGATAAGATATGGTAGGATATGTAGGCCTCAAATGAGCCTAAATTTGTAGGTGTGGTTTGGAGAAAAACAAACTTGCCTTTATAGAAGGAGTTTTGGAGGTTTTGTCCATTAAAGAAATTAAATGGGTTTTGGTCCATAATAATTATGGATAATATTTGATAAATCTTTATAAACAAGTTAGATGATGTACACAAGCTGTATCAATCATTTAAAACCTTGGGTTTTGAGAATCCAACTTGATTTTGGTAGAAAACAAGGATAAGAGGATCTTGTGCAAGGATAACATCATACCATCAAAACCTTGTTGGAGCTTGGAGCTCAGAGATCCCCTTGGGTCATGGGCTATATGGATGAATAGACCAAGCGATGTTTATCACCATGGTACAGAGGTTTGAGGTTGATCAGGGTTGGGCTCTTCAAGAATTGATGACAAAGTTTGAATAAAATAAGGGTGCCAAAATAGATTATCAAAAAGCCTTCAAAACCATGTGGGTTTAGGAAGCACAAGGATCCAATTGAAACAAGTGAAGTAGTGATGGATATAAATTCATTAGTAGAGCACAACCATACTAAGGGTTGGTCAAGAGGAGATAGTATGAAGATGTGAGCTTCTGTCAAAGTAGGCACGTCGATAAGATTTGTAGGAAAGGTTAATTTCTTGCCTGCAAAACCATTAAGAACAAGTGGGTTAGAGGATGATCTAGCCAGGGTCAATAGTGGGCCTTGGTATTCCTTAGTATGGTTTACAATATGGTTCAAGTTCATTACTAAAAATGCTGAAGGATTAGAAATGAGGGAGACTCAAAGATGGCATCTTGATAACATTTCCAGACTTGGCCATATTTTGGCAGATTTAGGGTTTTTGACTAGGGTATAAGAGGGGATGTTTTTGATTGGTTGCAAGTTACCAAAGCATCATCAAGTGGGTGATTATGAAGTGTATATTGATTAGTAAGGATGCATGCTTGTATTTTGTCTTCATTGACTTGGAAACTTCTAGAAAGAAAAAGTTCTGAAAACTGCTCTGGTTAAGGGTTTATATTGTCACCTTAGTGACAAGATTTGATACAACTTTGGAAGATTGCTTAGGGTATGTAATCTTAATTTAGCTTGATCCTAGGGGATGAGCTCCTAGAGTGTCTCATGCTACTTCCTAAGTAAACAAGTCAGACATCAGATCAAGGAAATTCATCAAACAACAGATCAAGGAACTCATCTTATAAGCAAAACTCATCTACTACTATGGATACCTCCAAGCCTATCTTGGGGTAGGGTTGGGTATTTTGAAAGGATTAAGTTTTGAAGAAGGTAAGGTCCTTGGTACTTCTACCATGAGTAGAAATTAAAAGCTTTATAAAAACGTTTTGGAAGACTTGGAGATAAGAGTACTTCAAGTTTTGTCTTGAAAACATAGGGAGATTGTATCTTATAGATCTCCACAATTTTGCCAATAGAAGCTACTAAAATAGTTGAGTTGGCAAAGGCATCTCGGCTCAAATTTTGAAAAGCCAGAACATTTGAGAATATGTAAAATAAGCCAAGACAGTTTTGTGAAATAGCTTTTGTCAGCTGGGGGTGGGGTAAGGAGTATATCATCTGCTACACATTCAGATGTAGAAGCAAAGACAACCAACAAACAAACATTGCATCACTAACAAGAAAAGTTTTTGTTCCCCCTGATTTTTGCATTCTGGACTACTAATTATGGTTGCTGAAATTGGGATGTTACAAATATTCTAGCCATGAAAAAGACAAACAAATAGATACTGAAACCTATTCTTGTGACCCTCTTCCCCAGAAGTAGGATCTTTTTTTGGCTGATATGGACTGAGTTGCATGTATGCCCTTTCTAATTGCATCTTGTTTATCAGCAAGACAAGCCCAAATTTGACGCCTTAAAGCTAGATCACCATTTATAAAATCTTGGACTGTAGAAACAATAGATGCATCTTCTATTTTGTGTGCATTTTCTACATGAGCGGTAGGAATTGGGTCGACCAATACTAGTTCATCTTGAGAAATACGCACCGGAATCACCACAATCAACTAAGATGAATCGACAAGAATCGTTTTGCATGCTCTTACCCATGACTATCCTAGACAAGAAACATAGATTATGTAAATATCTAGCTGGTAAATTTAGTAATAGTGTAGAAAGATGAAGATGTTTATTTTTTACCTGGGCAAGAGGGGATTCAGATCTTGAATGCTCATGTTAATTTCTCAGTCCACCATTAGCTTCATGATCTGAATCTTGCCATCCATACTGAGCATTGTGTTGGTAGAGACAAAGTCAGAGAGAGGGGAAAAGAAAAAGTAAGAAGAAGAACCAAAAAAGGAGCTAGGTGTGACCTTTTTCTTTGGGGATGACGAGTATGATGAGAGCATATGGACACCAAAGTTTATAGGGGGAGGGGGTCTCGTAAACAATTTTAGCATGGGGGCATGGCCCCAGCTAGCCCCCTACTGGCTCCATCTCTAGCTATACTTTGAACACATCAAGGTTGAATAAATTTGCACTTTCTTGAGTATATTCACTTCTTCGTAAGCCCATGTATGATCAATAACTAGCAAACTGTATAACCATGTTCTCACTTAGGATAACCTGAACGACACATAGTTCATCAATAAGCCCATTGAGAACTATGCTGATATGAAACTCATCTATGGTGGTTGTATTCCCACATCATCCATCTCCCCGATTGCGGTACATCATGCTCTTTGCCACCTCATGGAGAATAAAGCACATGCCAACAAATATCTTGCTATGATCCTTGAATGTAGGATGAGCTAGTTCATGGCTTTCATGAACAAGCACTACCTGACATGGGTATACCCTGCAGGTACTCAAGTTTAGTATATACGGTCCAGATACGGTGGAAGCCCACGGCGTTGCCACGGCCCAATGAAGACTTCGAGTGGCCCACGGACTCTCGATGACTTGCGAGACAAGAAGAAGTTTAAAGATAGAAAGTTTAAAGGGAAAACCCTAATCTGTAACCGACTCGACCTGCTACCCGAGACCTGGCCTATCTATATAAAGGCTAGGAGGGGGCAGCGAGGAGGACACACGCAACCCTAGTTTCCACAACTCTCGCCACATTGCATCTGCGCCCCTGTAATCTTCGATTCCTTCGTTAATTCCAAGAGAAGACAAGCAGGAGTAGGGACCTCTACGAGGCCTGAACCTAGGTAAACCTTGCGTCCCTGTGTGCTTGTTTGCTAGACGATTGATGCTTCCAGCGCTCCCTCCTTCTCCAAAACCCAAGTCCATAACAATGGGCATTGATGAGTTAAACCCTCGTCAATTGGCACCGTCTGTGGGAATTGGGAGTGGTGATGTTGCGGCTTCTTCAACCCCATCAACCACGATCTACAACTCCGCGATAGCGGAGATTCGCCAGCCCTTCGGTGCGTCCGACTTCACCGTCCACACGCCAGCCACTCGCCCGACTTCGAGTCCGTGGGCGATGGAATCAGCCTGGCGATCGGGAGCTTCTACTTCCAAGTTGGTAAGATGGGCACGCTTCGCATGCCTGACCAGCCAAAAACATATGTGATTGCTCCAGCATTATGGTTCCCGCCACCAATCGGCGCCCTCAACGAGCTCAACACCTCAGCAGCAGCTGAGAGCACGGACAGCGACAATAGTCACGGATATGATCTGGGTGGCCTGGAAACAGAAGATGGGGTCTACGGCTCCGGATCCGAAAGTTGCGGAAGCAACAGATTCCCCAACCACTTCATGTGCGCCATCATCAAGGCCGGCGAAACCAGCGCCAATCGCGAAAACGGTGGCAACGGTCCTGACCCACCCAATGGTGGCATACCTAACGGCAGACCACCCAACGGTGGCAATGGCGCGCCCGTCAACAAATGGAGGGGCAGTCGAACCTCCAACCATGGTGAAGAAACACACTGGTGAACGTGTCGTGATCAGGCTCAACGATCTCGAGTGGGCCCGTTGCCGAGAAGCTCTGCGAGGCAATCCTTTGCCCCCTGGCACGCCGCAAGATCTGCTGATGGGCTATCATTGGCTACTAAAGGAGGAGTACAGACGCCAGTTACAAACGATCACGCAACTCAAAGGACGTAAAAAGGTGGCGGACGAGTCAAGTCTTCAATGGGCCGGGCTCTCCTCCCATGGAGGATCCTCCTCCAAGGGCAACGAGTACGTGGCCAACAAGAGGCGATCTCGAATGGCCCACCTCACTGAGCAGGAGCGCATAGAAGCTGCGAAAGTCCTCGACTTCAGCTCTATGATAGTCTACACACGGGGCAACGTGGTCCGAAAGACGCCGCAAACTGCGGTGATAGTGGCCACCATGTACCTCCTCAACAACCAGCCACCGGCTGGGGACCCCCGAGCCGCCATGCACCGATCTACGATCACGGGCTTGGGGTTAATAGAGATCGCTCTCGACAAAGAGCCGACGTCGGGGCCGGAGAAAGGCAAAGCTCTGGCAAAACGCTATTCTTCACCCTCGTCAAGTGACGACAGTCACGATCTGTCTCGACATTGCCGCTCATGGCGACACGACCATGACTACGATGCGCGCGATGACCTCACGCAGCGCAAAATCGACAAGTCAAGGGCACGATGCGCCCGTTCGACTGACTCAGAGGACGAAGACGCGGAACTCTGTGGTTCCAGATGCTTCAGTAGGGCTATCAGGCAGAAGCGAATGCCCAAGGGGTTCAAGCTCCCATCAGAGAACCCAAAATTTGACGATCTGCAGGACCCGGAAATCTGGTTGGAGGATCACATCTCCTCCGTCAGGCTCCACGGCGGGAGTCTAAGCACGACCATGCAATGCCTGCAGCTACAGGTGCAGGGCGCCTCCCGAGCATGGCTCAACAACCTCCCGCGCGGATCCATTTGCAGCTGGGAAGAGCTGGTCTATAGCTTTGTGCTGAACTTCAAGGGCACCTACAAAAGGCCCGCATCAATCGAAGAACTGAGGTGCTGCCAGCAAAGGTCGGGTGAATCGCTACGCTCGTACATCCAGAGGTGGTGCATCATTAAGAACTCCGCAGGAAACATCTCGGAAGATCGCGCAATCGATGCATTCAATGGCGTTGTTCGCCGCATAGAGCTCAGGGAAGAGCTGGGCCGCTCGAAGCTCAAAACAATTGACCACCTGATGGAAATCGCGAATCGGTGGGCAGATGGAGAAGACTCGGTGAAAAACCGCGTTCACTCCGACGACGAAGCGGAATTCGAGCGCAAGCGCGATCGCCAAAGCAAGCATTGAATGCGCATCTATGATGATCGCGACGACGTCAACATGGTCGCAGCTGGCTATGCCGACAGGCGCGACGACAACCGCAACAGCGGCTATCGCAGCGGCGGACACCGCGACTCCGGGAAAACCACGCACCTATGGCAGCGCCGCACTCGCGAAGACGAACCCGTACCAACAATTGAGGACAAACTGTCCGGGCAGTGCAACGTGCACTTCTAAATCGACAAGAACGGCGACAAGAAAAAATCCAGCCACCTTCTCAAGGACTGCCGCGAGTTCCTCAAGCTCCACGAGGGTTTGGCTCGGATGAATCGCGACGCAGTCAACAGGGGCTACGGAGTTTCCCCAGGCGTTGTAGCACATGGAGCTCCTCCACCACCACCTGGAGTACCACCACCCGCGGCCGCGCCGGTCCAGAATCAAGGCGGCGAGCCATATCCACGGGCTGTGGGCAACATGATGATCCAAAAGGGGCACCCCTCAAATTGGGTGTAGAAGGCCATCACTCGCCAAGTCTACTTGGTGACAAACTCTCCGCCATCCACCACTGAGTACCTCAGTAGAAGCGACTCTTGCATCACCTTCGACAAGCGCGACCATTCGTGCCAAGTACCTCGTCCAGGCCACTGTCCCCTCGTACTCGAGGCGCAAATCGGAGGCTTCGACATGAGTCGCGTCTTCATGGATGGTGGAAGAGGCATTAACCTCATGTTCACAAGTACCTTGCGAGCAATGAGGATCCCTCTGACGTGTCTACAGGTCTCAGACACAACGTTCCACGACATCGTCCCAGGAAAGGGCATATATCCCCTGGGCAAAATCAACCTCGATGTCATCTTCGGCATGCCAAAAAAATTTCGACGCGAATGCATAGACTTTGAAGTGGTCGACTGGCCCTCACAGTACCACTGCATCCTCGAACATGTCCTGTTCAATAGGTTCATGGCAGTACCGCACTACGCCTACCTGCAGATGAAAATTCCAGGCCCAAACGGCGTCATCACAATCAACGGGAGCTTAGAGAGGTCTGACAGCTGCGACAGGGAATTCAACAGAATCTCCCAGTCCTTCGGCATGCAGGAGGAGCTCACAAGATTGAAGGAGTCGAGAGACAATAGTCTGCCTCCCCTGAGCCGACCAAGTTCACCCAACCTGTCCTTCGACTCATCGGTGCACACGAAGAAAGTCCAGGTCCACCCATCAGAACCGACCAAGATGGCCCTCATCGCCAACAACTTGAGTTCCGCATAGGAACTAGCGCTCGTCGAAGTCCTCCGTGAGCACTGGGAAATCTTTGCCTGGTGTCCAGCGGACATGCCAAGAGTTCCCAGGGAATTCGCCGAGCACGCACTCAACGTCAACCCAGACGCAAGGCCAGTCAAATAGAAAATTCGGCGACTGTCTGAACCAAGGGCAAAGGTGGTCAGAATGGAGATCAACAGACTCCTCGATGCCAAGTTCATACGCGAGATAGCACTTGGCTTGCCAACACAGTGCTGGTACCTAAAAAAGACATGGATATCCTACGTATGTGCGTGGACTTTACCTCCCTGAACAAGCACTGCCCAAAGGAGTACTTCCCGCTACCGCTAATCGACCAAATCATCGACTCCACCGCGGGATGTGAGCGCCTCTGCTTCCTCGACGCCTACTCAGGCTATAATCAGATTCGAATGAAGGAGGAAGATCAAGAGAAAATGGCGTTTACAATGCCTTTTGGTGTGTTCTGCTACAACACAATGCCCTTCGGGCTCAAAAACGCAGGAGCCACCCAACAACGGTGCATGCAGGCTTGCCTCAAGGATCAACTTGGTCACAACATCCAAGTCTACATCGACGGCATCGTCATCAAAACAAAGGAGGAAGCCTCGCTAATCGATGATTTACGCGAGACCTTCACCAACCTCGACCGCTACCGGATCAAGCTCAATCCGGACAAGTGCACCTTCGGCGTACCATCTGGGCAGTTACTCGGGTATCTCATATCCGCAAGGGGAATTGAGGCGAACCCGAAGAAAATAACAGCCATACTGGCCATGGAGAAGCCGAAGAATATAAGAGGCATCCAATAGTTGGCTGGGCGAATCGCGACGCTCAGTCGATTCATCAGTCGAATGGGCGAAAAGGCACTGCCCTTCTACCAACTTCTCCGTAAAACTGACAAGTTCGAGTGGACCGATGAGGCGCAGGAAGCATTCGAAGACCTCAAGTGCCTACTATCTACCTCACCAGTACTGGTGACCCCACGCGAAAGAGAACCATTGCTGCTATATATCTCCGCCACCAACTAGGTGGTCAACACAGTACTCGTGGTGGAACGAGCCGAAGAAAAAAAAGTCCACGGGGTGCAGCGCCCAGTCTACTACCTCAGCGAGGTGCTCACGCCAACAAAGTAGTGGCACCCGCACTACCAAAAGCTGGCATACGGCATCTTCATGACAGCCAGGCGACTGTGCCACTACTTCCAGGAGCACCCAATCGTGGTGGTGAATGACGCCCCACTTGGGCATATTCTCAACAATCCCGACGCCACCGGACGAGTCGTGCTCTGGGGAATCGAGATGTCTCCACGAGACATTACATACGAGAAGCGCGACATGATCAAGTCGCAAGTCCTCCCTGATTTCCTCGTACACTGGATGGAGAACCAGCTCCCCAAAAAACCAGATATGTCTTACCTCTAGACGATGCACTTCGACGGATCCAAGCGTAAGGACGGGGCTGGCACAAGTGTCATACTAACATCTCCCTAAGGAGACAAGCTGAAATACATTCTACGAATGCAGTTCACCGCCTCCAACAACGAAGCTGAATACGAGGCCCTATTGCACGGGATGCGGATCGCAAAAGCCTGCGGCGCCAAGAAGATCATCATCTATGGCGACTCCAAGATGGTCGTCAACCAAACGATGCACGAATGCGACACGCTAAACGACAATATGATCGCCTACCGCGACCTCTATGACACACTCGAAGGGGACTTCGACGGCTGTGAGCTGCGGCACGTAGGCTACGAAAGCAACGAAGAGGCGGATGCACTCGCCAACATTGGCTCCACCTACGCCCCCATACCACCTAGGGTATTTCTCGAGCATATCTGCGAATGCTCCATCAAGCCAAAGGCCGCAGAGAAGAAAACAAGCGCAACAGCGGACTCGGGCCCTACGCTGCCCAATGATCCAATGGCACTCGACGACCTGGAGCTTGACACAGGACTCGAGGGGCCAATGGGGGTCATGATGATCTAGCCATCTTGGACTCAACCCTACATCACATATCTTCTCAGCAACAGGCTACCGGACAACCCAACTGATGCGTGACACATCGCACGGCGATCCAAGGCATTCGCCGTCATCAACGGCAACTATACAAGCGTAGCAACACAGGAGTACTCCAACGGTGCGTCTCCAACACGGACGGAAGGGCCATCCTCCTCGACATACATGAAGGGACTTGCGGGCACCATGCCGCCAGTCGCACCCTTGTTGCCAAAGCTCTACAAGCTAGATTCTGGCCCATAGTCATCCACGATGCCAAGAACATCGTCCAGAGATGCAACGCTTGTCAGCGATTCGCGGACAAACCGCACGCACCTGGCGTAGAACTCCGACCAATACCATTGGCTTGGCCCTTTGCGCAATGGGGACTCGACATGATCGGCAAGCTCCCAAAGTCCTCGTGAGGAAGATATGTCTACCTTCTGGTCGCAGTTGACAAATTCACCAAGTGGATAGAGGCCATGCCGATGACAAACCAGTCAGGAGCCAGTGCCGTCAAGTTTTTCGAGTCCATTGTCTATCGCTTCGGAGTGCCACACAACATCATCACGGACAACGGAACAAACTTCACCTCTAAGGAGTTCTAGGCTTTCTACAAAAACCTGGGAATCAACGTAAGCTACGCCTCCGTAGCCCATCCACAGACCAATGGTCAAGTCGAAAAGGCCAACGACCTCGTCTACGGTGGAATCAAGAAGCGACTCCTTCGGCCACTCGAACAAGTCGCCGGATGCTGGCCAGACGAGCTGGAATCCATACTCTGGAGCATACGCACAACTCCAAACAGTGCCACGGGATACACTCTGGTCTTCATGGTGCATGGTGCTGAAGCGGTGCTACCCATAGAAGTACGCTACAAATCCCCGCAGGTGGTCGCTTACAGCGAGCAGGAGTCAACTCTTGCACTCGAAGACTCTGTCGATCTCCTTGATGAGGCACGAGAGATCGCAGCAGAAAGATCGACGATCTACCAGCAGAACCTGCACAACTACCATAGCAGAAGGCTACGCCCCAGATCCTTCGTCGAAGGAGACCTGGTCCTGCGACTGAAGCAGCAAGGGCACCTCAAGCTCGAGTCCCCTGGGGAAGGACCATACGTGATTACAGAAGTAATCCCTGGTGGCGCCTATCGCCTCAAAGATTTCGAGACAGGAGTCGCATACTCCAACCCCTGGAACGTCGCGCAGCTCCGGTGCTTCTACCCTTAGTCGTCTTTTTTTCTACATTGCAAATAAGGCTATTCAGCCAGGCTACTTAGCCACACATTGTACCTCATACTGATTCTGCGAATAAATAAAGCTAAGTGCTCTAAAACTCTGTGTTTTTCTCATTTTTCTAGCAATTATATCACTTGGAGGCTACGCCACCCTTTACACCCTAGTTCTACGAACAATACGTAGTATCCCGAGTAGCTAACACAATAACAATCGAACCCTTGATACACGAACCCAGTTGCAACACACCTGGCAGGTTGGCAAGGCGCTGAGATAAAATAAGTCAGGCTAACGAAAAGGAACTACAGAGTACAAATACACTCACAAAATACATGAGATAGCAAGCTCTTTACATATCAATATCAATATCAATCAATTTTATACATCATATACATACAAACTTTACAACACTGGTATACCTATGTGCATGATACAAATCAAAAATACTACTGCAGCAAAAGAATGTTTGTCTGTTCCTCAAAGAAGTCGACAATTTCCTCTGCTGGGCGGTCTACCGCCCGGTAATGCGGAACCATGTTCCAGGTTGAACCTGCCGGTGGAGTCAGTGACCCAGCAGCAACAACCGCAATCTCCACATCAGGCCTATGCAGTCGCACTAGCGAGAGTGCAGCCTTGGCACCAGCCACTAACTGCTATCGCACGCACTCACGAACTGCATTCAAATCCTGGAATCTTGCTAGAAGGGCCAATAAGCTTGAAGGGACATCGTCCAGTGGAAACATCGTCTGGTAAATGTGTCTGAGGCATGACTGCGCTTTCTTCAGAAAATGAAGCACTCGAGAAGCACGATCCTGCAGGGTCACAAGTGTAATTACACGGTCATGATCCACCCAGAAGTACCCACTCGCCTATAGTTGCTCCTGGGTCAAACCATTCATTCGAACAACAATCCAATCTTGTTCATCCTGTAGATGGCGAGCCCTAACAACTGCACCACACAAAAGCAAAGTGTGAAAGAAAGGCATCGCTGCGACTGACTAAAGGAAAAGATAAGAGGACTGAAGGCTAACACTTGAACTTCTCACTCAGCTGGGCCACCTCCTCCAATAGGTACTTCTCGCGAGAATAGGCTTTCTCCGCCTTCGACTTCGATACATCGACGCTACCACGGAGGATGGGCAACTCACGCTCCAGTTGCTTAATATGATCGCGCAGTCGCGAGAGCAACGACAACTCCTCCACCTTCGAGCGAGGCTGCGCTAAGTTCTCATCGGCAGAAGGAGGATCACAAGGATCAATCGAAGGAGCACTCGATGTACCCTAATACGAATCAAGTAAAAAGCAAATAAGTGACCAAGAATACATTTGGCAGAGGGTATATATGCATTCAGACAAAGGAAAAGCTTCGATTGGGACACCCCAACAAAATCATTGTTCCATAAAGGAAAAGGCTAAGCCACTACAGCTATTACAAAAGGAGACTAAGGCGCAACATGTTTGTTCGACTTAGACTTAGGCCTCAGGGGCTTCATCGCATCCGTGGCTGTCTCCGACGTGACGGACTTGCCAGCCGTACCCCCAGAAGCCACAGCCTTCACCTGACGCCGCTCTTCGGAGTACTTGGCGAGTGTGTCGATAAGCTGGGGACCGTAATTTTTGCATTTACCATCATAGGGAGAAAAAACTACCTGCTGGCCTCCAGCGTCGACAGGCAACGCCTCAGAGATAGCTGAGGGATCCATCTCCACGCCATGGGCCTGCACCATTGCGAGTGCCATGGTGGCGGCGACGGAGCGCTGCGAATTTTTGAAGTCCGCAGGGATTCCTCTAGCCAGGGATTCCACCAGGTCGCCGAGGTTGTCGATCATCCCAGCCTTCGGAGTCAAGTCCTCACAGATGCGACTGAGCACATCCTTGGCCTTCCCTAGTATCTCCTGGAGAGAAACGCTGCGGTCCTCGACTGCGGCGATGGCACCAGCCAAAGCATCCGCACGGCGCAGAGATTGGGCATCGAAACTCAAGCCACTGGCATCTGCATACAAAAAGCATTAATACAGCAATCATACGTCAAAGCATAGAAGATCAAGACATATCCAGATGAAAAAGGCCATACCTAAGAGGGACTTGGCAATCGAGAGAAGCTGCTCCTCGAACATCTTCTCCCTCTCAGTAGTGGAGGCAAGGAGATCCTGCTCTCGCTTCCGCGACTCCTCCAAGGCTGCGACTGCCTCGTCACGATTCTTTGTCGTTGCGGCCAATGTCTTCTCCAATGCAGCAGCATGGCGAAGTAATTCATTGTGCTCAGCTGCAACAAACAGATAGTGTTACCAAATCGAATCAATAATATCCGCAAAAGACAAGGACGAAGACAAAACTTACTTTCGACAATACGATGGCGATTGTCCAGTCACGCATGCTGTCGACCCATGTTAAGGACCTGCTCCGCCAAGCGGGCAGCTTCCTTCATGATGCTGCATCAGAGACATTCCAAGTTCAAGTAAAAGCACGCCAAGAATAAATTCGACTGCCAACTACAAGGTACTTACATGATCCTCCATAGACTCCGAAGAAGGCTATTGCACAATCATCCGGGTAACCATCTGATGCCCCCCAGCATGCGGGGAACTTGATGAGTTATGCCCAGAGTGGGCCCGCCAATGGAGGAGAAGGAGACCGCGAGGCCACCTTCTTGGACTTGGAGTCTGCGACTCCAGACTCTTTCAAAAATTGGACGTCATCAGAAGACAACGTCGCCACTTGACTGGAACACACAATCAAACAAGAGCTTCAAGACATATGACAACTCAAAAAATAAACCAAAATGAATTCGCGAGTACAGGACTTACCAGTCAAATCTATCAAGATCGAAGGACTGCTCCTCCGACTCCAACGATTCCTTTGGCAGTCGAAGCTTCTTTCGGGCAGGAGGAGCCATAGAGCGCACAGGAACGGCGGGTATCGGCTCCTCCGCACCGATGGATGGGCCCTCTAGAGTCGAAGGAGACGAAGCATCCGAATCCTTGCTGCACGAATGCTTGCGAGTGTCCGGACCACTAGACTCAGGGGCTTCCTCCTCCTCTTCAAGTGGGACGGTCGATTCCGACTCGTCCTATTCATCTACTTCATGAGGAATAACCCCCTCAGGAAGAGGGGGCAAACTGGGAGATACCTTCCAATCCTGCATACAGAAAACAATTCAGTATACGTCAAGAACTCAGAAGCAACCAACAAATAAAGCTACTTCGTAGCACAATCATACCTCAGGAGGAGGGTGAGAGGCATCGAAGGGAGGCACGACTGGTTCACTGGGGAGAACATCCTTGGTGGTGTACATGGTCACCAGTCGCACCCTCTTATCTACTTCACCCACGGAAATGTCATCGGCAGATACGCGAGTGACATCATCTGCACCAGCCCGTTGGAACATGGGGTGGACTCTGGCCTGTAGAGGCTGGATGCGATGGCGCAACCATGTGCGAATGAGGGCGGCGCCTCCATCTTCTTTACCCGTGTGACTCTCGAGGTCGCAGACGTGCTCGTACAGCACTTCCGTCTCCTCGGACTCGCCAGTCATAACAACGTTCTTCCCAGAACGTCTCCTCTTGCACGGCGTCGCGGGGTCGAAGGGCGCGAGTCCGAAGTGCTCTCCGTCGGCCTTCTGGTCAAGGATGTAGAACCATTTTTCTCTCCACCCTTGGATGGACGCCGTCAGCTTGATGTCGAAGTAGGTAGCGGAGGAGTCGACATGAATCCCGCAGCCGCCTACGTCGTAGACTAATGAGCCAGAAGCTGACTGACGCTTCAGCTTGAAAAGCCTCTTGAAGAGACCAAAGTGTGGCTCGACTCCGGGCCAGCACTCGCAAAGCGTGATATAGCACGCAATGTGAAGAAGAGAGTTTGGGGATAACTGGTGCAGTTGGAGCCCATAGAAACAAAGAAGGCCCCTAACAAAGGGATGCAGGGGCAAGGACAGACCATGAATGATGAACGCAAGGAACATCACCCGGAAACATGATGGAGGACAAGGGGTTACCTCGTCACCAGGCACTCGCGAATCGTCTTCGGCGAGCGGAAGAACTCCATCTTGGCGCAGAAGACGGAGTTCATAGGCCTTGATGGTAGATGCACGCCACACGCCATTAGTGACGCGAGTGCCCGCACCTTTCTTCTTGCCGGTGCCGACGGCGCTGGTGCCCACGACAACGGAGCCACCCTTCTTCTTGGTGATGGTGGTGGCAGCAGCAGATCCAGTGGCGGTGCCTCCCTTCTTTTTCCCCATCTTGAGATGGCGGTGCGAGCGGAGGAAGTAGCTCGGGAACACACGGAGTTGGTCCAGCACCGCGAAGAGGACAAGCTCTGGGAAGCAGAGAGCAGCGACAATGGCGATGGAAGCACAAGCAAAGAAAAGAGCAGATGGGAAAATTACCGTAGCTGCGCTGCTACTTAACCCCCTTGCGGATGCAATCCAACGGCCAGCAGAAACCCTATTGGACGCATGGCGCACATTGTGGTCGACATGTGGAGAAGCCAAAGCATGAACCGTCCCCCACTATCTCCATTATGCGCGGAAATCGAGGAGGCGAAGTTTAAACGAAAGATTACGCATGCCCAGTCAAATCAAAGTCAGAAAATGGGACCCACCGCTCGTCACGTCCCGTCAAAACTATTCGCGCGGGTAACTGAGATCATCACATCGTCAGCACTGATGTCATCACATTGAGCACTAGAAGACTTCGACTACTTTAGTCCTTGCTCGAGTCTTCGACTCCACTAAGCACTCGGGTGCTACTCCCATAGGGAGCGCTGGTCGCGCACCATACAATTTTATTTTTTATGCAGGAATATGGACATTCAAAGCATACCAAACCACTCGAATCTATGATTCGACTATGGATCATGGGTTACTCCCATAGGGAGCACCGGAAACAAATTTGACTGAAACAAGCAAACAAAAGACGACAGCAGTCGCAAAAGTTGTTTAGTCCCTACCTGAGTCTTCGACTGAACCAGGCACTCGGGGGCTACTCCCATAAGGAGCGCTGGTCGTGCACCCTATGATTATTTGTATGTCGTACTGTGTGTTGATAACATCCACACTCGAAGTCTATGGTGACACCGCCTCGTATTTTTCCCTACAAAGAGACTGTGTCTCCTCGGTCACCCAAATCATCTCCGTGATGACAAAAATTCGGATGTCGTGCTTGCAGCGTGAAGATAAGACATGAATAAGGCCTGGCAACGCATTTGCTGCGCACCACCAGAAATATATCCGTGCCTACAGGTACGATGAACATGCCTTGACGGACGCGTCGAGTGCTCACACCCATATACTGGAATTCGACTCCTGTAAGACCTTCGCGGCTTGAGTCGAATTACACCAGCACTTTTCCGAATTCGAGTCCGGGGACTCGAGTTCGAGTAGATTGCGTTGTTTTTCCCTAAGGCAGTTAACTGATACCGATGCATCGGTTAAATCAGGCACGCATATCAACAATTCCTATGATATAAACAGAACACTTGAAAAAATAATCAATCATGCACTTGAAAGGCTTCATAAAGTCCCCCTGATTTTTGCATTTTGGACTACTAATTATGGTTGCTGAAATTGGGATGTTACAAATATTCTAGGCATGAAAAAGACAAACAAATAGATACTGAAACCTATTCTTGTGACCCTCTTCCCCAGAAGTAGGATCTTTTTTTGGCTGATATGGACTGAGTTGCATGTATGCCCTTTATAATTGCATCTTGTTTATCAGCAAGACAAGCCCAAATTTGACGCCTTAAAGCTAGATCACCCTTTATAAAATCTTGGACTGTAGAAACAATAGATGCATCTTCTATATTGTGTGCATTTTCTACATGAGCGGTAGGAATTGGGTCGACCAATTCTAGTTCATCTTGAGAAATACACATCGGAATAACCACAATCAATTAAGATGAATCGACAAGAATCGTTTTGCATGCTCTTACCCATGACTATCCTAGACAAGAAACATAGATTATGTAAATATCTAGCTGGTAAATTTAGTAATAGTGTAGAAAGATGAAGATGTTAATTTTTTACCTGGGCAAGAGGGGATTCGGATCTTGAATGCTCATGTTAATTTCTCAGTCCACCACTAGCTTCATGATCTGAATCTTGCCATCCATACTGAGCATTGTGTTGGTAGAGACAAAGTCAGAGAGAGGGGAAAAGAAAAAGTAAGAAGAAGAACCAAAAAAGGAGCTAGGTGTGACCTTTTTCTTTGGGGATGACGAGTACGATGAGAGCGTATGGACACCGAAGTTTATAGGGGGAGGGGGTATCGTAAACAATTTTAGCATGGGGGCATGGCCCCAGCTAGCCCCCTACTGGCTCCATCTCTGGCTATACTTTGAACACATCAAGGTTGAATAAATTTGCACTTTCTTGAGTATATTCACTTCTTCGTAAGCCCATGTATGATCAATAACTAGCTAACTGTATAACCATGTTCTCACTTAGGATAACCTGAACGACACATAGTTCATCAATAAGCCCATTGAGAACTATGCTGATATGAAAATCATCTATGGTGGTTGTATTCCCACATCATCCATCTCCCCGATTGCGGTACATCATGCTCTTTGCCACCTCATGGAGAATAAATCACATGCCAACAAATATCTTGCTATGATCCTTGAATGTAGGATGAGCTGGTTCATGGCTTTCATGAACAAGCACTACCTGACATAGGTATACCCTGCAGGTACTCAAGTTTGGTATATACGGTCCAGATACGGTAGAAGCCCACGGCGTTGCCACGGCCCAATGAAGACTTCGAGTGGCCCACGGACTCTCGATGACTTGCGAGACAAGAAGAAGTTTAAAGATAGAAAGTTTAAAGGGAAAACCCTAATCTATAACCGACTCGACCTGCTACCCGAGACCTGGCCTATCTATATAAAGGCTAGGAGGGGGCGGTGAGGAGGACACACGCAACCCTAGTTTCCACAACTCTGGTCAGATTGCATCTGCGCGCCCCTGTAATCTTCGATTCCGTCATTAATTCCAAGAGCAGACAAGCAGGAGTAGGGACCTCTACAAGGCCTGAACCTGGGTAAACCTTGCATCCCTGTGTGTTTGTTTGCTAGCCAATTGATACTTCCAGCGCTCCCTCCTTCTCCAAAACCCAAGTCCATAACAATGGGCATTGATGAGTTAAACCCTCGTCACTACCTGTGAGGATCTGGCTCACATGTGATGCTAGTGGTGGTGCTAGTTGTGGTGTTGGTGGTGATATTGCTGCTGGTGATGCATATTTTGGAGTATCTAGGCTTGATGAAAACTTATGTCAAATCTATATATTTTTGAGGTGGTATGGACTAAACTCCTGGTTGATAAACTTGTGTTGCATCATGAGTAGTTGTTCGTGAATTCGTGGTGCAACACTAACATCTTGACTTATTTTTTGCTACTATTAATTAGTCGTTTACTGAATTGAATTTCTCTGAAACACATTTTTTGTCATGTTCTGTCGATGTGTAAGCTCACCACACCCGGGAGGTAAGGCTATTAGCAAAACTACATGTAGCCAAACGACTAACAATTAGCTGAAACACAAACTTTAGGCAATCAAACACTTGGGGCTTGGCTTCTGCTATGATGCGGGGGGGGGGGGGGGGGGGGGGAATGTGGGCAACCGAGTTAGTTGCAAAACGAGACTCAGAGGCTCCATGGTCTCGTGCAGCTTGGCTTGATCAAAGTTCCTCGTAAACGCAAAATCGGTGCAAGCATCCAAACATGCTCATAGTCGTGTCCAATCTAGTCCATTTTGTTGGTGGGAGGGGTGAGCTTTACTTTCGCGTGTGTTGCTCTCTTTCAGCCATTGTGGGATACAGTCAGTGGCGGAGAGAGGGGGATCAACAGGGGCCTTGTCCCCCTAACACCATTGATTCCCTCCTTAATTTTTATGAACAACCGTAAATTTTGAATTATTTGCTCTAACTAGCTCCACTTAACCTTCAAAATAACAGAATTCTTCCTCTGCCACTGGCTACAGTGTCAGTTTCGTTGTTAACACTTCTCCCCCTTTAAGACTTCTTGTCCCCATGTCGGCGCATGCGAGAACCACCTTTTCAAATCATTCGTGGTCTTCCAAGGTTGCCAACAACTCTGGTTGGCTGGACCATTGGATCAGAGCTTGACTAACCACGACCGCGCCCGGTCCTTATTGTCGAAGGCAACGCGCCAACACTGCATAATACGAGAAGGTACTTTGTTCATTACATATTGTTCAAAATACTGCTGAAATTGCTCTTATGTCGGTATGTGCAGACTTGCCGCAAAATTCGGTTTTAACCGAAATAGATTCCTGATAATCAAATTTTCGGTTGTTGTTTCTATGCAAAAAAGGCGATTCTTTGCTTCGCACTAGCAAAATTTGTCTACAAAACAAAATGCAAAAAAACTGAAGTTTCGGTTTTAAACGCACCTACGTATTCCTATCTTTTTTTGCATGAAATCTCGCATTTTATTCAATAGCATAAGCACCTGCACTGTCAACTTGGTAGCTGATCATGAGGAAACTTGGTACAAGGTCCATTCAATAGCTCGTCTCCACTTGGTAGCTGATCGTAAGGAAACTTGGTACAAGGTCCATCCAACAGCTCGTCTCCAATTGTGTACGAGCTAGCTTAGACCACAAGTGAGCTAGCATATTAACTGTTCTTACAAGATCCTGAATTACAAAGGAAGTAAAAGAAGAAGCTAGCCCTTCAATATCTAATAGAATTGGTGATACCACTGAGCGTAAAACCGCGCGTGAGTCCTAGAGATGAACAACCTCCAAACAATCAACTTCAAAAACCACTCGTTTAAAGCCTCGGAGCTTCACAAAGATCACTCCCTCCCGAAGAGACATCGCCTCAGTGATTAACGGATCAGTGATACCAGTGAGTGGTTTGCTCCGGACTCCAATGAAACCAGCCGAAGCACGGGTTATCCCTCTTGATCCACTCTTCGGCTCATCCAGAGAAACAACCGTGTCGGTGTTAATTTTAACCCAATCATTATCAAGAGGCCGCCAGCCGTGCCCTGGCAGGATTTTTGCATGCATCCTTGGAATCTCCAGAACTTCTAAGGCATCCCTTGTCAACTTCATCGACTGTACATGATCGAGACTGCCTTTATCATGTACTATGTTGTTTTAGGATGACCATATAGCCCACATAACAAGACAATCTTTGGACGTTCCTCTTCTGTGAACCTCGCATCACATAAAATATCACGATCCCAACTATCTGGATGGAGGTATGGGATTTACTCCAACCAGTTCCTCGCTTCACTCCAGAAAATTTTCACATGCGTGCACTTGACAAGAGCATGCATCATATCCTCGTTTCCCGAGAGGCAAACTTTGCATCGAGTCAAAAGTGCAATGTGATGATGGTGCAGTGTACCCTCCACTAGCAAGATGCCACAAAGAAGACGACACAAAAACACCCTAACCTTCGGAACCACATTCAACTTCCATAATCGATTCCATAACTGCATTTCAGAATTCGAAGATTTCGTGACCTTCCCTTCCGCTAGAGTACTAAGCTCGTTACACGTCATTAGAGATTGGAACACCAATTTTATAGTATAGAATCCCTTGCGTTCCAAACCCTAGAACTAGAAATCATCTCCTCCATCACGCCGTAAAAGTATATTTAGAATTGCATCAGCCTTTGGCGCTGTGAAGTTTCTCCTAACCAGATCCGTTTTGCACATCCCAATATCCAAATCAATGAGATCAGAAACTCTGTGAAATATATCATCATCTGCAATCTGCAATGATGGCTTCATTGATAGAATATTTGGTATCCACTTATACGTCCAAATCAAAATGAAGGTACCATCGCCAATCCTCTTCAACATACCCCTTTCCGAGGCTACTCTCCCAGCAACTACCGCCCTCTAGGTGGATGATACCCTGCTTGGAACAGTAGCATGCATGAAATATGTATCTAGGAAATATTTAGTCTTTAGTACTCTAGCACAAAACACTCTGGCTGCATAATCAATCTCCATCCATGTTTACCTAGGAGTGCAAGATTGAAAATGTCCCTAAACCCCATACCTGCCTTGCACTTTGGTGATGCCAATGCCTCCCGTGCGATCCAGCGGATATATCGGCGGTCAATCAAGGAACTCCACCGGTATCTGTCCAAATATGAATTCAATTGTTTACACACTTTCTTTGTTAAAAGAAAACAACACATGCTTTTGGAAAAAGCTCTCGTCCTGCATATGAAACCATTCTTTCGGATCCACCTTGTACCTTGCTTTTGATCCTCTCGCCTAAGTGGTCCAACATACCACTCGTGATACGGCCTATAGTAGTTGGGAGTCCTAAATATCTCTCGCTAAAAGCATCCACTAGAATCCCCATCAAAAAATTTAGAGCTTGGCGAATTGGCTGAGGTGTGTTCGGGCTAAAATAGATAGAGATCTTTTCTCTGTTGACTTGCTGCCTCGAGCACCTCTCATAAATTCCCAAAATTTTATTCAATCTATTTGCACTTTGTTCCGTGCTTTCATAAAGATTAAACTATCATTCACAAAGAGCATATGATCTATCCATGGTGAGCAAGGACTGACCCTGATGCCTCTGTCCACAGAGTTCCCTCCAAAAAAATCAATAGAGCTGTAAAAACTTTTGTGCCACACAGGAAAACAAAAGGTGTCATGGGATCACCTTGTCGTAAGACTCTTGTTGGGGTAAAATAGGGCATCATATCTCTATTCGCTCGAACCAAAAACCTCACCAAGGTCACGTACTTCATGATCAAGCGAATGAAGTTAGCATTGAATCCAAGTTTCAACATGATTGCTTGTAAATAATGCCATTCGACACGATCATATACTTTCATCATGTCTAATTTTACTGCACTGACTATAATCTTACCCTTCTTCCTCTTTCTGATTGCGTGCACACTTTCATATGCAACTAAAACATTATCAGTGATGAGACAATCAAGAACAAAAGAACTCTGCTCTTCTCCAATAAATTCGCCTAAAGGAACTCTGTCTCTGTTTGCAATGCATTTGGAAGCTATTTTATATAACACTGAGAAGAGTGAGATAGGTCGATATTGAGAAATACACTGTACGTGTCGTACCTTGGGTATTAAGGTGATAGCAGTATCATTCGAATCCATAGGTAATTCACCACCATTTAAAAACCTAGCACGACTTGGACAATATCTTCATGCAATAAATCCCAATGCCGCTTGAAGAAACTAGCTATGAATCCATCCACTCCTAGCGCCTTGGATGGTGCCATATGGAACAACGAATCTTTGACCTCCTTAGTTGTGTATGGCTTATCAAAAGCATCATTCATATATAGTGTCACCCGAGTCGGAGCAATGTCCAATAATTCTTCCATCAACTTATACCCCTGCGACAAGTACAGGTCTTGGTAGAAACCCTAAATTTCTTCACAATTCTCTTCCCAAGAGCTACACTTGGTACCATATGAGCATACCAAGTCTGAGATTTTATTCATTTGTTTCCTTTGTGATGCTTGAGAATGAAAATACATTGTATTCAGGTCACCCTCTCATGACCATTACACTCTGGATCTCTGTTTCATCCAGATTTCCTCTTGATGAAGAGTGTCTCGCAATTGCCTCACAATAGCTTTTTCTTCATCTGTTGGATCTCTACCCACTGATTGGCCACGCAGATGATCCAATTTCTGACATAGTTTGTGACCTTTGCGTGCCAAATCACCGAATTCCTTAGCTCCCCATGAGCTCAGGCTAGTTTTCAAGCATTTAGTGCCTGAACCATGACGCTAAGACCATTCCTACCCTTCCCTTCTACCAATTATCAAGTAAAAGTTTATCACAATCCACATGATTCTGCTAGACATTTTCATACATGAACTGCATGCATCCTCTTCCTCTAAACTCCGCCACACTATCACGAAAATTTACTAACAAGAAGAAGTGGTTAGATTCAGTCGTGATAATATGCCGAACCGAAGTATGCTCAAACTTATTCAGGATATTAGCATTTCCAAAAGCTTGATCAAGATGTGGTTTGACATTGGATGCACCGGCCTGTCCGTTGTCCCAAGTATATTCCACTCCTGAACATCCTAGGTCAATGAAGGAATAGAAGTCAACAACTTCCCTAAAATCTCTCATCTGCCATTCAGGACATGTTGTATTTGAGAAATGCTCAGAGGCAAAGAGAGTTGAAGTCCCCTACACACAACCACACAGAATGCTTGATATCGAACAAAATTCCTAGGAGTCTCTAGATATGTGATGACTGCAAATGCACAGATCATTTGTAGGTAGTTTCGAAATAAAGATATCGATCCCACAGGGAGCAATAGGTGAAAGACTAAAATGCTTTTAACTACAACTAAACTAAGTACTTAAGAAATAACTTTAAGATGCAAGAAAAGTAGAGTTGTTTTTGGGTTTTCGGGTTGAACAAGGTAATTTAAAGTAAAGAAAAACTTAATGCAGAAAGTAAGAATCGCGTGTGTAATAGAACTTTGGAACTGCAATAGGGAAAAAGACGTTCTCGGGGAGTGGTGGATACACCGGTAGCAATTTAGACTAAGCAATCAAGATTATTATAATAAATATTCTCATAATATGTATGTATGTGGGAGGAGCTCCATATATGGACAAATAGGCAGCAACCGCTGCTCACATCATCCTTCATAACCACAGCTGACGAATAAACAATATCAATCGTATTATCCCGCTATTAAGGGATTTCTCCCATGGCATGGACATGGCTTAATGAGTTCTCCTTGATTCCCTGAGTTAGTACGTAAGGAATGACAAGTGCTTTATAGTCAAAGTAAGCGCTATCATCCCTCCGTCTACCAACAAGTAATCCCCTTCATCGAGTCCCCATAGGAGGCAAATATTAAGGAGGTGCACAACTCCCAACATCAAGATGAAGACAATTAACACATACACATAATGATGTATAACATAATAATCTCTATCTCATCTCAATCATATGCTAGGGTTTCTCCATCTCCCCAAGAACTAGAGATCTACTCAGACATGGAGGCAATCGACATCATGGCAATGGTAATGGAAACAATCGTAGATGAATAGTGCTTGTATAAATCCACAATGAGTACGGAAATTACAACAAGATCTAGACAATATGTAGATGGAATGGATGGAGATGGTGGTGATGCAACGGTGGATGATGAAGATCGATGCCTTAGCCTTCCGGATCTGCGTAGGTTGAAGATGGATTCCCGGTGGATGAGTTCCCCATCCAGATGCCTTCCGGAGGTGAGGTTTCGGTGATTTCTAGGTGTTCTGTCTGTCGTCTCTCTGATCCAATTGCACGGAGTGAAACTATTTGAGGAGGCGGTGGCAGTGCCAACTATACGACAGGAACTATACGGCCAGAAAATTTATTCCCTTCGTATAGTTGGTCGTTAAACCATCTGTCTCCTTTGATCGCTTCGGGTTTTCTTCAAGTATTATTAATATTTCCCAAATAAGTGATTTACGTTGTTTGGACTCCTTTTCTCCTCAGTACAACTGCTCCAAGAATTTTGTCCATTGGATCCATCATCTGTCCTAATCATGGTGAAAACAGACATAAAATGTGTGCGCGAGCGCTGTAAAATACCAAGATCCTACATCTACAATACAAAATAATAATATAAAACATGATGCAAATACGCACTCATCAATATGGTGTCTATCTTCCACCCTTGGAGCTCCACCAAACCCCGTAAACCTCTATTCAAAACTATGTTGTTCATCTATTCTCACCATGCCATCAATATGGAAAGAACTAAAATTCTTAACATCAACAACCATATCTGCTGACCAAAACAGAGCAATACCACCGCTTAGGCCCTCATTGGAGACACCAAAACATCTAGTGAAACTAAGAGTATTTTTTAGATTTTCAACTCTTTCTTTCGAAATTTTTGTCTCCATCACAAAGAGGAGACTAGGACCTTCCTACTTCACCACAATGCAAAGCTCATGAATGGATGGCTGGTTCCTAAGCCCCTGATCGTTATAGCTCATGCAACTCATTGCTCCAGGCAGGGCTAACTAGTAGCCATTGTCGAGTTTTCATATTTTGTTAGGGCGGTTTCTTTTCATTTAGATCACGCCCTTCATTAGCCCCATCAACAATCTTCTGTGCCTCCATGATAGAAGGTTTATCCATAAGGACAATATCACGGCCATCATTGACAATAGATGATGTAATCATCAAATGTGGTACTTTCAGTTTCCTATACACCTAAGTCATCGTGCCCGCTTTATGTTTGTTGGTATTGTTGTTCTTTTTCAGTAGGGACGTTGCTCCAGCACCTTTTTCAACATCGGTACTCAAATTGCGTGTGTCTGCATTACTTATCTGAGCATAGGACCACTCCCCTGTCTGAAGGGAATATGCCTGAGAGGCAATAATAAAATGGTTATTATCTTATTCCATGTTTATGATAAATGTTTATTGCTCATGCTAGAATTGTATTGATTGGAAAGATTAATAGATGTGTGTTTAATAAACAAACCAAAGTTCCTATTAATGCCTCTCATTTTACTAGCTCGTTGATTAACGGATGATCAAGGTTTCCTGATCATGAATATTGGATGTTGTTAATAACATGATCATATCATTAGAAGAATGATATGATGAACATACCCCCAAATTAGATATAGTAATATGATCAAGTCATTAAGTTTACATTGCTACATCAAACCTGTGACACCCTCGAGATCAGGGTTAAACAAATCTTACACCTTAGTCTGACATAAGCATAACCTAGAGCTCGAGGATATCCAGTGAGAGAATCGGTAACACGATAGTAACCCTATGACACAAAATTATTACAGCAAGCTCATAACTAATTAGAGAACCAAATTATTACAAGCAGAGGTCACTAACCACAAACATCAAACAATGGAATGCAAATTATGTTATTAAGTATAGGAAACTTAACAAATGGACTAAGAGGCCTGAAGCATAACGATGACGTCCCAGCCCATAGATTCTAGGCTGTCGGCCAGGAACCCCAAGCTACTTGTCGATGTCGATGTCATACCAAACTCTTCTTCATGAGAACTCTTACTCTGCTACAAAAGTATCACCAACAGGGGTCAGTACAAGGTGTACTCCGCAAGACTTATGGCTAGTGGGGCTATTTTGCATAAAACAATCGTTGTTTGTGAATCAAGAGGGAGAAGAGGCTCGTCTAATCAGAATATTTTAAAAGGGGATAAGAGAGCGACATCTCCAAAGTATTGATCATTATCTTGGATATCCACCGATTCATCATCATCTAAACCTCAACTAGGATCACCCCCTCATACCCATGAGGAAGCATCCTTAAGCACATTGATACGTTGCAAACATATCTATAATTTTTGATGTTGCATGCTTGTTTATATCTACTTTCTTATATTTTGTCCACACTTTGGAGTAATTTTTATACACTTTCTTGGACTAACCTATTAACAAGATGCCATAGTGCCAGTTGCCTGTTTTCTACTATTTTTGGTTCCAGGAAAGTCAGAAAATGAATATTCTCGGAATTGGACGGGACAAAAGCCAAAGTTAATATTTTACCGGGAGACACATGGAGTCGAAAGGAGAGATGAAGGGGGGCCACAGGGCGGCCACCCCCCTTGGTGCGGGCAGCCCTAGGCCACGCCAGGGCATGGTGTGGGCCCCTGGCCGGCCACCGACCTTGCCCCTTCGCCTATAAGAAGCCCCTAGGACGAAAACCCTAAATAGAACAGCCTCTAGCCACGAAAAGTTCCATAGCGCCGCCGCCACCGAAGGGGAGATTCGGGGGACAGAAAGTCTCTGTTCCGGCACCCTGCCGGGACAAGGAAGTGTCCCCGGAGCCATCTCCATTGATCTCCACCACCATCTCCATCGCTGTTGCTGATTCCCATGATGATGAGGGAGTAGTTCTTCCTTGAGGCTAAGGGCTCTACCGGTAGCTATGTGTTCATCTCTCTCTCTCTATGCATGATCATATTATGATCATGAGCTTTGTAATCAAGTAGATCTACCTTGCTACTCAAGTGCTTTAATAGATCTCTGCTCTCCCCATGTGTGTGAAAGTGACAGCGTGCACACCATGGTGGCACTTAGGCTACAGATTACAAATACTTGCTATGAGTTATATTTGGAGTTAGATGTTGCTATGAAATTGTGGTGTTTGTTGGAACCATCTAGTACTTAAGGTGACAGTGTGGGGTTATCTAGATGTGGAAAGCTGAACTTTGAGGTGTGCTGTTATAGCCCTACCAATGATTAGAGTGTCCAACCAGAGAGTAGTTAAGAGTAGTATCATAAAGAGAAGATATTTATATGAGAGTGTTCACTAGTGAAAGTATGATCCCTAGGCCTTGTTTCTAAACATTGAAACACCATTTGCAACTAGATCTGTTACATGTTTGCTTGCTTCAATCTTTATTCAGTTTGCCTTTAGTCTCTTCCACGCCATCAAGCTATTTTCTGGCACCGTTACCACTTATAATTATCCATACCACTTGTATTTCACTATCTCTTCGCCAAACTAGTGCACCTATACACCTGACAAGTGTATTGGGTGTGTTGGGGACACAAGAGACTTCTTGTATCTTGATTGCAGGGTTGCTTGAGAGGGGATACCTTTGACCACTTCCTCCCTGAGTTTGATAAACCTTGGGAAATCCACTTAATGGAAAACTTGATGCTGTTCTACAAACCTCTGCACTTGGAGGCCCAACAACTATCTACAAGAATAGAAGTGCGTAGACATCAAGCTATTTTCTGGCGTTGTTGCTAGGGAGGTAAGGTAAAAGGTACTCACATCCTTTGGTGTGAGTGCTCGAAGTTATTTCCTTAAGATTCTGCAATTTTGTCTTTTTGTTTCTTGTTTTCACTAGTTAGGCTTAATGGAAAACAACAACAAAAATAGAGAGCTTTATAGTATTTATCTTAAGTTAGGACATGAAGTGTTTGAAGAGAAAATTAAAAAAACCTATGGAACTTTATTTGCATGCTAATAGCAATGTTATTAGTATGAATTCTTTGAATACCATTATTGCTAATGCTATGGAAAATTCTAAGCTTGGGGAAGCTAGTTTTTATGAAAATGATCTTTTTAGTCCCCCAAGCACGGAGGAGAATATTTACTTTGATGATACTATGCCTCCAATATATGACGATTACAATGATGAGTATGATATTTTCAGTCCACCTACTATTGAAGAGAAAATTAATTATGATTACAATATGCCTCCTATATTTGATGATTATGGTGATGAGAATAATAATGATAGCTATTTTGTTGAATTTGCTCCTACTACAATTAATAAGAATGACTATGCTTATGTGGAGAGTAATAATTATTATATGCAGGTGGCTCATGATAATAATGTTTTATATGATAGTTATATTGTTAATTTTATTCATGATGCTACTGAAAGTTATTATGAGAGAGGGAAACATGGTTTTATGCATCTCAATAATATTAAGTTTCCCCTCTTTATGTTGAAAGTCTTGAAGTTGCACTTGTTTTGCTTTACTATGCTTTTTTGCTTTGTGCTTTCATGGCTTGTTTCTTTACAAGATTCCTATGCATTGGAAGTGGGTTAGACTTAAATGTGCTTTGAATTTGCTTCTTGATGCTCTCTTTTACTTCAATTCATATTTCTTATGTGAGCATCTTCTCAAACTATCAAGCCTAACTTAAAGGCATTAAAGAAAAGTACTTATTGGGAGATAACCCAAAAGTTTTAGACGAGTCTTGAAAGCTATTGCTTCAGTAATAACCTCTCCTTATCCTTTTTATTTGCTTTTTGTGCCAAGAGTAACCTCTAATGAGAGAGAAGTAATGCTTGGGAAAGTTGCTATCCCGAAACAGATTTTTGTGCTTCACTATAAAAATTCATGTAAAATCTCTGTACGTCGTTTTGAGGCGTGAATTTTTGTGCTTCTGCCCCAGGTTGTTATCTAACTTTAGTTAGTTTAACAGTTTTCGATTTGAGCAACAGAAGGTCTTCGAAAATATTTGTTTTTACCTGCTAGTCTGTTTTGACAGATTTCTGCCATTATTTGCATTTGCTTCTTGTTGGTTCCTTTTTGGGTTCTCTTTAGGGAATTGAGATTTTTGAGGGAAGTGCTACAATAGCTTGTGTTTTAATGGAAGTTTTATTGGTGTTGAAACTGAACCCAAATACTTATTATTTTGAGTGCACTAATGTTGCTAATAAAGATTGTGTGAAGTTTTGTATGAAGGAAAAATTTCAGGTGTATGGAGAGAATGATGTAATGAGATGAAGAATGGACTAAAGCTCAAGCTTGGGGATGCCACGCGTGTCACCCCAAGAAATACCCAAGAAGTACAAGCGTCAAAGCTTGGCATCCCCTCCTTCATCAATAAAAATCTCAGGTTTCTTCCAAACATTTCATTTTTATTGTTTTATGCACAGTTGTGTTGTTCTTGGAGCGTCTTCGTTTTCGTTTTCGTTTGCTTCTTTTCCTTAGTTTGCTTGAATAAATTGGTTGGACCCCCTCATTCATGCATTAGGTTTCAAATAATTTGGATTGGTGTTGGAAAAGAGTAGGAAAGTTCATTCTTAAGTGGTATAAAAGGAGTTCGTTTTTGACTGTGGCCTCTGCTTTGTCATGTCATGCTTGATATTGGTTTGGCTTTATGCTTAGTGATTTTTTCTGTATCATGACATGTTATAAACAATTGAGATTGCTTAATGTGCCTTGAAAGAATCATGCGTTGTTTTAGCATCTTAAAGCATAGTATTGTGGTATTCTCCTTTGATGCTTTATTTGAGTTGACTTGGCGGATGCTCACACCATGTTATGACTATCCCAAGTCACCATAGCCTTTATGATCCTATAGTTTTCGACTTGTAATATCACTTTGTGCTTTAATTAATAATGTTTTGTCGCTTTGCATGATTATGGTCATTATTACTCTCTTAGTTGGTCGCTCCCAGTCTTTTGCTAGCCTCCATACCAAGTATGAGTTCCACTCATGCATCCAACTCCAAATAAAACCAAGTTATTCCAAAGAGTCCACCACACCTACCTATTAGCATTTGCTATTCCAAGTATAATCATGTTTTTATCTACCTTCCGAATTAAACTTGTTATGTGAAAATTAGTGATTAAAGCTCTCATGAACTTGATGGCACACTTTACTTTTCTTGCCCCTAATAAACTTGAACCATTGTGTCATCTATGTTGTATATGCTTGCACTTATACGTTGGGGATTAGCAGAACCATGATGTCATGGGGAATGCTTTCAACATTGCACTTGTACATTGTACCCAGTTGATATCATGCTCTTTTGTTTATGGATGTCATCGGTGTGAAATGAAAGGGGAGCTTGTAAGTCCATGGAGTTACGTATGTGTGTTAGAGAAATTCCTGGGCCGCTGGTATGATCCATGCCTAATCATGGTGGAAACCTGCAGCGTAACCATAATGAGCAATCTATGAAGCATTCTTCTTATAAAAAAAGAGACTGAGAAAAAGATAAAAGGAAAAAAAAGATGAGAAAAGAGGAAATAGAGAAAAAAGCACCATTTTCCCATGGTAAATAAGAAGATTGCTGAGATGCTCGTTGTCTACTTGAATTATCATTTTGATATGGGGATTCTTCTATATCATTGGGCAAGGGGTACCCCATTGGTGGTTCTCTATGATACACATGTACTTACTATGACAAGAACTTACCGGTAACTAAACTTGAGTGGCATGAGGAGTGGCCCTTGTATTCAAGGGACATGAGATTGCCAACTTATACTTTGTCAAGCATATACTCCATAGTTTGTTCATTTTAACCTTAATCACTTCAAGATGCTTATGATAGGGGCAATGAGAGCTGAAACCTAATAAGTACCATAATTTTTGGAAGCTCTTCATGAGACTTGAATCCCTGCTTCCTTCTATGAAGGCCTTTCTTTTACTTTTATGTTGAGTCTCCACCTTCTATCTTTATGCACCTATTTTGAGAGTATAGTGGCCATTCTTAGTTCAATGTGTATTGTCCCAAGACTTGTTGATTGATGCATAACTTTGATATTGCTTGTTCGTAAACTATTTGTATCTAGTCACCCTTATAAACTTTGAAGGTGTCCTATGCATTTATGTTTGCTACTCTATGAGGGACAAGCTGAATGCCACTATGCTATGTTTTCTTTATGTGAAACAAACAAACGTCTTGCAAAGCATTGTTATTCATGAATCTTTTCTTTGTGCCTTTTCATGTTGCAACATAGTTGCTATGTCTTATTGTTAGAACTTTGTCTTTCATGCTATGTTGAAGTACTATGATCCCAGCTATCAATCTTTTACAAATACTTTGATCAAGTTTATGATGGTGCATGTCACCTCAAAATTTATTCTTTCTTTTTATCACTTACCTACTCGAGGACGAGCAGGAGTTAAGCTTGGGGATGTTGATACGTTGCAAACGTATCTATAATTTTTGATGTTCCATGCTTGGTTTATATCTACTTTATTATGTTTTGTCCACACTTTGGAGTACTTTTTATACACTTTCTTGGACTAACCTATTAACAAGATGCCATAGTGCCAGTTGCCTATTTTCTGCTGTTTTTGGTTCTAGGAAAGTCAGAAAATGAATCTTCTCGGAATTGGACGGGACAAAAGCCAAAGTTAATATTTTACCGGGAGACACATGGAGTCTGAAGGAGAGACGAAGGGGGGGCACAGGGCGGCCACCCCCTTGGCGCGGGCAGCCCTAGGTCGCGCCAGGGGGCTTGTTCGTCTACGGTACCAAAGTTGGCAGGCCAGCGCATGGTGGTACCTAAGTTGCCTAAAATTACCGCGTTTCGAAAAGTTGGGCCGCCAACTACCGAGAGGGGCCATTTCGATGCAAACTTGTCTCACCCCTACCAAATCCAAACATGTCGTGAAACTGCCCCGTGAAGTAGACAGTCGGGACCCTCATGTCAGTAATATTTCCGTGATGCGAGCGCCAACGCGGCAACCACGTAGGCGAAACGAGATACTAAAGGAGCATCGTGCATTGACCAAATTCACAAATCCACCCCTCCCTCCTTTCACATGAACCCTAGCACCGGCGGCGTCAAAATCCCCTCTCCAACCAGAATGATCTCTTCGTGCATTTGACTTCCGGCACCAAGTTGCTACGCCTACTCGCTGCTACCGAGATCTAATGCCGAATGCCAGTCGTTGTGACGATCTAGCCCGCCTCTACCACCGACGAGCTGAGCAGCACGGAGGATGGCAGATCTATTTGCCGATGAAGAAGTACTTCTGGCTAATTTCGGGTGAGCTACTCTTCTCTTTGCTATTCGCACTACCTATAACTGCTAGCTGGCTATTGGCATTATAGAGATATATCGAACATATAATTGTTTGCTAGCACGACGCTGACAAACAATTCTTATCTTTTTTCTCCAATTTTCTATCAACTAGGATCTCCGCTGAACCCAATTACACAGTTCTGGTCACCATCTACGGCTACCTCATTAAATTAGCACATGGGAAGAGCACGTGGAAAGAGGCTCAGAATCTGAAGATGGAAGTAGCGCCTGTGTAGTTATGCACTATCCCTGGTTTGGTTGCTGCTGTGCGTGAACTTGTTGAAATGAGGCCGGAGCAGACTGCATGGTTTAACCTCCTTGATGAACGAGGCTTCAAGGTTCCTATAGCGCGTGACAGTCAGCTAATTGGGTTGATGAAATAGCATGTTAGGCTTCGCGTGGTTATGCTGGTGTGTAACATAGTGGATGAGGAAGCTCCTGCTACTGGGAGTCGCCTAGCTATTATTGGACAGGGAGGTCTAACTCGAACCCCTGCTATTGTTGAGCAAAATGTGGTTCCTCGTCCGCGACATGCTTCTGCCAGGCAACCTCCTCGTAGGAGTCCCCGTATTGCCCTTGGGGAAGACTCTGCTCTAGAATCTGCTGGTACTGGTCGTCCCCTTCCCCGTGCCCGTGTTGCTGCGGCTGCTGCTCACCCAATCCATGCCGTTGTTGAGCAAACTAAGGCGTCCGGAGGCTGCCCCGCTGTTGTTGCCAAGACCGCCGCCTTCTGTGCTGCTCCTCCTCGAAACCGTCCTCAAGTTGTGCGAACCCGTGCTCTGGAATCTGCTGGTACTGGTCGTCCTCGTGTTGTTGTTGATCTGGACACTATTGACCTAATCCCTGCCACTGTTGAGCAAACCAAGGCTTCTGGAGGCTGCCCCACTGTTGTTGCAAAGACTGAACCATTCTCTCCTCCTCGACCGTGCTCGGGTTCAGTGAGCTGCTGGTCTAAAGCCAACTCATGGTCTGGACTCTGCTAGCACTCGAAACACTTCTGTTGTGGGAACTGCTCCTGATCGTTGAGGTGGCATGGCAACAGCTGATCCTATTGTGGCTACCATTAGAAGGGGCCCTGCCTGTCCACCATGTAATGTAGCTCTCGCTGCTAAGGGCCCTCGCCTTGCTCCTGGTCATGGTACTCCCACCGAGGTTGATCCAGCTAACGATGACGCTGGTGATGGCGGTGGTGGCATTGGGGCTGGGTCTGATGGTACCCCTCCATCTCTCGAACCTCTCAGAGGTTTCTATCCTGAAGAACCTGATGATGGCAAAGTAATCGTTCGTATCGGTGTCGCGGATTATACTACAAAATTAGATGATGGCACAGAAAAATTCTATGACAAGTTTGATGTAATCCTTGGCAGATACGACCCTGAAGTGGTAGAGTTATCTGACCTAATGGCATCGTTACGTGTGAAGGTGTTGTGGGGGTCCTCCCAGGAAGCACGTTTGTTATATTATGGTTACAGGAGCAAAAAGGCTATCAAAGTGAAAGATACCAGGGATTTAGTCGTACCGTTTACAAGGAAACATTATAGAGGTGAAGTTTACTTCCACTTGGTAGTGCTCATGGTTGGAGAGGAATTGGAAATCGACAATAGAGATGATGGACTTTTAGAAGGCAGGGGTGACCTGATCCATGGCATCACTAGGGCTGGTGCGACTGAGGGTGGCTTCGAATAGAGAAGAGTCTTACAGAGGAGTGTCATAAAGAGGAGCAGGAAGAGCATCCCCAGAAAGGGCACCCCAAAGAAGAATGTCACCAAGGAGACCACGCCAGAGAAGAGGACACCCAAGAGTCGCATGACAAAAGGCACCACGCCGCAGAGTACACCCCTGAGATCCAGTCAAAATGCCACACCGAACGGTAGCAGCAAAAACACTAAGAGGGCTAGCACGGTGGTGAACACTCCCAGGAGTGGTAGCAAAGAGGCGAAGATGGCCAGCACGGAGGCTACCACACCTAGTGGGAGCAGAAAAAACACTAATTTGGAGCGGAACACGCCGTTGTTAAGGAATTATGCCAGCACGAAGGAGAACACGCCCAATAGTAGCAGCAAAAACACTAATTTGGAGCGGAACACGCCGCTGTCAGGGAATTATGCCAGCACGAAGGAGAACACGCCCAATAGTAGCAGCAAAAGGGCTAATTTGGAGCGGAACACGCCGCTGAGGTATAATGCCAGCACGAAGGAGAAGATGCCCAATAGTAGCATCAAAAGGGCTAATTTGGAGCAGAACACGCCGCTAGGGTCAGGCAATAATGCCAACATGAAGGAGAACACGCCCAATAGTAGCAGCAAAAGGGCTAATTCAAAGAAGAACACGCCGCAGAGGTCGGGCAATAATGTCAGCACCCTAGAGCCAACACCCGTGAGGGGAGGCAGTAAGGAGATCACACCCAAGAGCGGCAGCAAAAGGCCTAGTTCGATGGGAATGGAACGCGGATGTCAAGCCCTACGGATACCATCAGGAAAGATTACATCAGGAAGGAGGATGTACACAGGAAGAGCAAGAGGGTTCTGTACACTCAAGATGAAATTGATTATGACTGTTGTTTGTCCACTGAAGTACCTGGGATGCGTGCAAACGTAAGACCACCCCATGTGGTTGCAGCACAACCAACCGAGTGTCTTGGAGAAAACAGAGTTGCAGGTGAGGTGGACTGGGGCAATGTTCATGTCCATCCGGGTGGAGACGATGGTGCAGCCCCACCCATGGGAGTCAATATGATGTGTGCAGTACTAGGCATTAGAGACGATGGCGAAGATTCTGAATCAGATGAAGAAGTAGGCATTGTAGAGGATCAAGAATCTGGTGATGATGAAATAGACGAGGAACTTAACGATGAGACTAGTATTCCAGTCGATGATTTGGGTGTTGAAGTAGAAGAAATGAAACATGACCACGAGTATCCTATAATTTCGGTCGGCACCGAGTTCAGGAGCATGCATGAGTTCAGGATGTCGTTCCGGCATTTTTGTATCAAGGGGGAGTTCGACGTTTATCGACTGAAGAACTCCGCCGAGAGATATGAATAGACGGACCGAGGTACATTGTCCATGGAGGATCACAGCAAGATCCTTACCTGCGTCGACTGCAATTAGGGTATTGGGGCAATGAATGCAGCAAACCATTAGAACTCTCTTTCTCTCTTTTCACTCTATAACTACAATTGATGTGCGATATCTTTCTGGCAACTAGTCGACTCCGCTTATCTTTTAAATGAATCCGTGTTGCAGGTGAACAGAATGGGCCCTGCACACATGTGTCCGACAGGAAGCAAACTGAAATCCTCAATGGCTGATACGGAGTGGGTGGCTATGCAATCTATGTCCATACGAAAGGATAACCCTAAGGAGACCGCGAAGAATATTCAGACTAGCCTCGGTTCTAAATACAACATTGTCCTTCTATATTACACGGTTTGGAAAGGTAAAGAGAAAGCTCTGGGGGTCTTGCACGGGGATTGGACCAATAGCTTCAGGATGCTGTACAACTTCAAGGCGGAGGTACAAGCTAGGTGTCCGGGGAATGTTGTGGAGATTGACACCGAATCAGAAGGTGGTAAAATATATTTCAAAAGATTTTTCATGGCGCTTAAACCTTGCATCTATGGATTCAAGGGCGGCTGTAGGCCGTATCTGAGTGTAGACAGCACTGTCCTAACTGGCAAATGGAAAGGCTGTCTGCCATCTGCCACAACACTTGATGGTCACAATTGGATGTTCGTAGTGGCATTCAGGCTGTTTGAAACAGGAACGGAGGAAAACTGGGTCTGGTTTATGAGGCAGCTCCGGAGATCAATAGGCCACATGGATTCATTGGCTATATCCACGGATGCATGCAAAGGGCTGACGAATGCAGTGAAGGAGGTGTTCCCGCGAGCTGAAGGTAGAGAATGCCATGCCCATATGATGCTCAACTTGTACTCACACTACGCAGGCAGCGTATTTCGTTACATGTTCCTACTGCTAGAGTTTACAAACCTAGTAGCAGCGATTATTTCATGAGCAAGATTTTTGCCGAAGCCCCTGAACTTCCAGAGTACTTAGCCATCCATCATTCGTAGCTATGGAAGAGGAGTCAATTCAACCGTGACATCAAAGTTGATTACATAAACAACAACCTTGCAGAATGCCTAAATAACTGGGTGAAGGACATAAAAGTGCGTCATGTTCATATCTTGATGGACATCATACGTGGTATGATCATGAAGCTGTTAAATATAAGGAGAGAGATCGGTAGGAGACTTAGAGGGCATATGCTACCGCCAGTTGTATAGCAACTGCACAAGAGAAGCCGAGGACTTGCGCATCTTAAGGTTCTCCCGTGAACCAACAGAAGCTGTGAGGTGGTCGATATGTCCAAGAGTGGCAAAAGGGATGTTGTGAACATCCAGCTGCGAGAATGCACCTGCTTAGAGTGGCAGCATACCGGGAAACCTTGCGACCATGCCTTGGCCTTCTTGGTGAAGAAAAGAACTCTACCACATTTGGATCAGTATTTGTCAGACTACTACTCTATGGAAAAGTTCAGAGTTGCGTACGCTGGATCCGTCGAGCCATGTACAGACCCATCTCAGTGGCCTCAAGTCCAACTGTCTTTCAAGCTTTGCCAGCCAGTTACAAAAAGGGGCAGAGGAAGACCCCATGTGAATAGGTTTAAGAATTTTCTCGAGAAGAAGGGTTCGGCTTTCTGTGCTACAAAGAAGGGCAAAAACAGATGCAAGACCTGCCATCTTATAGGCCATAGAGCAGCTGGATGTCCCCTTAATGCTCCCAAACCTAGGTATGAGATGGTACATTCACACAAAAAAATTGTTTATAGTCTGTAGATATAAGGTAGTAATCCATGTACTGGTTTTTTACAGGAAGCGTAAGGTAAGAAACAAGACAGCCGACTCAGTGATTTTGCTGCGGGAAGAAAACCAAAACGAGTGGAGTGATGATGCTGGACAAGATTCTGGTGCTGATCGGCCCGGAGATGCAGGGTACGCGAAGGTAAGAAAATTGGCACCTAGGAAGAGGAAGAAGGCAGGAGATGAAGAAGCCAGTGGACATGAAGGAAAGAGGAAGAAAGTTGGCACCCAAGTAGAGAAAGAGGGATAGCAGTGTAGCAGCCTAATGATGTATTGAACTTGAACCTATATATGTAGTTCGGTAAACTCTAGAGCTGTGTGCGTGGAACTTGTCGGGCGAAACAATCTGCCTCTCATAATCGGAGTAAAATGTATCGCGACTTTAGGATTTGATACGGCTGAGGCCACTAGTTGAATCCAAAACTGTGACTGTGCCACTACTATCTGAACAATCGCGATAGCTGAGCGGTTAAATCCTCTCCAAAATCGATGGGTGTTAGTGGCACAGACATGATTTATTTATAGGCGCTTAATAAATCCCTGATGTTGGCATTACACTTATGATAAGTTTCTGGGCTGGAAAACAATTTCTTAAGCTGGCCGCTACACTCCACGAAGCAGCAACTTATTTCAGCTGCTGGACAACGACATGGCAACATAAATTACAAATGCAACAGATAATGCCCAGATAATGAGGAAATTGTGTCCACTATCTGGCCTAATCTTGAGCCCATCTGTCTCACCACCTCCCAGCCCCTGCCTCCCCTGCACCTGGCGAAGCTCCCGGATCTCTCGCTCCATCACACGAATCTCTTTTTTCTTGTCCCACACAGCATCACGCAGATCCTGAACAAGCTCTTTGTGAAAACCTGTCAGTGGCTTTTCGATCCACACAAACTTGTCACAGCCAGTCCCCCTCCCTTCCTGCGTAGTAGATCGAAGGAAACAAAAAAAAGAATTACATACGCTTTCCGGATCCGGGTTACCATTGTACCTACAGTAGGAACTTACTGCTCTGATGCTGCAGTTGCTAAATTTTCCTGCAGTATTTTCGTTGGTCCACGAAATCCATCTCGGCATCTTCTCACCACACAAACACAGCATATCGGGGTAGTAATCGTAGGGCGCCCTCCGGTACCTGATGGGGGCACCCGCCTGACGGCGTTGAGCCGACTTTGATTCCGCCCGAGACAAACTGCAGGAGCTGCGAGCCATGAGCGAGGGAAGCGAGGGCAGAAGAAAGAGGAGCCTTTGGATGTCAGGGTAGTGGTGAAGCGTGATTTATCCCTACTTAATAACTCGGGCAGAATCCTACCGTCCACATTCGGCTGACAGGTGGGGGACCTAGCGTGTGGACTTGTCAAAAGAAACTCGCGCCTTCATGGTTCAAAAGCCCTGTCACCCGCATTGGACGAAATTTGTTGGTACCTTGCCCGCGTACATATCACTGGGAGGTCTTGCTCCGGAACTAGACATGCCTGGCCCACAATCTTACTCCCTCCTAGGAACTTGTCATGGCTCGCGCCGGCAGATCCATCCGCTCCACCACTTCCGGTAGGGCTCGCCACGGCGGATCCACGCCAAGATCCTACCGTCGCAGTATCAAAGGGCCATGGTTTCTTGAGAGGAGCGACGGCGCTACGTATGCGAGCTCGGCCCCTCCTACCTGTAGAAGGACTGAAGCGGCGTCGAGCTCGAGCAGGAGCCGCCAGGCGCGACGGCGCTCGGTCCACGCCAACCCCGTCACCTTCGTCATTGTCGATTCCGATGTGGAGGGCGACGGGGACGAAGCTGTGCAGAACGCCATTGTTGCCTCCTTGGCGAAGGGCAAGCCACGGGCGGGAGTGGATGTCGCCGAGAAGGGCATGGCGGTGTCACCAATCGAGGTGGAATCCGACGGCAGGTGGGCCCTCGGAACACGTGACACTGACATGCGGGAGCGGGAGCACTCGGTATTGCCGGTCTGTCTAGAGCAAGCGGACTTTGCAACATGACAACAACAAGCTGATTGGACCAATATAATAACTCGTCGAAGTATTAAGGAGTACTGAAAACTACAACTGGGGTACATTCGCACAACACGTATGCTCTAAGCACGTGAGAAGCATCGTTTAAGTCTAACAGTAATGACATCACAAGTACTACATTTGTCTGTCGGTCTTCTTGATACAAATGTAGAAATGCATCTGCCTGTTTGGTCCAGCACCGACAAGGTACTGAGATGGCACACATAGGATCGACCTTAGGTCCACATACTCCACCTCCCGCGGCGTCGGGCAGCTCGGCGCCTCGGCTAGCACAAGAATGCTATCCGACGACGGCGGCTAGGCGTTCGCCCACATGCGTACCATGTATACGGGCCAGGCGCACGAGACCGACCTGACGCATATGGCACCCATGACGGTGGGCCCAGCTCTGGTTTCCGGAACACCGGCGGTGATGGTCAGGACGAAAACAGAGCCGTCCCCCTGGAAAATTAGCAGGCGGCGTGCCGAGTCAGTGAACGGCACCTGCTCTTGGAGAAGTTGGGCTTGCCCGTATGAGATCCTAATCACTTCGATCAAGTGCCCATCTGCAAGGTGGATGACGATCTCTGCCGGTGGGCCGGTGTAGTTGCAGCCCAGCTCCGTGCAGGCGCACGCGCCATGCGGGCACGCGAGCTCGTGGAGCGGGAGCTCGCGGCAGGAGTAACGGCGAAAGCATCCTGGGTCGGAGCACACGAGCGGGAACGCCGCTGCGAAGTTGCGCGCGAGGATCTCCAGATTCTTAGGCTCCCACATCTGCCACAACTGAAGTTCGTCGAGAAATCAGAAAAAAGATAAGCAGTTAGATTGGCAAATAGCAGGAATGTGTAGGATAAGTTCAAAAGCTTGTAAAATGATTTCTTACCATGAAGGTAGCGACCGGAGAATTGGCGGATGTCGTCGGCTTGCAGCTATGGCAGGATGGAAGTGAAGTGGGGAAAGTGGCTTTGAGGGGAAGGAAGAGAAGTACGGGGAGGAAGAGAAGTAACGGGGATGTGACACTGGGATATGGCCCACTGAACTCGTGAGTCGTAACACTCGCAACATGCCAGTTTGTCCAGAGCAAGCGTGGCCAATCATGCCGCAGAACAACCTACTCGAGGATCGCTCTCGCGAAGACCATCCCAATCGTCCAAGTGCCCTAATCGAACGGTATGTAACAATCATCAACCAGAACAACTATGTTATGGCGTGCCTTCTAGAAGACTCGGTCTAATGGTGGATCCATTGGGGGGCAATGCTAGTTTTAGTATAAGAACAAGCAAGCAATGACTCTAGTGGTTGATCCATGTTTGTTTGTGGAAATAACACACATGCAATGACTCTAGTGGTTGATCCATGTGTGGTTTGTGGAAATAACACACATGCAATGATTCTAGTGTTGGTTTTAGTATAAGAACACACATTCAATGACTCTAGTGGTTGATCCATGTGTGGTTTGTGGAAATAACACACATGCAATGACTCTAGTGGTTGATCCATGTGTGGTTTGTGGAAATGAACACACATGCAACGACTCTAGTGGTTGATCCATGTTTGTTTCTGGAAATAACACACATGCAATGACTCTAGTGGTTGATCCATGTATGGTTTGTGAAAAGAACACACATGCAACGACTCTAGTGTTGGTTTTAGTATAAGAACACATATGCAATGACTCTAGTGGTTGATCCATGTGTGGTTTGTGGAAATAACACACATGCAATGACTGTAATGGGTCCACATGTGGTTTGTGGAAAGAACACCCATGCAATGACCACTGGTTGATCCATAAGTTGTTTGTGGAAAAGAACACACATGCAATGAGTCTAGTGGATCCATGTGTGGTCTGTGGAAAAGACCACATATGCAATGACTCTAGTGTTGGTTTGTGGTTTTAGTATAAGAAGAAACATGCAATGACTCTAGTGGTTGATCCATGTGTGGTTTGTGGAAAGAACACACATGCAATGACTCTGGTTGATCCATAAGTGGTCTGTGGAAAGAACACACATGCAATGACCACTGGTGGATCCATGTGTGGTTTGTGGAAAAGAACACACATGCAATGACTCTAGTGCTGGTTTGTGGTTTTAGTATAAGAACAAACATGCAATGACTATAGTGGTTGATCCATGTGTGGTTTGTGGAAAGAACACACATGCAATGACTCTGGTTGATCCATATGTGGTTTGTGGAAAGAATACACATGCAATGACCACTGGTGGATCCATGTGTGGTTTGTGGAAAAGAACACACATGCAATGACTCTATTACTGGTTTGTGGTTTTAGTATAAGAAGAAACATGAAATGACTCTAGTGGTTGATCCATGTGTGGTTTGTGGAAAGAACACACATGCAATGACTCTGTTTGATCCATATGTGGTCTGTGGAAAGAACACACATGCAATGACCACTGGTGGATCCATGTGTGGTTTGTGGAAAAGAACACACATGCAATGACTCTAGTGCTGGTTTTTGGTTTTAGTATAAGAACAAACATGCAATGACTCTAGTGGTTGATCCATGTGTGGTTTGTGGAAAGAACACACATGCAATGACTCTGGTTGATCCATATGTGGTTTGTGGAAACAACACACATGCAATGACCACTGGTGGATCCATGTGTGGTTTGTGGAAAAGAACACACATGCAATTACTCTAGTGGTTGATCCATGTTTGTTTGTGGAAATAACACATATGCAATGACTCCATGTGTGGTTTGTGGAAATAACACACATGCAATGACTGTAGTGGGTCCACATGTGGTTTGTGGAAAGAACACACATGCAATGACCACTGGTTGATACATAAGTTGTTTGTGGAAAAGAACACACATGCAATGAGTCTAGTGGATCCATGTGTGGTTTGTGGAAAAGAACACACATGCAATGACCACTGGTGGATCCATGTGTGGTTTGTGGAAAAGAACACACATTCAATGACTCTAGTGCTGGTTTGTGGTTTTAGTATAAGAACAAACATGCAATGACCCTAGTGCTGGTTTGTGGGTTTAGTATAAGAACAAACATGCAATGAATCTAGTGGTTGATCCATGTGTGGTTTGTGGAAAGAACACACATGCAATGAATCTGGTTGATCCATGTGTGGTTTGTGGAAAGAACACACATGCAATGACCGCTGGTGGATCCATGTGTGGTTTGTGGAAAAGAACACACATGCAATGACTAGTACTAGTTTGTGGTTTTAGTGTAAGAACAAACATGCAATGACTCTAGTGGTTGATCCATGTGTGGTTTGTGGAAAGAACACACATGCAATGACTCTAGTGGTTGATCCATGTGTGGTTTGTGGAAAGAACACACATGCAATGACAACTGGTAGATCCATGTGTGGTTTGTGGAAAAGAACACACATGCAATGACTCTAGTGGTTGATCCATGTTTGTTTGTGGAAATAACACACATGCAATGACTCTAGTGGTTAATCCATCTGTGGTTTGTGAAAAGAACACACATGCAATGACTCTAGTGTTGGTTTTAGTATAAGAACAAACATGCAATGACTCTAGTGGTTGATACATGTGTGGTTTGTGGAAAGAACACACATGCAATGACCAGTGGTTGATCCATATGTGGTTTGTGCAAAGAACACACATCCAATGACCACTGGTGGATCCATGTGTGGTTTTTGGAAAAAACACACATGCAATGGTTGATCCATGTTTGTTTGTGAAATAACACACATGCAATGACTCTAGTGGTTGATCCATGTGTGGTTTGTGAAAGGAAACACATGCAATGACTCTAGTGCTGGTTTTAGTATAAAAGAACACACCTGCAGTGCCTCAAGTGGTTGATCCATGTGTGGTTTGTGGAAATAACACATATGCAATGACTCTATGGTTGATCCATGTGTGGTTTGTGGAAATAACACACATGCAATGACTGTAATGGGTCCACATGTGGTTTGTGGAAAGAACACACATGCAATGACCAGTGGTTGATCCATAAGTTGTTTGTGGAAAAGAACACACGCAATGAGTCTAGTGGATCCATGTGTGGTTTGTGGAAAAGAACACACATGCAATGACTCTAGTGCTGGTTTGGCGTTTTAGTATAAGAAAAAACATGCAATGACTCTAGTGGTTTATCCATGTGTGGTTTGTGGAAAGAACACACATGCAATGACTCTGGTTGATCCATATGTGGTCTATGGAAAGAACACACAGTGCAATGACCACTGGTGGATCTATGTGTGGTTTGTGGGAAAAGAACACACATGCAATGACTCTAGTGCTGGTTTGTGGTTTTAGTATAAGACAAACATGCAATGACCACTGGTTGATCCATAAGTTGTTTGTGGAAAGAACACACATGCAATGAGTCTAGTGGATCCAATGTGTGGTTTGTGGAAAAATGACCACATATGCAACTGACTCTAGCTGTTGGTTTGTGGTTTTAGTATAAGAAGAAACATGCAAGGACTCTAGTGGTTGATCCATGTGTGGTTGTGGAAAGAACACACATGGCAATGACTCTGGTTGATCCATAAGTGGTGTGGAAAGAACACAACATGCAATGACCACTGGTGGATCCCTGTGTGGTTTGTGGAAAAGAACACACATGCAATGACTCTAGTGCTGGTTTTGGTTTTAGTATAAGAACAAACATGCAATGACTCTAGTGGTTGATCCATGTGTGGTTTGTGGGAAGAACACACATGCAATGACTCTGGTTTGATCCATATGTGGTTGGTTGGAAACAACAGCACAGTGCAATGACCGACCACTGGTGGATCCATGTGTGGTTTGTGGAAAAGAACACA